>CM039720.1:21274467-21650259 GCA_022539455.1 Dendrobium nobile | reverse complement strand
CTATTCTCTCTTTTTCTAGTTTGTGTGTTGATTTATTTTTGTCCATCTTCGGCAAGTACCATTCAACCTTCTGTTCCTTCACTGTTTACCATTCTATCGTTAATAAGGTTTTGTTACCAGTAGAGTCTTGTCAATACGCCAAAAGGTTCAAATCAATCAATCAAAACATGCAGCATAACCTTAGTATAAAACCACTATATTGAAGCAGGCAAAGCCTAACTTAAAACAGAGAGTTAATGTGCTTTTTAATTTTATTTTATATTTTTTACTGATCAACCAAAAGGTTCATCAGTACTTTATTTGATAAATTAGATTTGATTTTAATGTGTTTTTTATTTTTATTTATCTTATTATTTTCTGAATAAAATTTGATTTTCAGGTAGCTGCTTATCTTATGATCTCAGCATCGTCTGCGCCATTCCAATCACCAACGCATGCGAGAAGGTTCTGACAACATATTCACAGATGCATCCTCGGCTTCCATCAGTATGGCCTTCTTTGCATTTTTTCCTTTGCTCTGTCGGCTTTGGCCTCTGGATATAAACTTTCTAAACATAGCTATATATAACTCGGTCTTGCCTGTTGAATCCTCTTTGTGCAATTTGTTTGTTTATTGTCATTTTGATTGTCACATAAGCACATATATCATATATGTATGATTGCTGTGAAAATATTACTGTAACTGAATCGATTTTTTCGTAAGAGATTGCTGTAAATGTCGCAAAAATAATTATTTTATGAATTTTATTTTAATCTGTCATTCTTCATTGTGTGCCAACTGTGTTCTAGAATAACAATGCAATGATATGCTACCAATCTTATCAAAGAATCTCTCTTGCTATGGCCTTACAGATGGTTCAGTTTCGTTTGTTTCGATTATTTTGATTTCATATGTATTAGTTTTAAAAAATTATTTAAAAAAATTGAAGATATTTGTCGTTATATTTAGTGAATATATTTAAGAAAATAAATATGATATTAAATTAAAGATTTATTTGGTATAACTTTGTTATTGTTTTTTAAATAATTTTTTAGGACAATTTCAAATTTAAAAAAAAATTTATACTAAGAAGTTGCTTCTAAAAATTTAAAAAATTATTTTCTTGTAGCAGCTTTACAAAATAATAAAAAAGTATCCCAAACGAAACTTTAATATAGTTGAATTTCATGCCACATTCTTTTTATGCTCTAAGTGCAAATACATAGTTTCATCAAATAGGTTTAATAAATGCATAAGGTTGTTGGAATAAAAAATATGAATATTATAAGTTACATAATATTTAATTTAATTTTTCTGTGATGATACTAGAATCCTACTTACAGTACTTACAAGGTTCCCATAGCACAAAAAATAGAGAATAAAGTAAAAAAGGTTAGAGAATCAAGATAGATGCTCAAAGAATTTTATTATTGAATTCAAGTGCAATTAATTGACTTTGGCAATGAAAATTTCCTATATGACCCTTTTATTTATAAGATTTTGATATTACAGGCAAAGCTATATAAAATTATAATATATATAATATATTATATAATATATATTATATATATATATAAGGCATATAGCTCAAAAAGTTTATATATTTAAGGGAGATTTACATACATATCACTTTATTTTATGTTATTTACATATCTAATACTTAAAATATTAATATTACATATCTATCATTCATATACAATTTTAATATCAAATATATCAATCATATAATTTATTAATTATATCATTCATATCATCCTATAAACTATAATATTTCATTCCATGCATTCAAAATTGTTCAATGGATGGTAAGCATGTAATTTACTGTTTAGGATGTTAGATATGTAAATCTCATGGAATAAAGTGGTATGTATGTAAATCTCCCTATATTTAATTGAGGCCAAATTTTCGGAACCAGCAAGCTTGGCGTCAAATTTAGGGGAAAAAGCATGATTTCGAAATAATTTTAAAAGGAGCGAACTTGTTGTACCATTTGGCGTAATACCTGAATGTATGATTTTGTTCAGCGCATTCAAAGAATGCGCCGAACCTAATGGCGCATTCCTTGAATGCGTCGAACAGTTGGGTGCATTGTTTGAATTTGCCTAAAACTTTCGACCTTCACTCAATCATGTTCTGTCGGCTGTAGCAAAATGAAATTTCGCGCATTCAACTAATGATTGTGTTGTTTGAAGTAATGATGTTACAATGATTTTTTTTTTGTTTGAGAAATGAAATCATTTTATTGTTTATAGTATTTTAAATTTTTATATTAAAATTTATCATCTTATCGTTGTTAATATTATTATTTATTAAAAAAATCAAATTATCTCTAACTTTTTCTTTTTGTTTTTACATGAGGGTGATATGATAATTTTCGCGTATTATCGTACCTTTTGTTTTACACTTAATTTATGAAAATGTTATCATCATAATAGTAAAAATTTATATATAACCATTTTTTATATAAATTTGAATGAATCAAAGTAATAATTGGATTAAAAAAAATGTTTAATATAGCTATTTATAACTTAATTGAAATATTTAATGAAATATAAGTTGAATTATTATAATATATAAAGTTAAATTAGATATATTTTAATTATAATTTATTAACCGAAAAAATTAAAGATGTTGAACGAGAGTTTATATTATAATTTATTTTATTTATAATTAAATTTGTAAATTATTTGTTTTTGGAATAAATTAAAATGACTATTTATGGAATACCTTATTTCCATAGAAAAATAATTAGAGTAAATTATAAAATTATGTGACTAAATGAGAAAAAAACTTGTTAAAATATGTAAATAAAATTTTCTTTTAAATAAAGTTTAGTTATAGTAATAATTAAAAAAATAAAAAATATATTACATAATTAAAGAAAATTGTATTAGTAATGATAAAAAGATGTAAATAATTTTAAATATAGATAAAAAATTTTAAATATTAGAAATATTTAACTTAGTAGATTTTATTTAATTTAAATATTTACTAAAACTTGCTTTGCTGTAATGTAATAATACAGACTTAGAGGTCTTTTAAGATAAATAGCAGGGCAATCATACATATCATTACATACCCTTGTCGGACATATCAATACACAACCTTGTCATATCCTAAGCACATGTCATACACGAGCTTGAAGCTGTGTTTGTGTTGAATAACATTTGAAGTGGAACATAAATCCGTGTTAAAGGTGGTTCCAATCTTCGCCATCTAAAAATTCTTTTTCATTTCCATCTTGAGAACATTGCATCAGCATTTTATAGGTGTTTATAAGTCATTTATGTTCTTTAGGGCACCAACAATGGTATATAATACAATGATCTATATCAAGCATCGACCTTCCCATCCCCGGCTCAACTATATATTCTTTGTCATGGCCAAGCTCTCGAATATGCTCATTTAGAAAATTTAATGATACGAGGTGGCCCCCCATGTTGCAAAATCTATCTTGTTGCAATTTCCAACCAACATCTCAAAGTTAAAAGATAAACCTATATTGCCTTAATTTCATAACATTATGATTTGCATGCCACAAGATGACATCATCGTCTTCCCCCCAAGTATGCAAAACACATCTAAAAATTTCATTCGTTGTTGCCCTTGCTTCTAGGATCTCATCTGTAGTGTAAGGCAAACTTTCATGTAAACGGCTATTTCCTTCTTCAATCAGTTGCTGTGTCGGTATGCCTCTTATTTGTTCCATGATAGAAGAGTAAATTTTGTAGTAATGCAGTTGTTCTTACTTAGCAAGTGTATTCCTATGTAGAATAAAAAAAAGATGATGTGAAATGACCAAAATAATTAGGGATCTTATAAATTGAAATAAGGTATATTAATACATATTGGATTTTAAGTTATAGCTAAAATAAGATAGTAATATAATAATTTATGTAGTTCTTTATTATTAAGCTTCAATCATTACGTTAGGTACTATTATAATTAGATTGGGTAGAATATATTGATGTATGCAAAAGTCTATACTTTTATTTTTTTTTCTTGTGTCTATGAATTGTATTTTTTATATGCTAGTACAACAACCATGCACACACTCACGAGGGGAAATAAAACATAAGGTTTTAATTCTTTTGAAAATCATACTGAATGATCTAGATCATATTGTATAATTTGCTCATTCAAATAATAATTAAAACACTTAAATAAAGAAAATAGTTATGATAAAGTAATCATCCTGTACAATAGCAATCAAACTGGTTGATTAATTTATATTTAGAAATCCCCTCTGCCAAATATAATTAGGCAATATTTTAACATTTGAAAATTGTTTTCTTCATACCATACAATGATAAGTGTATCATATGATATTTGAAAATTTTTCTAATTAACTCACTAAGGTTAATCAATTGAATTAAAAATTAGGTGTAATTAGTGATCGTACTATACGAAGTGAATTTCATGTTGCACTAATCAAGCGACAACTAGGATAATAATTAATCGCCAATCAACATCGATGTTGAATTGATTATTCAATTAAGCTAATCATACTACATAACATTAAGATCGTACTAGAAGATAATTTTAAAATCTTTGAACTGATTATATAGGGAAATAGCCATGGTACAGTACTTAAGGGTGATTTGAATTAGTTGTACTGCACGATCCTCAGATTATACTATACGAATAGAGATGAGTAAATTGAAAATTAGAAATTTTTTAATCTTGATATTTAAACATCTCTTAATTCATTTAAAAGGGTTTGGTCAGTTTTTCTAAGAGAGCTTTCTCATAAATTAGGGTTTAAAGAGAGAGATAATTTGATCTTAAAAGAGATAGAGGGAGAGAGAGAGAGGTGAGGTTTTAAGAGAAGAGCTTTGTGAGATCAATGGAGCATATGAGAGGGACTCTACACATGGTTGATATGTGAATATTGGCCTTCTTCCTCCAAGAGTCTTTTTCTTTTCTTGAGGGAAAATCCAAGAAGAGGCTCGTGGTGTTAAATGATCCAACTACTTTTTTATACTGGGTTGGTGAAAGGGATTTGGCTACTCCATCGCACTGAGTTGGTGATTCAGCTTCTCTGCCACTCTGTGGATGGGTGTAAGTGATTATATAAAGGCTTCTCGACTTTAATGTAGGGAAAAAGAAGAGTCACTACAGATTTAGTGCAATATCCGAGACTTTGCACTTAGGTCAAATTTCGATTGAACCACTATTAAATTTTTTATGTACTCGTTTATTTTTCTTTTAGCTCTTTAATTTCTTGTACGTTACATTTTTACAAATCTAGGTTGATGTGACTATTTTGGATTAATTTTTTGTGAGAAAAAAGAAGAAAAATGTTTTTCCATTTCTTTTTATAAAATCAAAAGTAAAAAAAAGGGTTGTTTTATTATTTTCTTCCATTTGTTTTTAAAAGTTACCATTGTGAGTTTCTACAAAAAGAAATTTAAAATTAAAATAAGCTAAATCCAATAAATGGTTTGTGAAAAAAAAAATTCTATTTTATATATATATATATATATATATATTATATATATATATATATATATATATATATATATATATATATAATTTACCCTAAAACCATTTGTTGGAATGACCTGAATTTTGGCAGAGAGTAATTATAGGATGTTATATACATCCTATAATTTTCTCAGGCCTAATTGATTAGCCTATTAAGCTTAAGTAAATTTTAAAATATATGTGTTAAATTTTAACTTAAATATTTGAAAATTCGTTGCACCCTTTGTATCTAGAATTTGGTATTCATCTTGTTAAGGTATGATTATATATGTGTTAGGGTTAATCACACCAAGAGTCAAACCCATTTGAACCTTAGAAACTTAAAGAAAATAATGAAGGCTTGTGTCTAATAAACATAGGAAATCTTTAAAAATTCATACACACATTCAATAGGGACAAAACTTTAAACTAGTGAACTACCGTAAGAATTAAATTCTCCTTGATTTGATATTAATTAACCATAAAACAAAATTATTCAAAATCAGCTCTTAATTAATGGCTGAATTTTCCAAAAAATCATAATAAATCAAGAAAAAACTCACAAAATTACAAAATATCCTTCAATCAACTCTAAATAAATACCAAAATCACTGAAAAAAAAAATCGGATATAAATTTGATTGAATTTTAAAATAATAATTAATTAACCTTTAATTAAAAATTAATTAAATAAATTTAGTAATAAAAATACAAACCAAATTAATTCCAATTTTTTAGTTATTGATACATTGATCATTCTTAATCAATGTTATCAATTTCATTAAGTTTAGAATTAGTTTGATATTAAAATTAAACAACCGAAGTTATGTTAATAATTAATTCATTAAAATCATAATTTCAAATATATTAAATAAATATAAATCAAATATACATGAAAAATTCAAATAAAATTAAATAATAAATAAATTAATTAAAAATTCCAAACAATTCAATAAAAATAAGAAAACTTAAAATTTGGTAATTTATTTGATTGAAATAATAATTAATGTTAATTAAATAATAAAACTTTATGCTTAATGTTTGATTCCATTTGGAGGGCATTTTAGCATTAAATTCAAAGTCTTTAATGCGCATCAAATCACCCAACAATCTCCTTATGTGATGCATGACTCCTCTTAGGAGGGCATTTACATATTTGATTTGGAGATTTTAAAAAATTTTAATAGCAATTTAAGGGTTTTATGCACTATTCTAGCCTCTATTTGTGGATGTCATTAGTTGTATAAAATTCAAAACCCTTAAACAATTATTAATAAATCTTTGACCATATACATCATGCTTGACTCCACTTGAATAGCATGTGTATTGGATTAAAGGGTCCTTCTCTTTATCCTTAATAAATCACCTACCAATCTCTCAACGATTTATGTTATCATCTATCATATATGGGGAATGATCGCATTTTTATTTTTAAGCCTTAGGATTTATAGATTGATGAATACCACACTTGGAGCCATTAGTTTACAAATTCTTTAGAATTAAATAATAAATTGTCAACCCTTAAAAATATAAATAAGAAAATCCAAATTCGTACAAGGTAAGATTCAATTAAACAACCTCTTTTGGCCTTAATGAATAAATATCCTAGATTCATGCAACTTAAACGTTAAACTCTTATAGGATATACCAAAACCACACAACCTCCTTTACACACTTAGATCACTTAGATGATTTGCTAGGACAACTAACTAAAACCTAGGCTAGGCCGGTGGTGTGAATTGCTTACCGGGCGCTATATTGTCTAGTTGTCTTATGCAATCTAGAATGTCATACATTTTAATTTCTATTGGTGCACTTAGTCTCTTTAAGGACTGCATTAAAAGAATTAGGATATTACACAAGTACTCTATATATCCTATATTTTTAGATGCTTATTGCTTTTTATACAATCTTTTATATTCCTTGAAAGAATCAAAGTTGAATATACCTAGGAGATGTTTTATACGTATGAGTCATTATAAATATAGTTTATATATAGATTGGGTTGTATGGCCTCTTGAGTTGTAATAGAGTTAAATACTTGAACATAATAACCTTATACATAGTTGTAAAAGAGTTAAATACACATGTTTATACATTCAAGTGGGTCTTCAAAAGAAAATATTCTGTCCTTTAGGGCATAATAACTTTGGAACTCCATAAAAGGCTTGGAGCTAGAAGAGCTTAAGCAAATGTACTTGATTCTATACATATTGTCGGCTTAAAAATCTAGGTTTGTTATGGTTGACCCTGCGTACCTTACTTTTCCATCGAGTTTGAGTTTGTTATAAACCATAAAATTTAATAATAAATAAAATTTATTATATATATGCAATCTTTTTATTTACATTATTTCATACATTGTATTCATAAGGGTGGTAGCTTAGCGGGTAACAATTTTCATAGATTTTCTTGTGTGTGCATGTTTCAGACTTTATAGGAATATTTATACTAGTTCTAGGATGATATAGTGCTGGGTATTATATACACAAAACCCTTTAACTATTCAGGTATACATACATGCATCTCTTTATTTCTGCTACGTACAGTACTAGATCATAGGAATTTTATGCCCACCACGGGTAAGGTAGCGGGGTCCTTATTATGCTCACAAGTTGCTACACATTTTTAATATGCTACCAAAATTTCTAATAAATTTTGGTATTTAGAAGATTTAGTTAGGTAAATTAAATAAGAAAAAATTTAGAGTTTTTTGCGAGTCATCTCGTTAGCGTCATTTAAACATAAATTTAAAATTACTCATCGTGAGTAGTCTGATCTAATCCTTTGATCTCTTAGGATAGAGTTTATTTTTTCATGTACTACATCTTGGATTATTACTTGTGTATTATGTTGTTAGATGGCACTGTATTCTAAGCCAGCATAACCGTAAAGGTATTTGCACACCTCAAATTCCTTTTCAGAATAAGAATGAAGAATGCAAGATATTTATAAAATTTAAATATATTTTTGAAGGAGTGAATGATATGTTCAAAATATGTAAGGCAACACATATTTTAAACCTAGAATGAGCTAATCTCAAGTTAAATAAAAAGTTTTCTCTTTGGAGATATAATTGATTAATGTAGTGGCTTGCCTTAATAGGAACCCAAGATCCTAATATAACATAAATCCTATCTTAGTTCACTAAAATAGGGGAAATTCTTTTTGACATTGACTAAAGCTAATCATTAGTTTATTTCATATTTGAAATGATAAGTGAATGTGAACTTTATCCTTCGGTATAATTTTTGCTTTTCATACGTTGCATTTGATATAAAAATAAATTATTTATTTCCTCAAGCTGATGATATGGTGTTAGTTTATATTTTAATATAATTAACAGTAATTATACAAATTAGTCTAAAAAAATGCTAAATAGCTAATCAAATTATTTTTATCCACATAAATTATCTAGTGACACCACTGGGGATTGTGTTTACTTTCCATCTTTAGTGGAGATTTGACTCTAAGTTCATAATATAACCATTTATGAAAGCGAGTGGCCTATTTTTAAACGTACAACCAAAATTTTATTTTAATCAATCATTCTTTCAACCATCAACTTCAACTTCAATCCTCATTCAAAATCTATACTTCACAATCAAGCCTTTTCTTGGGTACGAGTCCTTGGAAAAGTTTATTTCACCTTCTATCAGATATAATTTCCCTTAGAAAATAAGAAAATTCAGTCCAGGTTGATCTTTTGATTTAGCACCAAGTTTGAGTTCGATGAGTTTAGTAACTAATACAAATTTTGAGTTAAATTTCAAAGAAAATATCTGGAAAATAAATCTTTAATTTCAACATCACCCTCACTCAATTTGTTGATGTGGACCTCCACAAGAGCACCGCTCATAGAGTTCAAACGCAAAGGGTACAACTGCACTATCCCGTAGGACAAAATGATCGTAGGCTTTTACACTTGATACAAATAGGCCAATGGAAGGGCAGATTAGATCGTGCATATGACTGACCATTGAGGATAGCGGCTCTCGCCAGCACACCCTGATGGGAAGTAATATACATGAACTGATCAAAACAACGGGTTTCCCCCACCCGATACATCAGTTCAGATGGGTTTTAGTAGATGGTGGAATTTAGTTTCCCACGGGCACAAGCCCCTGTGGTTAATTGCATCTTAGGCCAGAGCCCGAGAAGACTCTCGATTAAGGATCATATATCATCTTTTCCAAAGTGGGATTGGCGTAAGGGTGTAGATTAAGAAGTCCTACTCCAAAGAAAGAAAGGTCCGATTTGGCTCAATTCACATACAGGGTTCACACCAGTATTCGAAGGATCTAGGGTACTAAAGAGAAATTGGAGAAAGAAAGTCAAGTAGTAGACACATGCGTGAGAGAAAGATGAAAGTGGCGTCATCCATGTGACACAGATAAGTAGGACTTATAGTCCCTGAAGAATAGGGAACTTCCCTACTATTTAGGCATACTACGAGACCGAATGTAGTAGCATTGAATCCTAAATCTAGGTTGGGTTTAGTGTTCTACACACACTAACACCCATGTCCTAGCTAATGCAGTGCAAAACCTAGACTTACCTCGGCCTGGATTGGAGAGCCAGCTAACCACTTAATCGCTTTAAAACCATGCTATCAAGTCATTTATGAAAGATGGATGGGTAGTTTAGTTTTTAGAAATATGACCGACATGTAGAGAGTTTTCTAATTGGTCCCAGACTTATGTTGGATAAATGCTCCTAGCTAATGCATTTAAAATTTAATTTAGTTGATTACTAATGTAATGCATGCTAATTGAAGAATCAAATCATGAATGCTTTAGATTTAAAAAAATAGGCTTAATATAAAAGAATTTTTAGAAAAGACTAGGCCTCCCCAATTCCGGCACTTCATCCTCATACTCCAGATTATCCGGACTCTACCCGCAGGTGGAGAGGTGTCTTATAAGAAGGAGAAAGAGAGATACAATAATATGCATGCGACCCCGGACGCTTCCGACAGTTCCCTAGATTCGTTAAATTTCTATGTTCTTAAAATTTTGAATATTGGTTATGAGTAGAAAAATATTTTGTTGTCCTTAAAGAGCCTAACGGTATCCAGGCTAAAACAAAAGGCGACATGCAAGAAATAAACCTAGAAAAAGTAGATAATTTATACTGCACAAGCATAGTAAACACATCAATATAAATAAACTAATCAAGTAAATATCCAACTACCCTTAATTATAACCCAGGGTCTACAGAAAATAAAGTGGTCGGGCATTACTACAAACAACCCAGATTTCTAAACCTATGACTGACGCAAATGACTTTGAGTGGGATATTAGGTCTTCAATCCTTCAACTCTTCAGTCTTCTTTAGATTTGTTCTCCTTGGACTTCTTGGATCTCTCCTCATTTGACTCCTTAGAATTCTCCTCCTTGGACTTCTTGGATCTCTCCTCCTTGGACTTCTTGGATTCATCGTGGCTTGAATATCCAAATGAAGAGATAATCTCCCCTGAAAAGGGGTATTGCTTTTCTCTTTAGATACCTAAAGCTATCCAAATCCGATATTCCAAATGGAAGAAGGCTCTCCCCATTGAGGATGTCTTCTTCTTTTAGAATTTGAGTTAGATAAGAATATCCACACTCAAAAGATATTTTCACAACTCTTTACAAATTATTACCAATATATTACATTAATTGAAAGCAGTAAATCTAAAGTTACCTACAAGGTTATTCTAATAAAAATTCCAAACAGTTGATGTATCACAAGCAGTTATATCAAAAAAAAATAATGCACATCACAACCACACTTAGCCATGCTCTTAATTATTAAGGGCTAAGTAGCTTCTAGAGCACTTATAGTAGTTATTATTTAATAATATTAGCCCTCATTTATTTAGGGGGGCTGAGCGAGCACCTGCACAAAATAATATTAGAAATCATGACACTTGCCCCCTTTTAGTATAGCATGAGCATGGACACCTGGAAGAAAAGCAATATGTATCATCCCTAACCTAGGGGTAGATCTAACGCACATCACATCAATCCATAGTGCAGTAGAAGTAAGCAAACACACCAACAATTCATCACAACATAAAGTGAAAACTCAAAAAACCTATCACACAGCAAAAAAGGAAATATCGGCCTAGCCTAGATCTAGAAGTGGTGCCCTAGCAAACAATTTTATGTGTGTATAAGGCTTGTGTGGTTAGGATATATCCTAAGTTAGGTAGTTAGTTAAAGTTGCATAGAATTCAGGTTTGTTGAAGACCAGAATAGAAAACTTTCGTTAAAGTTCAAATATTAGTGGATTAGAGTCTATTTTAGTAAATTTAGTTTGTTGATCACTTTTTAATGCTTAGGGTAGTGATATTTGAAGTTTAAATTATATTATCAAATTTTGGAAAGTCCTGGGTCTTTCAAAGTATTATGTTGAGGGGGTCAAAAAGGTCACTATAAGAAATAGGCTAGGTTTGAAATTTCTAATATTTTAGGTAAATACTAGGACTTTAGGTGATTATTTAGATAGGTAGTTTGCTAGATTTGGAGTTTTCTACTCAAAGTTATAAATTTCGAAAGTTTCGGGCAATAAAGGGAATTATTAAAACTGCCTAATTATGGGTGATTTTATGATTTTGATCTAAATCAACTCCAAACTAATTGGAATCATCCCCAAAGGTTACAAATCACCTAAAAAGGTGTTCCCAAGTGTTTTTGGGGAAGATTTGGAATTTTTAATAATTTTTAATTATCTAAAAAGGGTAAAAGGGTCATTTTGGTTAGAGTTGAAATTAAGAGTCAGATTTAGGTAAAACTAAGGATCCCTATTTATCTCAAGTAAAGCACTAAATTCTAAACTATTTGAGGTATTATGGGTATTTTTCTGAGTTGAAATTGATTTATTATAACTTTTAGAGGGTATCGGGGCTCTATTTATTGGGTAAATTAGGGTTGATTAATTAAGGGGTCTAAAAAGCTCTAAAAAAATCCTAGAAAATTTTGGGAAGTTTACGATATCACTAAGTTTAAATGTTGAAGTTTTCATGCCAATAATTGATCTATCTTAGCTCATATAATTTTTCTAAGTTTGCTAGATGGGTCTTTAATTATTGTCCTTAGGATGTCACTACGTTGTAGGGATTTAAAATGAAGTCTTATGCTAACCCTCAAGGTAACAATGCAAGGGGTATACAAATAAAATAAACACACATGTCCTTAGATTTAGGAGAGCCTAAACTAAGTGCTCGTGTATCCTACACATGCAAGGTACTATAAAGGAATAGTAAATACGCTTAATAAAATGATTAGTGAATGATTGGGACTCAATCACCCACTAATCCACTCCCCCATGATTGCTCTTCATATGCATAACCTTAGTTTAAAATTTCATGAAGTGGATCTCCCAAAATTATGATTTAATAATATAAGTAATTTTAAAATAATTTAAAATACTTATAAATATATCAATTTTAAAAAAGAGTGTAATTAAAAATAAATCAATTTATAATAAATACATATAGGGTAGATCCACTTGCCACCCTAACGAGGTTTCAAAAAGGTTTGAAAATAATTTTTATTTTTAAAATAATTATTTATAATTAATTATTAAAATAATAATAAAATAATCAAGTAATAAAGTAAAATAGAAATCTGATATAAAAGGTAAATGTAATTTCTGAAAATAATTTTAACATAAAATACACATTTTTCTAAAAATTTCAAGGGGTTATACGCTAAAATCCAATTTACGACGAAGAAGATATGAATTTTTGAAGTTCAATACATTAAAATGATTTTAAAATAATTTATAATAACAAATACTTAAAAATAATCATTAAATTAATATGAAAAATAAATTTTAAGATTTCTAAAATTTCAAAGTATCTTAAAGTATAATAATAATGATAATAATAAAATATTAGTAGTATTTAAAGCAATTTAAATAATTAAAATAATTATAATAGTAAAATAATAATACTAATAATATAATAATCAAAATAATTGAAATAATAATAATTATTATTTTAAAATAACACAAAAAAGAATAGTAATGAAAGTAATAATTTTTAAGATAATAATATAATACTAATTAAAATAATGATAACAAAAGATTAAAATAATTATAATATAATAATAATAATAATAAAATATAATAATAATAATAATAATAATAATAATAAATAAAACAACAAAATGATTTAAAACAATAATTATTATGAATAATCACAATTAAAATAATTATAATAACACTTAAATAATGATAATCATTAAAAATAAAATAATAATATAATTTTAAAAAGTATTTTCACTATTTTTAAAATAACTCAAAATATAATTATTATTTTTAAATAAAAATAATTTTAAACTAAAGAGGACAAAAATACAATCAATTCGGTATATTGCACATATTTTTGGCTCAAAAATAAATTTACTATGATTTTTTTAAAGTTAAAATAGGTTTTAAAATAAATTAAAATTAATTTTCAAATAAATCGGTGGCGGGAGGCCACGTAGCTTCCCGGAATTGGATCTCGGGACTGTGGTAATGATTGCCACGACGGCTTAATGCGGGCCACGTGGCAGCTTCCTGTTCACTGGTTCAAACCGCGGCACTGAATCCCACAGCAGATCACTTATCCAAGCTAGCAATGAATCCTAGCCGTCAAATCCACCGCGGTTTGGATCTACGGATGAGATCAAGCCGGATGAAATGAAAGGGGACGGGATCGTTCCCGCGGTCTGGACGGAATCGCAGAACGGCTAGATTTTGGCCGTTGATCAAGTGATCAACGGCAGAGATCCAATATCCCGAGACCTAGGGCGAAACCAAGAGCCTAAATCATTTTCTCTTGTTTTTCTCTCGATCAGGTGCATGGATTTGAACGAAAATTAACCCTATACTAAGAACATGAAGAGCATCAGTGGGGAAGTAATTTCGTGCTTTAAAACGCAATACAAATGAAGTTAATTAACCCTAACTGTCATGGCCTAGGGTAAGGGTTTTTAGAGAATTTCACCGTATGATCTACAAATCTTTGACACGGTTGAGCTTGTAGATTGTCCTCGTACAAGTTCCTAGTTGACCTCAAGCCTCGATTCACCTTAGATCGTCGGGAAATCAACTTGGGAAGGTTAATAGCCTCGGTCTCCCTGGAATCTCGTCGCCGGCGGGTTATTATCATCGGGGTTCACTTGGGAATGGGGGGTGGGAGTCTCTAGAGCTCTCTCACGAAGTTTCTCGGGCTAAGATGCTCTAGGGCAAGAATAATTGTAAAAAGCTCCTCTAAAATCCTAAGTTTCTCCTATTTAAAGGTCTAGATCTCAAGGGGATGGCTAGGATCAAATCAATATTCAATTAGGAGGGAAAATCCTGCCTCCCCTAGCCGTGGGTTTGAAAATTTTCATCAGAGGAATTAATTAAAGCTTTAAGTGGGCTTTAATGGGCTCAAAATAGGTTAATTTGACTATTAATGGCTTGGTTTGACCAAGTCAAAGTTTGACTTGGTCAAACCAATCAATCAGGTCAGAGGAGTCAAGGGTTTGAGACAAGAATGAGATTGGAATGTATATGAAATTAATTTTAGGCCTTAAGGGTCCAAATGGGTCAAACCATGCTGACTTGGTCAACTGGGTTGACCTAGGGCACAAGTTTGGGTCCAGTGGGTTGGCTCTGACCCACTGAGTCAAGTGGAGGGGAGAATTGAGCTTGAGGAGCTCTGAATTTGATTTTAGATCAAAAGAAGGCATCTAGGTCAGTTTGGATCAACCAACCAGGTTGACCTAGGACCTGGGTCTGGGCTCAGCAGACTCAGGTTGACTCACTGAACTGACTGGGATGGGTCTCAGGGCTTGTCCTGGTCAATTTAACCAGGTCAACCCCTTGGACCCAGGGTCTTGCATAATCAAGCTCAACAGCTGAGGAAATTCATATCAAATTTAGAATGGGTTTTGAGATTGTACAATTTGTATTCACTGCACCATATATTGAAGTGGTGATAATTGCTGATGATTCTATCAAGTTAGTTTCCCTCTAAGTCAACATCAAGCGTGGGTCTGTAGTGACTCCCATGGTAAATAACCATCAATCTTTTCCTTTTTGTCATTCCCTCAAACTATTAAAAATAATAGAGGGAAGTCTCCTGTTAATCCCAAAATACCTATTTTTCAGAATTTTGAGATGGGGACATCTTCTAGAGTGAAGGAGATGACTAAGTATCAATGTCGTAATATGAACTATCATATGAGGTGAACGACCAAGAAAGCCAAGATAACTGAAAGAAGATGTTATAACTATAGCTATAACTAAGGCAGTAATGAATGTAGATCCTGAGATTCCTGAAGTAGTAATGAATCCAGAGTTGCTGAGTAGAAATCACTTCCATCCACTATTAGCTACTGCTGGAGAAGAAAATCTTATTAGGATAGCAAATTCATCTCCTACTCTTTTTTGTTGAATTCTTGTCTTACTTTCTCTATCTAAAAGGAAGAGAAAGTTTAAAACTCTTTTAGAAGGATTAATTCATGATTGTGATGCTAATTATGGGCAGTTAAAGAATGATTTTTAGAACTGTTAAAGATGTCATCTCTACCAGGGTATCAACTCATTCAAATGGAGAATGAGAAGTGATCCCCTACTAAGAGAATGTTTCAATTTCAAAAATCAGGTCCTAGCTAACCAACAACTATTCGAGATTATCATCAAGAATCAAAGAGGTTCTCATATACCAATTATCATCTAGCACCTTCAAATGATCAGAGAAAGTAAACTCCTATCAAATATTTGAGATAAGGGCATTAGCCCATGTAGGGAATAATCCCATATCTCCTCCATTATCAAATCAATCTATAAACTTTTTAGCAAGAACCTATGGTCACTACGTGGGTCAACACCATCCAAGAGTTTATTGACATCATTTACAAAGTAGCGAGTCATCTTCTTTTCTTAATAGGAGGAGGCTGAAGGTAACAAATCAACTAACTTTTTTATTGAGGGTTAGAAGGTTTGATGGCCTAAAATGGTTGCTACTCCAACCTTGTTAATGACTCATAGAAATAATGCAGTGGATGAAATATGAAGGAAAAAGAAATCTATATATGAATCATCATCTGCTAGAGAGTATACTCTAGCAGATCCGCATCATGTGAAAGTAAAATAAATCAATGAGATTGTGGATCATGTAACAAAAACATCCATCAGATAAGTGAATAAGAACCAACAAAAATGCATAAGCATATTTTAAAAAGAAGAAATGTCTAGTAATGTTCATATGGTAGACACTTGTTCATCTCTACAAGAGAGAAATAAAAGGGTAAAGGCAAAGCAAGATGTTGACCTCGATCTTTGTTCGAGTGTCATTGAGGGTCTTTGATTGATTTAATCAAGCCCCATTGGGTTCAATTCGAGCACGAATCAGTTCGAGTTAAGTTGAATTAGGCTCGATCGGGTTTGATTAAGCTTGATTAGTCCGCCTTGGCCACGTCGAGTTTGTTGTGATTCGAGCCATCATTTTATTTAAATTTAATTGGATTAATTTGAGCAAATCAAATTGAATTTCAAATTGGCTCGAATTGAATCTAATTTTGAGCTTAAATTTATTATTAAATCAAGCAACCAAATTGACGGCTAAATGACCTCAATTCCCGCCTAATTAGCCTTAGGATGAATCCTAGCCGTAGATCTAATGCCTTGATAATTTAAATACTCTCTTAGGGCTTCATGAGAGGGCTTGGCTTCTATTCTCTCCCTAGCCACTCTCAACCCTAACTTCTTGGTGTGAGAGCTCTTCCAACTTCTCTCACCTTCTTCCACTCAAATCCATTGGTCAAACTTTGTCGTCGGCGATCCTCCGACGAGATCAAGGCTAGATCCATCCAAGGCCTCGATCCGGTTGATCTAGAACTTGTTTGATCGTGATTTCAGCTAGAGAATTATACGAGGACAATCTACAAGCTCAATCGTATAAAGAACTTGAAGATCCAACGGCGAGATTCCTCAAAACTTTAGATCTAGGTCACTACACTTAGATCTATATAATTTTTTTTATAAGTGCTTTTTAGATCTTTCAAATATCTCCTCATGCTTTCTCTTCATGATACTAATCTATGTTTAAAAGTTCATTAAATTTAGATGTTTCGATTGAGAGAATGAAATTTTCTTTTCTTTTCTTTTCTTCATTTAAAAAAATCTTTTTTTTTAGTATTATTATTATCATTATTTATTTAAAAATTATATTTATTATGTTTAATATTATTATTATTTTAAGTAATTCATAATTTTGGATTGTCATAATTTAGTTTGTCTTTGAATTCAAATTTCCCCAAATTTGAAATTCAAATTCTTTTATAAATTATAAAATCTACTTTATGAAAGTTTTTAAATTTTTTCTCCATTGGATTTTGAATTAATTAGGATGACTTAATTCATTCTAAATCCAACCTCTAAAATTAAGGAAGCATTAAAGCCTCCTTAATTCCATCCATTAATTTTGAATTTGAAATCCTTAATTCCCTCAATGAATTTTGAATTTCAAAATTCAAACATCCCTTAATTACTTTCATAAAATATTATTTTATTCTATTTTAATAATTATTTTTAAATTCTTGCTATTTTAAATTATTTTTAAATCCCTTTATTACTTTAAACTTTAATAATTCATAACTTTTTCGTTTTCTATTCATTTTCGACGCATAATACCTTGTTTTGATCATATTTGAATTCTGCACGATTTGAGATCATTTTTGTTTCAAAATATTAGGTATATATGTAGTTATTCTGAAAACAGCAAAAGAGCACTATTTTAAAAATATTCTATTATCGTATTTAAACTTCGAAAATGTACAACTTTCTCATTTTAAATCCGTTTTTGATGCATAGCACCTTATTTTGTTCGTTTTTGAATTCTGTACGATTTGAGACCATTACTGTTTGAAAATTCTAGGTATATCTACAGATATTTTGAAAATAGTAAAATAATACTATTTTAAAAATATCCTATTATTGCATTTAAACTTGTAAAATTCATAACTTTCTCGTTTTAAATCGGATTTTGGCGTGCGACCCCTCGTTCTCTTCGAAAAATTATAAATTTTAATTTAAAATTATTTGTATGAGTTAATTCTTACTGTCTGGACAGATTTCTGTCTTAGATGGCTATTTTGAGTATTTTTACTATTATTTAAATATTTATTATTATAATTATTTTAAAATTACAAATTATTTTCAAATCTTTTTGAAAGCACGATCGAGTGGCTAGTGAATCTCTCCTATACCTATGTATATACAAATGTGATATATTTTAAATTATAGTATTTTCCAAAAATCTATATAAATATGCATTTATAAAGTTTGTTAAAATTACTTTGAAACTACTATTATTTTAAATCCTGATTTTTGAGAGATTCACTTCCATGAAATTTTAAACATAGCTTTTATGCATGAAGAGCAAATCATGGGGGAGTGGATTAGTTGATGGTTGAGTTCCAATCATTCACTAATCCCCGTCACTAGTTTTGGTTACTTTTTGTCCGTCGTAGCTTGCATGTGTTGGTTGCACCACGAGCACTTAGTTTAGGGCATCCTAGATCTAAGGACATGGTGTGTTTACTGCTTTTATATATTTCCTATGCATTTATTACCTTGAGAGTTAGTGTGAACTTCAATTTAAACCCATATAATGTAGTGACACCTTAAGGACAAAAATTAAGGACCCGTCTAGCGAACTTAGAAATTTTCTAAAACTTAGGGTAGATCAGTGATTGATATGAAAACCTCAACACTTAAACTTAGTGATATCATAAACCTCTCAGAATTTTCTAGGAATTTTTAGGAGTCTTTAGATCCCTTAATTAACTAACCCTAATTAACCTCTTAAATAAGGCCCCGATACCTTCTGAAAATTACAATAAATACATATTAGGTTGGAAAATTACCCATAATATTTCAAACTAACCATAATTTGACTCTTGACCTTAGATAAATAGGGCTCCCCAGTTTGACTCTAGGTTGACCCCTAATTTGACCTTAGATGGAAATTATCATTTTGCCCCTAATAAATCATTAAAAATTATTAAAAATCTTAAATTTTCCCCAAACACTTGGGATCACTTTCTCAGGTCATTCCTGACCTTTTGAGGTGATTCTAATTTGTTTGGAGCTGATTTGGATTAAAATAATAAAAATAGTCCTTTATCAGGAAATTTAAAAATTCCCTTAAATACCCTAGACTTAGAAAACCTAAAACTAATTGTAAAAAATTCCAAATCAGGCAAACTCACTTGCATTAGACTCCTATTAGGGTCTAATATTTATAAAAAATATCAGATGTCTAAAAACTCACCTAAATTAGAAAGTCAATTTTTTGGTCAACCGTAGTTCATTTAGGGCCCAAAACTTAAAAAATTCATAACTTTGTCTAGAAAACTCCAATTTCAGTGTACTACCTATCTAACTACTTATCTTAAGATCTAGTATTTTCCTAAGGTGATAAAAACCCTAAACCTAGCCTATTTCCCATAGTGACGTTTTGGACCCTTAGTCTAGTTCCTAGAAGGACCCGGGACTTTCTAAAATTGGCTAATCTCACTTGAACTTTAAATATCAGTATCCTAAGCTCTTAGAACTGATCAATAAACTGAAATAATTAAAATGGATCCTAATTCACTAATATTTGAATTTCAACTAAAATATCCTTTTTAGACCCCCAATAAACCTGAGCTCTAGATAACTTTAACTAACTATCCTGCTTAGGACCTATCTAAACCACACCAGCCTTACACACACATAGAATTGTTTGCTAGGGCACCACTTCTAGATCTAGGTTAGGCCGCTGGGTTTTATTTTTCTGCTGTGTGCCAGAGCTTTCCGTGGTTTTCATTGCATGCTGTTTGAAAATGATTGGTATGTTTGCTTACCTTTTCTGCACTCTGTGGATAATGTGATGAGCGCTAGATTTACCACTAGGTTAGGAGCATCATATACAAATATATATACCATTCTTCCGTGCAGGTGGTGGTGGTGCCCGGCCACTATTTTCTGTATATCTGGGTTGTAATAAGGGCAATTTGCCTATGGCCATTTAGTTGATTATTCTGGATTTATATTGATGTGCTTTCCTGATGTACGCAGTAGAAATACCTATTTTTTTTAGGTTTTTTTATTGCATGCCATTTTTATTTTCAAATGGATCGTATTAGGCTCATTAAGGACTATAAAATTCTTCTACTCGTAATTAATCTCTAAAAATTTAAGTTTTAAATAACATAGAAATTTAACGAACTTAGGGAACTGCTAGAATCGTCCAGGGGTAGAGTTCGGATGTACGCAGTAGAAATACCTACTTTTTCTAGGTTTCTTTATCGCATGCATATTATTGCATTTCTTCTCTTCCTTCTTATAAGACATCTCCCTGCCTGCGGGTAGAGTCCGGATAATCTGGCCTATGAGGATGAAGTGCCGGACCTAGGGAGACTCAGTCTTTTCAAAAAATTATTTTTTATAAGCCTGTTTTTAAAACTCTATAGCATTCATGAGCTGACATTTCAACTAGCATGCATTGCATTAGTAACCAATTAAATAAAATTTAATTACATTAGCTAGGAGCATCTACCCCACATAAGTTCAGGACCAATTAGGAAACTCTCTAGATGTCGGTCCTATTTCCAATAACTGTACCACCCATCCATCTTTCACAATTGACTAGATAGCATGGTTTTAAAGCGACTAGGTGGTTAGTTGGCTCCCCAATCCAGGCCGGGGTAAGTCCAGGTTTTGTACTGCATTAGCTAAGACACGGGTCTTAGTGTTGTGTAAAACAATAAACCCAATCTAGATTTAAGATTCAAGGCTACTACACTCGGTCTCGTAGTATGCCTTAAATAGTAGGTAGGTCTCTTCTTCTCAGGGACACTAAATCCTACTTATCTGCGTCACAGGATGACGCCACCTCCATCTCTTCTCTCACGCATGTGGTTGATTGCTTGTCTTTCTTTCTCCAATTTTCTCTTTAGTACCATAGAGCCTCCGAATGCTGGTGTAAACCACGCATGTTGATTCAGCCCTTCGGACCTTTCTTCCTTTTGGATAGAACTTCCTAGTCTACACCCTCGTGCCAATCCCACTTTAGGAAAGGATAATGTATGATCCTTAATCGAGAGTTTTCTCGGGCTCTGGCCTAAGATGTAATTAACCACGGGGGCTTGCGCCCGTGGGAAACTCGGTCCCACATCTACTAAACTCCACTCGAGCTCTTGTATCGAGTGGGGGAAACCCGTGATTAGGTCGTGTATATTACTATCCATTGGGGTGTGTTGGCGACAGCCTCGATCCTCAATGGTTAGTCATATGCACGATCTAATCTGTCCCTTCCAATTGACCCGTTCACGCGGTGCTGTTTCGGAGGTCCACAGGTTTCTAGCGACCACGGTGGGACTAGTTTCTCTCTCTATCTTTGGATTCTATATTATCTTTTCTGGTGTGTACTCCGGGATTGGTACTCCTTAGATTAGGTCTGTCCCACTCTTAGTTAGGGTTCCTTTCCCTATAGCTAGGGTTCCCCTACTCTACTTCTTTTCAGCCTAGCAGACTACTCCGTCCCTTTATCAATTCCTATATATCTTTATCAAATCTCTATCAAATGATTCATCCTTTCTTATTTCAATTCTGATTTCTAACTTTTTAAATTTTTTTTCTTGACAGTAGTGCCATGGCTTCTTTCGCTCCTTCCGTTACTTTTGCTTTCGGTTCGGACGTGCGGGTGACTGAGTCCCTGCTCGCTAGTCCGCCAACTGGTCGGCCTTCGTCACTCTTGGCCGGCCGACCCCGGCGGAGGCTGCTACATTCTCTTCTCCTCAGAGGAGAGGACGCACAGCCATGCGCCTTTTTGGATGACCAGCTGCTCGGCGGATAGCCTGGGCACCTGCTCGTCCCGTTCCTGTACTTGTACAGCCAGTACGTGCTGTGGCTAAGCGACCAGTGCATAGGCTACATCTTGTTCCTGTTCGTGCAGCGGTCAGGCGACCTGCGCCAGCTGCTCCCGCTGCTCAGGTTTCCCCAGCCCCTTAGCGCCGGCAGCCTGCTGCAGTTGTTCCACCTGTTCGTGCAGCGGTCAGGCAACCTGCGCCTGCTGCTCCTGTTGCACAGGCTGCCCCGGCCCCTCAGCGCCGGCAGCCTGCTGATGTTGTTACTCCCGCTGTTCCGGTGGAAGTACCTCGCGTTCGGGTTTCCCCTCCCGCTTCCACTAGGAAGAGGGGTGTCCAAATAGAGGTGCCTTCGCCCCCTTCTAATCGGGTTTCTATTTTTGCTCGGCTTTCTCACTCTGAGACTGCCGGGCAGACCCCAGCACTTCTAGTCGTCCCTGTTCCCCCTGCCACCCAAGCAGTGGGTTCAGATGTTCCTTCCACCTCTACCTCCGGCCTTGGGAGAAGGGCCCAGAGGAATAGGAATAGGAGGTTTCGTTTAGCTGCGTCCGAGGCAGAGAGGCAGTGGATGGCATATGCGATAGCTCGCTAGGAGCTAGTTCAGAGAGCAGTGGCTCCCAGGCATCGGAGACCACGACCAGTTCTAGTTGTGCCTACTCCAGAGGTTATTGTGGCTTCTAAGATAGAGGCAGTGCAGGGAGGACGCTTCTCCCTGCTGACCCATAGTGGGGACGAGGAGGATGTTGCCCGCATTGCGGCGGCTCCTCTTGTTGCCACTACCTTAGGGCTAGGGTCCACAGGGACGCTACTGTTTGAGCCATCACTCAGAGGATTCGACACATCGTACATCTAGCTCGTGGTAGGGGGTCTGTCAGTCGGGAGAAGATACTCTGACAGATTTCTCAGGCGACTTTCCAGTTACGGAGGCAGACTGCGAGGAGACTTTACAGTTGGCAAAGGGGGTATACACCCCAGCAGCCTACAGTTCCAATAGTTAGGCCGCCAGCAGTGGCTCCTGTGATAGGACGACGCCCACATCGTTGAGGACGGAGACAGCAGGAAGAGCTTGCCCAGCTTCAGGTGAGTTCAGAGGTGATAGTCCTAGAGCAGCCAGTTACCAGTATAGAGCTCTGTCGCAATAGACGGGTTTGGAGACGTCGATAGGCGGACACCCTTATTGAGCCAGTACAGTCAGTGGAGATAGTACGACCAGTCGAGCTAGTACAGTCAGTGGAGATAGTACGACTAGTAGAGCTAGTACAGTCAGTGGAGACAGTACGACCAGTCGAGCTAGTACAGTCAGTGGAGACAGTACGACTAGTAGAGCCAGTACAGTCAGTCGAGACAGTACGATCAGTTGGGCTAGTACAGTCAGTATAGTTAGTCGAGGCAGCACAACCAGATGAGACAGTGCAGTTGGCAGAAATAGTGCAGCAGGCTGATGTAGTAGATCAGATGGATGTAGCAGTTTCTCCTGGGTCCAAAGCGGTCCCGATGACTTGTGATGAGGATGCAGTAGTTACTCCTGTTGGGTCATCGGATCGAGTTGAGACACCTTTAGCTACTAATACTCATAGGATCACTTCCCACATGAGTCCCTACATAGAGGTACTCCGTCGGATCTTTTCAGAGGATGACTCATTTGAGGATGAGTCAGATGAGAATATACCAGTACATGAGGTATGTGAGACTACCCGTCGAGGTCACTCGGAGGAGCAGAGAGAACCCGAGGACCAGGATGAGCAGGAAGACCCCAAGGCAGGAGGGTCTCCGAGATCAGTAGCTACGGACACCATAGTCTTACACTTATAGACTCAGATGGCCACTAGGAAGATCCATCTCCAGGACAGAGATTTGGTACAGCCTTTAGACAAGGCTGCTCAGATAGTTCAGATGATCTCTAGTCCTAGCCATAGTTCCAGCCACAGTGACAGTTAGAGTTACAGTCAGGATAGTAGTGGCAGATCACTCCACAGTTTTGAGGGAGAGTGGCAGCTAGCACTCCCCAAGAAGACCTAGCAGATGATTCAGTAGACTCTACAGAGTTCAGAGGCAGTTGAGATGAGGCCTCCCAAGGCCGAGTCGACAGTTGTCACTCCAACTTCTTTGTTAGCACTTGTCTTTCTTTTCTTTCTTCTGTTGTTGTGCCAGATGAGCACATTTTTCTTTGACTTTTATTTGTATTAGAGAGATGTGTAAAAGAGAAAAAAATGATGATTGTAACCTCAGAAGGGAAGATAGGCTCCCCTTTCAGCGTTTAGGCTGAAGGACCTCGTTCTCCCTTCTATTGATGATTAATCAATAAAAAAATAAGATGATTTTTTATTATGATTGACTCTCTTATCTCTTCTAGCTCTACTAGCTTTGTAGTGATAACTCATAAAAGAGTATGATCTCTCTATCTCATCCTATGGGTGAAGAGATTTCTTCTTTTGAATTAAAATCTTTTTCAAATTGAAATTAGATTTAGAAGTGAAAATTTTCTCTATTATCTTGTGATTCTCTATCTCATAGATAATTATAGTATATTGATGAATAAAACTTCATAATTTTCTTAATCAAGCTATTCATTCTTATCAGAGGATAAGATTTGTTTTGTAGATCATTCTTCCCTTGTCCAAGAGAAGTAAGTCTTCTTCTCTTGCACTTGGAAGATGATCTTACACTGAGAAATAGTTTGCTTTTAGGTTTGGAAAAGAAAGCTAGTTATAAAAAGTGAAAAGATGCGCAAAGCTTCAAAAGTGAAAGATACACAAAGTATATCAAGTAAATGAAAATTGTGCAAAGCACATGAAAGTTGAGAAAGTGGCTTAGAGAGCCCAAAAGTTATAAGTAAATGGCTTCCCTTTTTAGTAAATATCTAAATCTCATAAAATCTATATCCTTCTGATATTTTTGATACTTGAGTATGAAAATTATGATTTTGAAATCATTATTATACATTGATATCCTATAAGATATGGAAGTCTACTCTCATACAAGAAATAAAGAATATTAATTTTTTTTCTAATTTAAATCTCTTTTTGGATTAGATTTCAATTCAAGAAAAGAAAATATTCATATAAGTGAGATATCATGATTTAGTTGGTATAAAGCTCGAGCTGAGTCAGTAAAATCATATTGAGGTTCTTTTTAAGATTAGATGGATTCATGTATTAAACTCCTCTGCGGTTATGTGCCCATTTGTCACTTTTGACTGGGTCCATAAAGTTAAAATATATATTGTGAGTTTTAGTGTCCCTAGTTTCACCTGCCACCCCAAATGTGATCTAGGATATCAAAACCAACGACTCGAGTCTACTTTTAAGATGTGACACTGGGTTCAAACCCACCTATGTTGGTCAGGTGTGGTGATAAAGATCCATCATCTCTGTTTGAGTTCCATCTTCCTATCAGTCCTGATCTGATAGATGTAGCCCCCAGTTCATTCATGTGAGTTGAATGTGATAGGAGAGGTTGTAGTCTTTAGTCTAGACCTTTTTGAGATGTGATACTGGGTCCACACCCTCCTATGATAGTTAGGTGGGGTGATAGAGATCCACTACCCCTATTTGAGTTTCTTCTTCCTATCAATCCTGATCTGATAGATGTAGCCCCCAGCCCATTCATACGAGCTGAATGTGAGAAGGGATGTCAGAGTCTTTAGGGTAGACTCTTTTGGAGGTAAGATACTGGTTCCACACCATCCTATGCTAGTCAATTATGGTAGTGTTCATCCTCTATCCTGATATTAATTTTGATGATATATTGATTTCAATATGATTGTGCTCTCCAGTTCATTCACATGAGTTGAATGTGGTCTTGGTTATCAAAACCAATGAGTAGATTCTTTATAAGATCCTGTTAGATCTCTTTCCCTAGTTTTGTTCATGTGGCGAACATGATCTGGATTATCAAAACCATTCACAGTCCCCATTTTATATATATATATGATAAAAGAGGTAAGCTCTTAGTATAGCAAAATCGGTTGCCCTTGTCATAGGAGGAACCTGGTAAAACTCTCTAAGAGCCCAAATTCTCCAAAATTTCTCTTTCTTCTCTCTTGAAACCACTTTGATGAGCTCTTCAAGGTTGAGTTAACACTTAGTTGGTCATAGATCTCTATGATTCCAAAGTGTTTTTCTTTGCTAGTGATGTAGTATATTGTGTTGTAGATGTCAACGTCACTGTATTCTGGGCTTAGGTCTTTCTAAGAAAAGATCGTCCCCCTGCTGCCCTCTTTTGGTAGCCCACTCTCCCATTCATTCACCACTCTGAGCTGCCAGAGTGGTCCCATGAATGTGATAGTATTACTTTCACTTCGCACAGGATCCTACCTGATTAGGGTTGGTGATACCACTGTGAACTTTTGATAATCATAGATCTCACTCATGATTATTGTATTAGGTGTCAGGTGTGCTCCCTTGTCACCTTAGAGTTGTTTCATTAGTTGTGGTGTAGTACATCTGTTCTCAAGTGTTAGCACTGCTACTTCAGGAGCTCTGATTTTCTAGTAGAAGATCAGCCCATTAGTTTCTTTACTCACTTACTTTATACATTCGTATCCTACTCTGAGCTGCTAGAGTAGCCCTATGAATGTTATGTTGATTGCTCCTACTCCCCACAAGGTCCTACTCGATCAGGGTAGATGTTACCACTATGACTCTTTTGATGATTTTTCATTCTTATACATGATTACTGTCCTCAGGTAGTGAGGGTGTCCCCTTTACTACCTAGAGATGCTTTACTTGTAGTGATGTGGTATACCTTGCCTCAGATATTAGCATCACTACTTTGAGAACTTCGATCTTCTCGTAGAAGATCAGTTCTTCTACTACTTTTCGTGACCTATCTTACCATTCATACATTAGGCTCAGTTGACAGATTAGTCCTACGAATGTGTTAAGGTCACTTTCACTTCCCACAGGGCCCCACTAGTTTGTGTGGGTGTTACCACTGTGAGATTTCTCCTACTCAGAGTTGATACCCTGAGTAGCGGGAGTTTTCTCTCGCAGCTTTGGTTCTTTTCCTTTTACATGGTGATATAAGGCGTCATGCCTTAGGTGCCACCATCACCTCTTTCTTGAGCCTTGATTCTTTAGTACATAGTCAGCTATTCTAGATTTTTATCACTTCTTTCCCCATTGAGATTCGACTTCTAACTGCTGGAGAGGTCCTTTGGATATTTTGATACTCTTTTCACTTCTTACAGGGTCCCCATCAGTTGGTATAAGTTTACCACTGTAGCCTCTTTGAGGATTGTTTTTGTTACTAGGCTTAGTCCTACCTTCTGTAGTAGAGGTGCCCCCTCGCTACTTCAGTTCTTTTTACCCCTTTGGAATGAGATTACCTCTTTGTGCCCTCTACTGAGGGTGTATCTCTTCCAGCTTTATTTGGGAGACGTCGTTCTGATGTCATCCTCTCTTTTGTGTAAGGTTAGGACTCTTTAAGAGATCTCGACGGCATTTGGATACTCATGGCCACAATGATTTCTCCTCTACCATGTGGTTACCATAACGCTAGCTTGAGATTCCTTAAGTAACTCTACCCTTAAAACTTTTACATATACCTTTCCTTTCTTCCTCATATCCCTACACTGATCTGTGTAAGGTCGATAATGAGATGACTTATGCCTTCTACCCCGCTGTTTTGATACTAATAGATGGATAGTTGACTTTACTTACATGGTTGAGAGAGCCCGACAGAGTCTCTGGGAGGCATTTCTCACCACTCTTTCCTCTTCACATCGTTGCAAGCATATGCGCCAGATGATTGTGTTGAGTGTTTTGTCTTTATTCTACTGTAGGCATATGCGCCAAGTAGAGACTCTGCCGCAGGCACATACACCTGGCGGAGGTGACCTTCCTTTTCCTCTTATCCTACTACAGGCATATGCGCCGGGTGGATATTAGGTTTTCTAGTTGAGAGAGCCCGACAGAGTCCCTGGGAGGCATTCCTCACCACTCATTCCTCTTTACATCATTACAGGCATATGCGCCAGATGATTGTGTTGAGTGTTCTGTCTTTATTCTACTGTAGGCATATGCGCCAAGTAGAGACTCTACCGCAGGCACATACACCGGGAGGATGTGACCTTTCTTTTCCTTTTATCCTACTGCAGGCATATGCGCCGAGTGGATATTAGGTTTTCTAGTTGAGAGAGCCCGATAGAGTCCCTGGGAGGCATTCCTCAACACTCTTTTCTCTTCATATCATCGCAGGCATATGCGCCAGGTGATTATATGGAGTGCTCTTACTTTATCCTACTACAAGCATATGCGCCGGGTAGGGACTCTGATGTAGGCACATACACCTGTTAAGATAGTTGCTATTTGAATGCTTTACATTTTTGCAACTTATATAGTTTTGATGATTCCAAACATTATTGTTCAAATGTGTAGTTATCTCCTAACAATTTTTAGAAGATTTGTATTTGCTCTTATGTGTACTAACATTTCAGGAAAATCGAACTCCAGACTTCGAATACTTCAAATCAAATTCAACATGAAATACTTTGTGAATTTGAAGCTTGTACTTTTCTTTGAATTAAATTTGAAAGGGAGTGATTGTAATTGAGTGAATAAAAACACACACACACACACATAAGGAGATCATATTAAATTTATACTGATCGTACGGGACGATCAGATAGTTATCTCCTATTGAGCACATGGAACGAATAAGAACTAGCTTGAAAAATTATTCTAAGTCCTATTCGTCCAGGATGAAATTAAATATCGTCAAGGACGACTTGGTCTCTGTAAAATTTTCATCCATACAAAATTAATTATCGTCAGAAAACGAGTTGCTCTCTGTAAAATTTCCGTCGAGACGAAATTAATTATCATCCAGGACAATTGAGTCTCTGTAAAAATTTCATCCAAACAAAATTAATTATCATCAGAAAACGAGTTGCTCTCTGTAAAGTTTTCGTCCAGACGAAATTAATTATCGTCCAGGACGATCTGGTCTCTGTAAAAATTTCGTCCAGAAGAACCAATTTTCGTCCAGACGATTAACCGACTTAGAACAGTTTTTAGCAGTTTCTAGAACCGACCTAGTAATAACCGTTCAAACCGGACGAACTTAGTTCGTACGGGACGATCAGCGTGTACGAAGACATTTCGTACACATATACAAATAGGGTCGTTTCAAAGCGTTTAAGTAAAATCGTCTAGGACGATCCACGATCGTACGGGATGATCCACTGCGTACAGAATTGAAAACTTACAGTTTTTGGGCGGTTTTTCTTGTCTTTTGTATAAATAGTCCAAATTAGACTGCCACCCAATCTTTTTGTCATTTGATCTTCGTGCCTCTTGAGAGAATAGCTAAGGAGAGAGTGTGAGAGTGCATTCAAAGGAGGATTCCTACCACTGGAGCGTAAAGGCTTCACTTAGAGTTCAAAGGTAAGAATCTCTACTTGTGAATTGGGATTACTTCACTCTTTTCATTCTTCCTTCTAGATTTCTTGTGAGAAGATCTGTCAATGAGATCTGGTTCGCTGCCGACACTTGGAGAGTGTGAATAGCCGAAGGGTTCGCTGTCTACACTTGGAGAGTGTGAATAGCCGAAGGGTTCGCTGCCTACACTTGGCGAGTGTGAATAGCCGAAGGGTTCGCTGTCTACACTTGGAGAGTGTGAATAGCCGAAGGATTCGCTGCCTACACTTGGAGAGTGTGAATAGCCGAAGGGTTCGCTGCCTACACTTGGAGAGTGTGAATAGCCGAAGGGTTCGCTGCCTACACTTGGAGAGTGTGAATAGCCGAAGGGTTCTCTGCCCACACTAGGAGAGTGTGAAAGGACGATGGTTCTCTGCCAACACTAGGGATAGTGTGAAAGGACGACGGTTCTATGCCAACACTGGGGATTGTGTAAAAGGACAACGGTTCTCTGCCGCACCGGGTAGTGGTGAAAAGAGTTTTTGTAAAGGCTTCTCCGTCTTGCTGTGGGTGCAAAAGGAGAGTCACTATTGGTATTAATGTAATGCTCAGAGGGTACCTCTGGGGAGTGGATGTAGGTCTGGTTTTAGACCGAACCACTATAAATCTGGTATCATTTACTTTACTGTTTTTACATTTCCGCATTTTATTTTTAATTTTAAGAACTCTGTGGTTAAAAAACATTTTCAAGAAAAACTCAAAAGACAAATTTTCATTTTGGTTCAATTTAAATTCAAAGAGGGATTAAAATTTTTAAACTACCAATTCACTCCCTCTTGGTAGCCTTGGGACATTAACTTAGACTTAACAACCTAAATACTAGACTCAATAAGTTGTATCAGAGCTTCGTTTTAAAATCATAAGTTTGAACTACTTTTTTATTAACGTAGATGGCTACATTCGAAAACCAAAACACACCTGAGGGTTACTCTATCACTAGACCTCCACTGTTTGACAATATACCTTTTGATTTTTGGAAAACACGTATGTCTACTTTCTTACAGTCACTTAATTATCGTATGTGGATACTAGTCCAGGAAGGTTACACAAAATCAACTAGATTAGTTGATGGAGTTAGGGTAGAAACACCTTTTGCAGATTGGACTATAGAAGAACGTGACTTAGCACAATTAAATGCCAAATATCTAAATAGTTTGTTTTGTGCTTTAAAATTTGAAGACTACATACGGGTTTCCACTTGCAAAAGCGGGAAGGACATATGGGATAGACTTTGTATAACTTATGAGGGGACTAATGAGGTTAAGCAATCAAGACTCAATATCTTGTTACATGACTATGAATTGTTTCGCATGAAACCGAATGAATCTATTTCTGACATGTACACAAGATTCACACAAATAGTCACTTCTTTGCATGCACTTGGTAGGGAATTAACTAATGCTGAAATGGTTAATAAGATTTTTCGTTGTTTACCTACTGCTTATGATGCTAAAATTACTGCAATTACAGAGTCTAAAGATCTAAACATATATTCTATTGACAATCTTCTTGGTTCACTCATTGCTTATGAGCAAGGAGTAAGTCAAAGAAAGATTGATGCAGGTGAACCACGAAAGGAGAAGAATATTGCACTAAAGCTGGAAGAGTCAGAGAGTGAACACTCACAACCTGAGGATGAAGACGATATTGCATTGATGACTAGACAATTCAGAAGCTTTTTAAAGAGGAAGCAGAAGAGACGCCAACAATGAAATAGAGGTAAGTTTAACAGAAATGGCAAAGTTTTTAATGAAGTAATTTGTTATGAATGCAGGAAATCAGGTCATATCAAGACTGAATGCCCAAAACTTAAAGCCACTCCTAGCAAGGAGAAGGTAGAGGAGAAACCAATTTTAAAGAAGGGCAAGAAGATGTTTCAAAGAGCTTTTTGGGCGGACTCAGCTTCAGACTCATCTAAACTGAAAAAGAAGAAGAAGTCACCAACCTTTGCTTGATGGCAGATAATGTTGAACAATCAGATCAAGAAGAGGTATGTGACTTAACCTATGATGAATTGTTTGAAGTTTCTGAACACATGCATGATGCATATAGGAAAATGAAAAAGATGCATGCTAGTTTAAGTTTAGAACTGGAAGAGCTTAAAAAGGAACACGAAATCCTTAGGAAAGATCATGCTTTAATAGATGACAACCACATGAAACTACTTGATGAATATGATGACTTGAATAAAAATTTTGAGAATTTAAAATCTTCCTATGCTAAACTTGAAAAAGATTTTAAAAATTTTAAGGATGAATCTGAGAGCAAAACATATCGAATCAATTATACAAATCGAATCTTGGAAGATATGAATTCATTTTATAAATTGATAATAAGAGCTCTCGAGGATAATAGGAATCCCCCTAAACTTGAAGATTTTACAAATCCTAAATATTATCCTAAATTTATGAAATCCCTTAGGAGACAATCAAATGAAAGAAAACTTAGGAATATTTTTCCTAATGTTAAATGCAATAATTGTGGATTTTTGGGACATATAGCTCACACTTGTACTTTGAAGATAAAATCTAATTTGGTGTGGAGACCTAAGATGTATAAACCTAGATATATCATACATGCATCTGATTATAAATTGCTAAAAGGTGAACTCAAACTTGTTTGGGTTCCCAGGTCTAACATTTGAGAGTTTTGCATGAGTGCTCTCACACAAGACCTCGTGGGAGCATATGGTACCTGGACAGCGGATGTTCAAAGCATATGACTGGAGATACTGCTCATTTCATAACGCTGAAAGCCAAGAGTGGAGGCAAGGTTACACTTGGTGATAATACCACAAAGAAAGTGATTGGATCTGGTATGATTGGAAATTTCAAAAACTTTTTTATAGACAATGTGTTATTAGTTGAAGGCTTAAAGCATAATTTGTTAAGTATAAGTCAGCTATGTGACAAGCGATATAATGTAAAATTTTTACCTACTAGCTGCATTTTAAGCCTAAACAGGAAAAAAGTTTTAAATGGAAAAAGGATAAAAAATGTTTACATGCTAGATTTGAATACTATTCAATCTCCTACTGCTTTTTATTTAAAAACTGTTTCTGATGAATCATGTCTTTGGCATAGGAGACTTTGTCATTCCAGTATGAAAAATCTTAGGAGAATTACCCAAAAGAACTTAGTGAGAGGTATACCAAAACTAGACTTTACTAAGAACCACCTTTGTGATGCATGTCAATTAGAAAAATAAGTGAAGTCCTTTTTTAAATCCAATAAAGATCTTAGGACCAATAAACCTTTAGAAATTCTTCACATGAATCTTTTTGGACCAGTAGGATCTGTAAGTCTAGGAGGGAAGGTATACGGATTTGTTATAGTGGATGATTTCTCAAGATTCACCTGGGTTAGATTTCTTTTTCATAAAAGTGAATCATTTGAGAAATTCAGAAAATTTTCAACTTGGATTCAAAGAAAACTAGGATGTGAAATAATTTCTTTACAAAATGATCATGGAGGAAAATTTGAAAATAAAAAATTTGAAAATTTTTGTAAAGAAAAAGGGAATGATCACAATTTTTCTACACCTATAACCCCTCAACAAAATGGGGTAGTTGAAAGGAAAAATAGAACATTAATAGAAGCTGCCCGAGCAATGTTGGCAGAATACTCACTTCCTAGATATTTTTGGGCTGAGGCGGTTAGCACTGCATGTTATGTTCTGAATAGAGTGAATGTAAGATCAAATTTAAATAAAACACCCTATGAGTTGCTAAAAGGTAGAACACCTAACTTGTCTCATTTGCATGTTTTTGGTTGCAAGTAGTTCATTCATAATAATGGAAAATCTGCCTTAGGAAAACTTGATCCAAAATCAGATGAAGAAATTTTTGTTGGATATTCAAGTGTTGAAAAATCTTATAGGGTATTCAACAAAAGAACTTTAGTCATTGAAGAAACCACACATGTTGTATTTGATGAATGTGGAAATTTGGAAGAGCCAAATGTTGTTGAAGAAGAGATTGAGAAAAACTCCCAAAAGATTGATAGATTAAATTTGGAAGAAAATGTGGAAGAAAATTTGAAAAGAGAAAATCTTTTGCCTAGAGATTTTAGATTTTCTAAAAATCACCCAAGAGAATTGATTATAGGTGAACCTAGTGAGGGTGTTAAAACTAGGCGTGGATTAAACAAGGAAGTCAATCATTCAGCCTTTATTTCAACAATAGAACCCACTAATATTGATCAAGTACTTTCTGATGAATTTTGGATATTGGCCATGCAAGAAGAGTTGAATCAATTTGTAAGAAATAAAGTTTGAGAATTAACTACAAGGCCAAAAGATCAAAGTGTTGTTGGAACCAAGTGGGTGTTCAAAAATAAAATGAATGACTCAGGAGTAGTCATTAGAAATAAGGCTAGATTAGTTGCTAAGGGGTATAATCAAATTGAAGGAATTGATTTTGAGGAGACCTTTACCCCTGTAGCAAGACTTGAAGCAATTAGGGTTTTACTTGCCTTTGCCTATTTTAAAGATTTTAAATTGTTTCAAATGGATGTCAAAAGTGCCTTTTTAAATGGGGTAATTGAAGAAGATATTTTTGTAGAACAACCTCCAGGCTTTAAAAATTCAAAATACCCAAATCATGTTTTCAAGTTAAAAAAGGCATTATATGGATTGAAACAGGCACCTAGGGCTTGGTATGAGAGATTGAGCACCTTCCTACTTGAAAGATCTTTTGAAAAAGGAAGTGTAGATACAACTCTCTTTTTAAAGAAATTTGAAAATGATATACTCATTATTCAAATTTATGTGGATGATATCATTTTTGGATCTTCAAATAAAAATCTTTGTGATGATTTTTCTAAAATAATGAGTAGTGAATTTGAAATGAGTCTAATGGGAGATTTAAATTACTTTCTAGGATTTAGCATTAAGCAACTTGAGGAAGGTATATTTCTTAGTCAAACTAAATATATTAAGGACATCCTCAAAAAATATGAAATGGACAATGCTAAACTTGTTAGTACACCAATGAGTTCCTCAGTTTAGTTGGATAAGGACCTTAAGGGAAAATCTGTTGATCAAATGAAATATATAGGGATTATTGGATCTTTGCTTTACTTGACTGCTAGCCGACCAGATATTATGTTCAGTGTTTTCTTATGTGCTAGATTTCAATCAAATCCAAAAGAATCACATTTGACAGCAGTGAAAAGAATTTTAAGATACTTACTAGGAACTCAAAACTTAGGAATTTGGTATCCTAAGTTTAGCTCTTCATTTAAAATTGTTGGTTATTCAGATTCTGACTTTGCAGGCTGTAGAGTGGATAGGAAAAGCACTTCTGGAACATGTCAATTCATTAGAAATTTATTAGTTTTTTGGTCCAGTAGAAAATAAAATTCAGTAGCCCTATCTATTGCAGAAGTAGAATACATTGCATTAGGAAGTTGTGTGGCACAAGTACTTTGGTTAAAACAACAGTTGATTAATTTAGGATTAACTATAGGCATTATTTCAATTTATTGTGACAATACTAGTGCTATTTGCATTTCCAAAAATCCTATTCAACATTCTAGAACCAAACACATTGACATAAGGCATCATTTCATAAGGGATCATGTATTCAAGGGAGAAATTGAACTTACATATGTTTCAATTGAAAATCAACTTGCAGATATTTTTACAAAACTTTTAGCCTTTGATACCTTCAGTACATTAAGAACAAGGCTTGGTGTTATTGATTTGAATGCTTAAATAAAAATGTTTTTGCAACATTGATATTTATGTTTTCTTAGTTTATTTGTTTTTTTGTTTTGGATTGAATTTTGTGATTTTTGTGTGTTTTGAATGAGTTTAATTTAGAGTCTGTGGTTTTTGTCTTTATTTTCTGTGTTTTGAATGTTTAGTTTGTTTTAGTTGATAAAAATTCAAAAATCCAAAATGTGTGGAAATCGTCCGGGACGAAATTTTTCGTACTAGACGATGTGTGTAAAATTCAGTTTGCGTGATGTAAACCGTTTTGAGAACAGTTTTTAATGTAGTTCGTCTGTACGATCTTATGATCGTCCAGGACGAAATTTTTTCTCTCAAATGTCGGGACGATTGAATGCAGCGGTTGAATGGATAAGACAGTTTTAAATGTGAAGTTCGTCCGTACGAACTTTTTGTTCGTCCAGACGAACAGACGTCGATTCATAGGCGAGGACGATTTCCAACTGACATTAAAACAAATTATTTTTTATCGTCTGTACTAAATTTTTTCGTCTGTACGATCGGTCAAGTCAAAAGTCTGTACGAAAGGATGCATCGTAAATTGTGTTGATTACGAAAAGTCGTTTCATTTTGGACGAATTGGATCGTCTGTATGAAATTTTTTTGTCCAGACGAACGATAATTTTCATCCAGGACGAACGTATCGTTTTCCTTAAATAAGAAGGCTTTCCAACTCAACATTCACAACTCCAAACTTCACTTTCAATCCCTTTCAACTTCAAATCGACAATGGCCTCCTCAAGCAAGAGACAAAAGGTGTTGGCGAAGAAACCCCACAGGAATTCTTCTGAAAACTTCCTGTCAAAAGCAAATGATGAATTCTTTTCTCGTTTTGCCTCTGCCAAAATTACACCTTCTCGCATTCTGATTCAAAGCGAGATAAATTTCAAGGTAATGCACCTTTTTGCTTCTACCCAGTTTGGATTCATTCTTTCTCTCGTCCACCTTTACAACAAACAAACCTTTCTCTATCTCCTAGCCAACATGAGTTTTAATTCCGACCACTCCTCTATAAGTTCTTTTATTTTCAAACAAAAAGTTGAAATCACCAAGCACAACATAGGTGCCTTTCTAAGCTTAAGAACTGAAGGTTATAGAGCCCACACCCTTATGAATGAAGACACTTTCAAATGGTATGAAGTCAATAGGATAATTAGAGAAAATGGCCTAACATATCATGTTGCTAGAGTTTCAGGAATGACCATAAATGCTCGAATCATCCAGCACATTCTTCGATCTTCAATCATTCCTAAAGCTGGTGATAGGATCAATATTACCCCACTCCTTTCTGTTGTGACTTTTTTTATTATGGATCGTAAGCCTATCGATGAAGCCCAACTTATCCTAGACCATCTTTATGGGCTTTCAGAAATTGGACATGCAGAACAGAAGAGAAAAAGGAATATCTCATTATGACACTTAGTTACATACATTTTGGAAAAGAAATACAACTTAGTGCATCCTGATGATGAATACGAAGAGCCGGTCTACTACAATGATGCTTCCTTCAGAGCAATTTTCAAAGAGAAAAAAGGAAAAGCACATGCCAGTGCTTCTGAAGAAGAAAAAGAATGAGAGCAAACTTCTACACCTCAATCAGATTATCAGAATTTGATTGAGAAATTTGATAGACTTGAGACTCATGTTGATCAAAGATTTGATCAAATTGATGCTCAACTTCTGCAGCAGCAACAGGATATTGGTAGTATAAGAAATGAAGTTCATGAAATCAATACCATTGTTATGTTGATGGCCTCCTACTTCAACCTATTTGGTGGCATTCCTCCTCCTCCTCCAGAAGAATAGAGAATGAGAGATGATTTTCTTTATGTTTGTTGTATTTGAGTTTGTTTTAATGTTTGTTTTATGTGTTTAGTTCTTATGAATTTCATTAGTCTTTTTAATCCTAATTGTGCTTAAATTAGATTTTGATTTGAGATTAATTACATCAGAAAATCTAGTCTTTTTAAATTTAAAATTTGTTTATAACTTGTCATAATTAGAATTTTTAATCTCATGTCTATTCATTTAGACTACATAAAAGTTAATATTATTATTGCAATTTAGATGTTTCCTTATTTTGTATTTCTTTGCTCAAGTGATATTTATGCACTTAGAAATATTTAAAATTTTAGATTATTGATCTTGGAAAGAATTGGTTTCAATTACTCTTGAAAATTATACAAATAGTACAAAAATCAAAAGGAATGCGCAAATATTCGCAAATGTGAAAAAGAGGCACAACATAAGCCCAATGTAAAAAGATGCACAAAAATATGCCAAAAATTTGAAAAAGATGCGCAAAGCGCCACATGTGGTAATTCTTTTCTTTTCAGATTCTTTCAATCTCTTAATTCAAATTGATCTTATGTTCATTTATATTCTATTGAACTTTGAAATATAGAATTTTTATTCATCTCTCTTGTAATAATTTTCTATATTCAAATGTCTAAATTGAATCATGTTTTTGATAAATTCTTCTTACTTACAATGTTATATCACTTCTTAAATTCTATGAATTTCTATGATTTACCTAATGTTATTAATTTTAGATTGCATACCTTATGTCAATCACCATTTAGATTAAATTTTCAAATGAATTTCATATAATTACTTACATTTCTCGTCTATTTCTTCTTCACTTTTTGTTGTTGTCAAAAAGGGGGAGAAATTTGTGTTTGTATGTTTTGTTTTTGTATTCTGATTTTGTGTGTGTCATTTAACTTGTGATTTTGTGTCATTTGGCTTGTGTTATTGTCTTAAATTTTTTTTATTTTTATTTAAATTTTTTAAAAATAAAATAAAAATAAAAATTGTGTTCTTTGGTTCAAAATGCCTCCTTATTTTCATGTATTCATCAATTCAGTGGGAGTTTAGGAGATTTGTTTAAATTGAAATCATACAAACAATAATTATTTTGTCATCATCAAAAAGGGGGAGATTGTTAAGATAGTTGCTATTTGAATGCTTTATATTTTTGCAACTTATATAGTTTTGATGATTCCAAACATTATTTTTCAAATGTGTAGTTATCTCCTAACAATTTTTAGAAGATTTGTATTTGCTCTTGTGTGTACTAACATTTTAGGAAAATCGAACTCCAGACTATGAAAACTTTAAATCAAATTCAACATGAAATACTTTGTAAATTTGAAGCTTATACTTTTCTTTGAATTAAATTTGAAAAGGAGTGATTGTAATTGAGTGAATAAAAATATACACACACACATAAGGAGATCATATAAAATTTATACTGATCGTAAGGGACGATATCAGATCGTACGGGACGATCAGACAGTTATCTCCTATTGAGCACATGGAACAAATAGGAACTAGCTTGAAAAATTTTTCTAAGTTCTATTCGTCCAGGATGAAATTAAATATCATCCAGGACGACTTGGTCTCTGTAAAATTTTCGTCCAGACAAAATTAATTATCGTCAGAAAACGAGTTGCTCTCTATAAAATTTTCGTCCAGACGAAATTAATTATCGTCCAGGACGATCGAGTCTCTGTAAAAATTTCATCCAGACGAAATTAATTATCGTCAGAAAATGAGTTGTTCTCTGTAAAATTTTCGTCCAGACGAAATTAATTATCGTCCAGGACGATCTGGTCTCTGTAAAAATTTCGTCCAGACGATTAACAGACTTAGAATGATTTTCAGCAGTTTCTAGAACCGACCTAGTAATAACCGTTCGTACCGGACGAACTTAGTTCGTACGGAACGATCAGCGTGTACGAAGACATTTCGTACACATATACAAATAAGGTCGTTTCAAAGCGTTTAAGTAAAATCGTCCAGGACGATCCACGATCGTACGGGACGATCCACTGCATACAGAATTGAAAACTTGCAGTTTTTGGGTGATTTTTCTTGTCTTTTGTATAAATAGTCCAAATTAGAATGCCACCCAATCTTTTTGTCATTTGATCTTCGTGCCTCTTGAGAGAATAGCTAAGGAGAGAGTGTGAGAGTGCATTCAAAGGAGGATTCCTACCACTAGAGCGTGAAGGCTTCACTTGGAGTTCAAAGGTAAGAATCTCTACTTGTGAATTGGGATTACTTCACTCTTTTCCATCTTCCTTCTAAATTTCTTGTGAGAAGATCTGTCAATGAGATCCGGTTCGCTGCCGACACTTGGAGAGTGTGAATAGCCGAAGGGTTCGCTGCCTACACTTGGAGAGTGTGAATAGCCGAAGGGTTCGCTGCCTACACTTGGAGAGTGTGAATAGCCGAAGGGTTCGCTGCCTACACTTGGAGAGTGTGAATAGCCAAAGGGTTCGCTGCCTACACTTGGAGAGTGTGAATAGCCGAAGGGTTCTCTGCCCACACTAGGAGAGTGTGAAAAGATGACGGTTCTCTGCCAACACTGGGGATAGTGTGAAAGGACGACGGTTCTCTGCCAACACTGGGGATAGTGTGAAAGGACGACGGTTCTCTGCCAACACTGGGGATTGTGTAAAAGGACGACGATTCTCTGCCGCACCGGGTAGTGGTGAAAAGAGTGTTTTGTAAAGGCTTCTCCGCCTTTCTGTGGGTGCAAAAGGAGAGTCACTATTGGTATTAGTGCAATACTCAGAGGGTGCCTCTGGGGAGTGGATGTAGGTCTGGTTTTAGACCGAACCACTATAAATCTGGTGTCATTTACTTTACTGTTTTTACATTTCCGCATTTTATTTTTAATTTTAAGAACTCTGTGGTTGAAAAACATTTTCTAGAAAAACTCAAAAGACAAATTTTCATTTCGGTTTAATTTAAATTCAAAGAGGGATTAAAATTTTTAAACTACCAATTCACCCCCTCTTGGTAGCCTTGGGACATTAATTTAGGCTTAACAACCTAAATACTAGACTCAACAACACCGAGCAGAGGTGACTCTTTCCTCTTCACATCACTGCAGGCATATGCGCCACGTGATTGTATTGAGTGTTCTTTCTTTACACTACTTTTGGCATATGTGCCAAATAGAAACCCCGCTGCAAGCACAAACACCGGGTAGAGGTTTCATGTTTCTTTATCCTACTGCAAGCATATGTGCCGGATAGAAACTCTGCTACAGGCACATACACCGAGCAGAGGTGACTCTTTCCTCTCCACATCACTGCAGGCAAATGCGCCAAGTGATTGTGTTGAGTGTTCTTCCATTACACTTCTTTTGGCATATGCACCAAATAGAAACCCTACTGCAGGCACATACACCGGGCAGAGGTTTTATTTTTCTTTTATCCTACTACAGGCATATGCGCCGAGTGGACATCGACTTACTTGGTAGAGAGAGCTTGACAGAGCATTTGGTAGGAACTCCTCGCCACCTTTTTCCCTGAGTGTCTTGTTCCGACTAGGAAGACACCAGGTTTCGTGACTCCTTTTATTTGCTGACTCGGCTTAGTCAGGCAAATATTGAGTCACCCCAATCCACTGTTCTGAGATGGACAGGAGGAGATGGGACCCCTTCACCTTCTATTCTGCTGATTCAATATAGTCAGACAGATAGTCGGTCTACTTTTACTACCTTACTTTTGGTTATCCTTTTTGCTCTGCCCTTGCTATAGGGCAAGGCTATGGGAGAACCCCCTTACCTTGTTTTCACCTTTTTAGGTGATCTTTGCGTTGGTTCTATCCTTGGCTCTACCCTTGTCGAAGGGTAAGGTCAGGAGAAGACCACACTATTGGTCCACCAGTACGGTGAGACCTCACTTGTGCACTGCTGTTCTTCCCTCTCTCCTAGGCTCTGCCCTCGCTATAGGATAAGGTCAGGAGAAGAACTCTCTACTTACTTCCGCATTTTAATACTCATTCACTCATGTTCTTCGCTCTACTTCTTTGGCATGGTCGGTCAACGTCATCACGAGTGGTTCACTATTTGTTCGCCGCTCCTGTTTGGGGTCTGTTTATTGACCTCGATTTTTGTTCGAGTGTCATTGAGGGTCTTTGATTGATTTAATCAATCCCCATTGGGTTCAATTCGAGCACAAATCAGTTCGAGTTAAGTTGAATTAGGCTCGATCGGGTTTGATTAAGCACGATTAGTCTGCCTTGGCCACGTCGAGTTTGTTGTGATTCGAGTCATCATTTTATTTAAATTTAATTGGATTAATTTGAGGAAATCAAATTGAATTTCAAATTGACTCGAATCGAATCTAATTTTGAGCTTAAATTTATTATTAAATCAAGCAACCAAATCGATGGCTAAATGACCTTAATTCCCTCCTAATTAGCCTTAGGATGAATCCTAGCAGTAGATCTAATGCCTTGATCATTTAAATACTCTCTTAGGGCTTCATGAGAGGGGTTGGCTTCTATTCTCTCCCTAGCCACTCTTAACCCAAACTTCTTGGTGTGAGAGCTCTTTCAACTTCTCTTACCTTCTTCCACTCAAATCCATCGGTCAAACTTCGTCATCGGCGATCCTCTGACGAGATCAAGGCTAGATCTATCCAAGGCCTCGATTCGGTTGATCTAGAACTTGTTTGATCGTGATTTCAGCTAGAGAATTATACGAGGACAATCTACAAGCTCAACCGTATAAAGAACTTGAAGATCCAACGGTGAGATTCCTCAAAACTTTAGATCAAGGTCACTACACTTAGATCTATATAATTTCTTTTATAAGTGCTTTTTAGATCTTTCAAATATCACCCCATACTTTCTCTTCGTGATACTAATCTATGTTTAAAAGTTCATTAAATTTAGATGTCTCGATCGAGAGAATGAAATTTTTTTTTCTTTTCTTTTATTCATTTAAAAAAAACCTTTTTTTTAGTATTATTATTATCATTATTTATTTAAAAATTATATTTATTATGTTTAATATTATTATTATTTTAAGTAATTCATAATTTTGGATTGTCATAATTTAGTTTATCTTTGAATTCAAATTTCCCCAAATTTGAAATTCAAATTCTTTCATAAATTATAAAATCTATTTTATGAAAGTTTTTAAATTTTCTCTCCATTGGATTTTGAATTAATTAGGATGACTTAATTCATTCTAAATCCAACCTCTAAAATTAAGGAAGCATTAAAGCCTCCTTAATTCCCTCCATGAATTTTGAATTTGAAATCCTTAATTCCCTCTCTGAATTTTGAATTTCAAAATTCAAACATCCCTTAATTACTTTCATAAAATATTATTTTATTCTATTTTAATAATTATTTTTAAATTCTTGCTATTTTAAATTATTTTTAAATCCCTTTATTACTTTAAACTTTAAAAATTCATAACTTTTTCGTTTTCGATTCGTTTTTGACGCATAATACCTTGTTTTGATCATATTTGAATTCTGCACGATTTGGGATCATTTTTGTTTCAAACTATTAGGTATATATGTAGTTATTCTGAAAACAGTAAAAGAGCACTATTTTAAAAATATTCTATTATCGTATTTAAACTTCGAAAATGCACAACTTTCTCAGTTTAAATTCGTTTTTGATGCACAGCACCTTATTTTGTTCGTATTTAAATTTTGTATGATTTGAGACCATTTCTGTTTGAAAATTCTAGGTATATCTACAGTTATTTTGAAAACAGCAAAAGAATACTATTTTAAAAATATCTTATTATTGCATTTAAGCTTTTAAAATTCATAACTTTCTCGTTTTAATTGGATTTCGACGTGCGACCCCTCGTTCTCTTTGGAAAATTATGAATTTTAATTTAAAATTATTTGTATGAGCTGATTCTTACTGTCTAGACAGATTTCTATCTTAGATGGCTATTTTGAGTATTTTTACTATTATTTAAATATTTATTATTATAATTATTTTGAAATTACAAATTATTTTCAAGTCCTTTTGAAAGCTCGATCGAGTGGCTAGTGAATCTCTCCTATACCTATGTATATACAAATGTGATCTATTTTAAATTATCGTATTTTCCAAAAATCTATATAAATATGTATTTATAAACTCTGTTAAAATTACTTTGAAACTACAATTATTTTAAATCCTGATTTTTGAGAGATTCACTTCCATGAAATTTTAAATATAGCTTCTATGCATGAAGAGCAAATCATGGGGGAGTGGATTAGTGGATGGTTGAGTTCCAATCATTCACTAATCCCCGTCACTAGTTTTATTTACTTTTTGTCCGTCATAGCTTGCATGTGTAGGTTGCACAATTAGCACTTAGTTTAGGCTCTCTTAGATCTAAGGACATGGTGTGTTTACTGCTTTTATATGTTTCTTATGCTTTTATTACCTTGAGGGTTAGTGTGAACTTCAATTTAAACCCATATAACGTAGTGACACCTTAAGAACAAAAATTAAGGACCCGTCTAGCAAATTTAGAAATTTTCTAGGGCTTAGGGTAGATCACTGATTGACATGAAAATCTCAATACTTAAACTTAGTGACATTATAAATCTCCCAAAAATTTTAGGAATTTTTAGGAGTCTTTAGATCCCTTAATTAACCAACCCTAATTAACCTCTTAAATAAGGCCCCGAAACCTTCTAAAAATTACAATAAATAGATATTAGGTCAAAAAATTACCCATAATATCTCAAACTAACCAGAATTTGACTCTTGACCTTAGATAAATAGGGCTCCCAAATTTGACTCTAGGTTGACCCCTAATTTGACCTTAGGTGGAAATTACCATTTTGCCCCTAATAAATCATTAAAAATTATTAAAAATCCCAAATTTTTCCCAAACACTTGGGATCACTTTCTCAGGTCATTCCTGACCTTTGGAGGTGATTTTAATTTGTTTGGAGCTGATTTTGATCAAAATAATAAAAACAGCCATTTATCAGGAAATTTAGAAATTCCCTTAAATATCCTGGACTTAGAAAACCTAAAACTAATTGTAGAAAATTCTAAATTAAGAAAACTCACTTGCATTAGACTCCTATTAGGGTCTAGTATTTATGAAAAATATTAAATGTCTAGAAACTCACCTAAATTAGAAAGTCAACGTTTTGGTCAACCGTAGTTCATTTAGGGCCCAAAACTTAAAAAATTCATAACGCTGTCTAGAAAACTCCAATTTCAGTGTACTACCTGTCTAACTACTTATCTTAAGGTCTAGTATTTTCCTAAGGTAATAGAAACCCCAAATCTAGCCTATTTTCTATAGTGACTTTTTGGATCCTTAGTCTAGTTCCTAGAAGGACCCGGGACTTTCTAAAATTGACTAATATCACTTGAACTTTAAATATCAGTATCCTAAGCTCTTAGAACTGATCAATAAACTGAAATAATTAAAATGGATCCTAATCCACTAATATTTGAATTTCAACTAAAATATCCTTTTTAGACCCCCAAAAAACCTGAACTCTAGATAACTTTAACTAACTATCCTGCTTAGGACCTATCCAAACCACACCATCCTTACACACACATTGAATTGTTTGCTAGGGCACCACATCTAGATCTAGGTTAGGCCGCTGGGTTTTATTTTTTTGCTGTGTGCCGGAGCTTTCCGTGGTTTTCAGTGCATGCTGTTTGAAAATGATTGGTGTGTTAGCTTATCTTTTCTGCACTCTGTGGATGATGTGATGGGCACTAGATTTACCTCTAGGTTAGGAGCGTCATATACATATATATATATACCGTTCTTTCGTGCAGGTGGTCATGCTCAAGCTAATAAAGGGGGGGCACCGTTATGATTTCAAATACTATCTTATGCAGGTACTTGCTCAGCCCCTTTAAATAAATGAGGGCTAAAAATAATTATAACTGCTACATGTGGAGCTACTTAGCCCTCATAATTAAGAGCATGGCTTGGCACAGGGTCAGTGGTTTGAGTTATTTTTATTTCCATATATAACTGTTTGGGATTTTTATTAGGATAACCCTGCAGGTCCTTTAGAATTTTTCTGCTTTATATTTGATGTAAAATTTGTAACATTTGTTAAGAGTTGTGAAAATGGTTTTTGAGTGTGGATATTCTTATCCCACTTGAATCTCAAAAGAAGAAGGCATCCTCATAGGGGAAAGTCTTCTTCCATTTGGGAGATCGAGTGGGATGGCTTTAGATATCCAAAGAGAAAAGGCAATCATCCCCAAAAGGGAGAATTGTCTCTTCGTTTGGATATTCAAGCCACGACGGATCCAAGGAGTCCAAGGAGGAGAAATCCAAGGAGTCCAATGAGGAGAGATCCAAGGAGTCCAAGGAGGAGAGTTCCAAGGAGTCCAAGGAGAAGAAGACACCTAGAAGACTGAAGACCAATATCCCACTCAAAATCATTTGCGTCTGTCATAGCCTTAGAAATACGAAAAGTTGGCAGTGGTGCCCGGCCACTTTATTTTCTGTATATCTGGGTTGTAATAAGGGCAATTTGCCTATGGTCATTTAGTTGATTATTCTGAATTTATATATATGTGCTTTCCTGATGTACACAGTAGAAATACCTACTTTTTCTAGGTTTCTTTCTTGCATGCCATTTTTATTTTCGCCTGGATCGTATTAGGCTCATTAAGGACTATAAAATTCTTCTACTCGTAATTAATCTCTAAAACTTTAAGTTTTAAATAACATAGAAATTTAACGAATTTAGGGAACTGCCGGAATCGTCCGGGGTCGCATGCATATTATTGCATTTCTTCTCTTCCTTCTTATAAGACATCTTCATGCCTGTGGGTAGAATCTGGATAATCTGGCCTATGAGAATGAAGTGCCAGACCTAGGGAGACTCAGTCTTTTCAAAAAATTATTTTTTATAAGCCTGTTTTTAAAACTCTATGGCATTCATGAGCTGACATTTCAACTAGCATGCATTGCATTAGTAACCAATTAAATAAAATTTAATTGCATTAGCTAGGAGCATCCACCCCACATAAGTTCAGGACCAATTAGGAAACTCTCTAGATATCGGTCCTATTTCCAATAACTGTACCACCCACCCATCTTTCATAATTGACTAGATATCATGGTTTTAAAGCGACTAGGTGATTAGTTGGATCCCCAATCCAGGTCGGGGTAAGTCAAGGTTTTGTACTACATTAGCTAGAACACGGGTCTTAGTGTTGTGTAGAACACTAAACCCAAACTAGGTTTAAGATTCGAGGCTACTACACTCGCTCGTAGTATGTCTTAAATAGTAGGTAGGTCTCTTCTTCTCAGGGACCCTAAATCCTACTTATCTGCGTCACAGAATGACGCCACCTCCATCTCTTCTCTCATGCGTGTGGTTAATTGCTTGTCTTTCTTTCTCCAGTTTTCTCTTTAGTACCATAGAGCCTCCGAATACTGGTGTGAACGACGCATGTTGATTCAGTCCTTCAGACCTTTCTTCCTTTTGGATAGAACTTCCTAGTCTACACCCTCATGCCAATCCCACTTTAGGAGAGGATAATGTATGATCCTTAATCGAGAGTTTTCTCGAGCTCTGGCCTGAGATGTAATTAACCACAGGGGCTTGCGCCCATGAAAAATTTGGTCCCACATCTACTAAACCCCACTCGAGCTCTTTTATCGGGTGGGGGAAATCCGTGAGTAGATCGTGTATATTACTACCCATCGGGGTGTGTTGGCGACAGCCTTTATCCTCAATGGTTAGTCATATGCACGATCCAATCTGTCCCTTCCAATTGACCCGTTCACGCGGTGCTCTCTTGGAGGTCCATAGGTTTCTGGCGACCACGGTGGGACCAGTTTCTCTCTCCATCTTTGGATTCTATATTATCTTTTCTGGTGTGTACTCCGGGATTGGTACTCCTTAGATTAGGTCCGTCACACTCTTAGTTAGGGTTCCTTTCCCTGTAGCTAGGATTCCCCTAATCTACTTCTTTCTAGCCTAGCAGGCTACTCCGTCCCTTTATAAATTCCTATATATTTTTATCAAATCTCTATCAAATCATTCATCCTTTCTTATTTCAATTCTGATTTCTAACTTTTTAAATTTCTTTTCTTGGCAGCAGTGCCATGGATTCTTTCGCTCCTTCCGTTACTTTTGCTTTTGGTTCAGACGCGCGGGTGACTCTCCCTGAGTCCCTGCTCGCTAGTCTGCCAGCTGGAGGGATCACTTTTGGTTCCTTCACTAACTCAACCTTCGTCACTCTTAGCCGGCCGACCCCGGCGGAGGCTGCTGCATTCTCTCCTCCTCAGAGGAGAGGATGCGCAGCCATGCACCCTTTCGGATGACCAGCTGCTCGGTCGACAGCCCGGGCACCTGCTCGTCCCGTTCCTGTACTTGCGGGGCCAGTGCGTGATGTGGCTAGGCGACCAGTGCCTAGGCTACATCCTGTTCCTATTTGTGCAGAAGTCAGGCGACCTGCGCCTGCCGCTCCTGCTGCTCAGGTTTCCCCGGCCCCTCAACGCCGGCAGCCTGCTGCAGTTGTTCCACCTGTTCGTGCAGCGGTCAGGTGACCTGTGCCTACCGCTCCTATTACACAGGCTGCCCCGGCCTCTCAGCACCGGCAGCCTGCTGCTGTTGTTACTCCCGCTGTTCCGGCGGAAATACCTCACATTTGGGTTTCCCCTCCCGCTTCCACTAGGAAGAGGGGTGCCCAGATCGAGGTGCCTTCGCCCTCTTCTGGCCAGGTTTCTATTTTTGCTCGGCTTTCTCACTCTGAGACTGCCGGGCAGACCCCGGCACTTCCAATCGTCCCTGTTCCCCCTGCCACCTAGGTAGTGGGTTCAGATGTCCCTTCCACCTCTACCTCAAGGCCTTAGGAGAAGGGCCCGGAGGAATAGGAATAGGTGGTTTCGTTTAGCTGCGTCTGAGAGCAGTGGCTCCCAGGAAGCGGAGACCACGACCAGTTCCAGTTGTGCCTACTCCAGAGGTTGTTGTGGCTTCTGAGATAGAGGCAGTCCAGGGAGGACGCTTCTCCCCGCTGACCCATAGTGGGGATGAGGAGGACGTTGCCCGTATTGCGGTATCTCCTCCTTTTGCCACTACCTTACCCCGGGTAGGCCTGTCAAGTTTTGACCCGACCCGAACCTGACCTGAAAAATCCGGGTTCGGGTCAACCCGTTAAATAAACGGGTCGGGTTCGGGTTTAATATTTTGACCTGTTTAAAATTCGGGTCGGGTTCGGGTCAACCCGCCAACCCGCAATTGACCCGCCTAACCCATGACTACTTAAATTATCACTTATTAGTTATTAGGGTTATTTCGAGTCATTCGCGGATTCACCGATTCGGCGATTCACTTGTTTTAGGGTTTTGAGTTTTCTGATTTTCTCTCCTCGACGGCTCGAGTGCTCGACGTCCTCGTCTCCTCCCCTCGCTCTGACGCTCTCTCTATCTCTCAGCTCTTATTTTCTCTGGATCTTCTGCTATCGAAGTATCGAGCTCTCGAATCCTCTTCACTTCTGGCTTTCTCATTCGTGACGGACGGTAATATCTTCAATAACTCAGGAACTTTTGTTGTTTTGGAATGTTGGTGGGACGTTCAGGGCTTAAGCCTAAGGCGATGTTTTTTTATTTCTATTTAGTTTTTGGATCAAAGATTTGTTATTTCTTTTTGCAGCAAATTTTGAGTTTTACGGTTTTGCACTTTTGCCTATCGTGGTTTACTGATTTCTGAAATGACTGAGCTAAAAGTCTAAAATCTATAGATGGACTGATGGAGGAAGGAGGATTAGCCGATTTGAGGCTGAGAGCTTTAGGTGTGCTGAAAATCTGAAATGTTGATTACGATTTCTTTGTGAACTTGAGTCTTGAGATCAGGATTCAGGAACATGAAATCTTTTATGTTTTTGTCAATACATCACTGAGCTGCTTAAGAGCTTTAGGAAGTACCGAAGTAGCCTGGAATCGGGATTGTTCATTTGTTCATTGTTTATTTGTTTTGTCGGCCTGCTGAGTGGCTGAGTGCTGATTGAGTGACTGGCTGACTGCTGAGTGCTGAGTAACTGAGTTGTTGACATGTTAATATGTTATAATTTATTATGTTATTTCACTGGCTTTTGTTGACACTTGTTGTTGACTACTTGACTTTCTCAGTAAGTCAGTCTTGCTGTTGGCTTTGGGCCTTTGGATACTTCATACTTGGCTAGTTGGATGTTCATTGAGAATTTGAGATGCTTCACTTCAGCTTTATGATTATTATTTCTATTTAGTTGGCTGTTCATTAATTGCTATTTTTCCTATGCTTATACAATCCTATAATATGGAGTTGTGATGTGTAGTTATATGATTTTTTTTTAGATGGAAGATTCAAATACAATTGTTACGAGTAATCCTTCTGATCATAATGAGCACGTTCCTACTGATAATGAACAGGAATATGATAGTGATGAACTTAATAATGCTAGTGGAACAGCTCCAAAAAAAAAGAAGATTGACTTCTAATGTGTGGGGACATTTCGAAATGTTGCCCCTTTCTAAGGATGGAAAACAACGGTGCAAATGTAAGAAATGTGGGGCTACATATTTAAGTGACAGTAAGAATGGTACAGGTAATCTGAAACGTCACTTGCAAAATTGTAAGAAAAGGAATTCTCAAGATATAGGTCAACTTATTCTTCAAAGTAACTCAAGTGCATCTATATCTGTGGTTGAAAATAAGTTTGATAATCAAGAATTTCGCAGTTTATTTACTGCATGTATAGTTATGCATGATTTGCCATTCCAATGTGTGGAATGGGCTGGTCTTAGAACATTACTTCGTTATTTGTGTCCAGATTTGCACATTGTTTCTAGAAATGCTGCACGACAAGATTGCAAGAAAATGTTTGTTAAGGAAAAAGTTCAAATACAATCTCTTCTTAGTAGTTGTAAGGGAAGAGTTTCCTTAACTTCAGATTTGTGGACTTCTATCAACAATGATGGTTTTATTTGCTTGACTGCACATTTTATTGATAATAATTGGAGGTTACAGAAAAAAGTTATAAATTTTGCTTTCATGCCACCCCCCCCCCCCCCCCCCCCATGATGGCTTAGCATTGTTTGAGAAACTCCAACTATTTCTGAATGAATGGAAAATTGATACTAAGCTTTTCAGCATCACTTTAGATAATGCATCTGCAAATACTGTTTCTGTTGATTTTCTTCGGAACCATTTGAATTTAAAAAATAATAGAGATGCTGTGCACATATTGTGAATCTTTTTATATGAGATGCTGTGCACATATTGTGAATCTTATTGTTCAGGAAGGTTTGAAAGAAATTGATTCATGTGTTCTGAAAGTTCGGGAGAGCATTAAATATGTAAAGGGTTCTCAATTAAGAAAGCAGAAGTTTCTAGAGTGTGTGAGGCAAAGTTTTCTTGAAAGTAATAGAGGCCTTAGAATAGACGTGCCAACTAGATGGAATTCTACTTTTGTTATGTTGGACAGCGCAATTTATTTCAGACGTGCTTTTATGCATTTGGAATTGGGTGACTCCAATTACAAATGTTGTCCTTCAGCATCAGAGTGGGAAAAATGTGTGAATATATGCAAGTTCTTAGCACCGTTTTATGAAATCACTTGTCTCTTCTCTGGTTCTAACTATCCCACTGCAAATCTATATTTTCCGTGTGTCTCTACTGCATATGCTTCATTGAAGAATGAAATGTCTTCTGGCTTGGAGTATATAAGAGTTGGCATGCTTGCAAAATTTGAAAAGTACTGGAAAGACTTTAGTGTACTCTTAGCAATAACTGTCATCCTCGACCCTAGATATAAATTTAACTTTGTTGAATGGTGTTACAAGAAATTGTATACGGGTACTTACATAAATGAGCTTGAAAAAGTGAAGGACAAGTTGGAATCCCTTTTTGCAAACTACTCAAGACCAAATGAGGATACATCAACTTCTAAAACTCAAACATCCCAATCTTCCCAAAAGACAACTTCAACTACTCAATCAACAACAATGATTAAGTCACAATTCCTTCAGGTTCTTGTGTTCTACTTAACTATTTTATATTGTGCATGCAGCATGTTGCTCTCTTTCCATTATGAAATATATGTTCATTTGATTTAATTGCACAGGATTATGACACTTTTGAAGTAGAAGTAACAATGCCAAGAAATAGAAAGTCCGAACTTGAAGTATACTTGGACGAAGCCAAGTTGGATAGGAATAGCGAGTTAGATATTTTACAATATTGGAAACTTAATCAGTACAAATTTCCTCAGGTCTCAAGCATGGCCCGTGATGTATTGTGCATTCCAATCTCTACTGTGGCATCCGAAAGTGCATTTAGCAATAGTGGTAGAGTTCTCGACCATATCGAAGTTCTTTGAAACATGATATTGTGGAAGCATTGGTATGCACTAAAGATTGGTTATACAGTGAGCAAGGTAATAATTTAAAATTACTATATAACATTATAACTTATATTCTTATAGGTTAGATATACTTCTTAATAATTTAATATTTGTGCATTTGTAATAGATGCAAAAGACAATGAGCTTGATGCAGTGACTGATGACATAATGGGTTTGGAGGTTGATGGAAATCAAAGTGGAGTTGACAATGAGTCAGCGAACATTGCATCTTAAAGTTTAAACTTTAGTCACTTTCATAATATAATTATTTATGTAGTTGTGTTAAATGTTTGGGTATGTTAAATGTTTGGGTTTGTTCTTCTTAAAAATCTAATATGTACTGCTGTGTGGTTTATTGGAGATCTGGAGGCTTTTTTGCATCTTCATTCTAACATTGTGTTCTGGAATCTTGAGGTTTTTGGGGTATCTTGCGGGTTGCTGACTTGCTGAATGGTTTTTTGCGGGTTGCTGACTTGCTGGAGGTTTTTTGCGGGTTGCTGACTTGCTGAAGATCACTAATTTTAATTTTTTTGTTTTATGCTGCTGCATTTTGTTATATGATTATCCCATATTTATCTGGTATCTTGGTTATGTGGGACTGCACGACAAGATTGTTTTGGTTTATATTGCATTATTGCTGAATGCTGAATTGCTGATGGCTTGTCTCGTTGGTGTTGGAGGCTTGGAGCCTAAGAGCCTTGGAGGTATCGTGGTTCGTGGTTATATACTTTAATACTTGTATTGCTGATGCCTGAAGCCTGATGGCCGTGTGGGACTTTAACTTTAGATTGAATCATTGAAGTGCTGTAATGCTGTTACTACTGTATAACTGCTGCTTGGACTGTTGGACTGTTGTGCTCATTCTGCTAATGAGCAAGTGCTGTAAACTTGTAGAACTGTTGCTTCTGTAAGTTCTGTTGATTTGGTTGGTTTTAAACATTTAAATATTTAATGGCTGTGATGAAGAACTTCGTAAAGTGATTTAGATGCAACACACATTTAGATGCAACCAATTTATAATTTGGTATAACTGATTTTGATGGCTTGAGCAGTTGAGCAGATACTATTAAATTTAATTGATAAAAGCCTTAAAGTCATATTACCAAGTTGTAACTTTGGAGGGCACAATTTTTGGAGTTGTTGCAAATGATGTTTCTTTGCTAGGTTCACCCTGAGCCAGTGAGCCTAAGGCATTGGCCTTTGGACCTTTGGTAGTTTGGTTACTAGTCTTAGTGTCTTACTAGCAAATAGCAATCAATTATCAATGAATTATTGCTTTTATTTGTTTTTTCTTTCATTTGCAACATTGCAGCCTTGCAGGTTTTTTAATATTTATAGGTTCAAATGTTCAATTGTGATTGCCTAGATATCATCCAACAAGCGACAACCGACAAGTGACAACCATGGGGCATGGCCGCATGGGGCATGGGACATTGGGACTTAAAGCAGAAACTCAGAAAGACTGAAAGAGTGCAAGAGCCTTGTAGGGATTAGGGAACAATTAAGCTTTATAGTTATTAGTTATTTAGTTTATACTTATTCAAATTCAATTATTCAAATATTGTTATTAGTAAATAGCTCGAAATTTGTAAGTTGTATTATTGTAACTTGTAATAAATTGTGAATACATTTAAAATTTTATTGTTTCTCAACTTTCTCTTATATTCAATTATTCAAATATTCAATAATTTGCTCAAGTAAAAAAGGAAAAAAAATTTGAAAGCATTTTCTGGCGAGTTGGCGGGTCGGGTCAACCCGGGTCGGGTTCGGGTTCTGGTTATGAACCCGTTTAGCTAGACGGGTCGGGTTCGGGTCAACCCGTTTAATCCCAGGTCGGGTCGGGTTCGACCCGAACCCGACAGGTTGACCCGAATTAAAAGGCCTAACCCCAGGCTAGAGTCCCCAGGGACGCTGGTGTTCGAGCCCTCACTTAGAGGATTCAACACATCATTCATCTAGCTCATGGTAGGGGGCTTGTCAGTCGGGAGAAGATACTCCGACAGATTTCTCAGGCGACTTTCCAGTTATGGAGGTAGACTGCGAGGAGACTTTACAGTTGGCAAAGGGGGTAGACACCCCAGCAGCCTGCAGTTCCAGTAGTTAGGCCACCAGCAGTGGCTTCTATGAAAGGATGACACCCATATCGTCGAGGATGAAGACAGCAGCAGGAGCTTGCCCGACCTCAGGTCAGTTCAGAGGTGGTAGTCCTAGAGCAGCCAGTTACTCGTGCAGAGCACCATCATAGTAGACGAGTTTGGAGACGTCGACAAGCGGACACCCTTATTGAGCCAGTACAGTCATGGAGACAGTACGACCAGTTGAGCTAGTACAGTCAATACAGTCAGTGGAGATAGTACGACTAGTAGAGCCAGTACAGTCAGTGGAGACAGTACAACCAGTCGAGCTAGTACAGTCAGTGGAGACAGTAGGACTAGTAGAGCCTGTACAGTCAGTGGAGACAGTACGACCAGTCAGGCTAGTACAGTCAGTACAGTTAGTCGAGGCAGCACGACCAGATGAGACAGTACAGTTGGCAGAGATAGTGCAGCAGGCTGATGTAGTAGATCAGATGGATGCAGTAGTTTCTCCTAGGTCCGAAGCGATCCCGATGACTTGTGATGAGGATGCAGTAGTTACTCCTGTTGGGTCACCGGATCGAGTTGAGACACCTTTAGCTACTAGTACTCATAGGATCACTTCCCCTATGAGTCCTTACATAGAGGCACTCCGTCGGATCTTTTCAGAGGATGACTCATTCGAGGATGAGTCAGATGAGGATATACCAGTACACCAGGTCTGTGAGACTACCGTCGAGGTCACTCGGAGGAGTAGAGAGAGCCCGAGGACCAGAATGAGAAGGAAGACCTCGAGGCAGGAGGGTCTCCGAGATCAGTAGCTACGGACTCCACAGTCTTACACTTACAGACTCAGATGGCCACTAGGAAGATCCCTCTCCAGGACAGTGATTTGGTACAGCCTTTAGACAAGGCTGCTCAGATAGTTCAGATGATCTCTAGTCCTAGCCATAGTTCCAGCCATAGTGACAGTTAGAGTTACAGTCAGGGTAGTAGTGACAGATTACTCCACAGTTTTGAGGGAGAGTGGCAGCTAGCACTCCCCAAGAAGACCTAGCAGATGATTCAGTAGACTCTAAAGAGTTCAGAGGCAGTTGAGATGAGGCCTCCCAAGGCCGAGTCGACAGTTGCCACTCCAGCTTCTTTGTTAGCACTTGTCTTTCTTTTTTTTCTTCTATTGTTGTGCTAGATGAGCACATTTTTCTTTGACTTTTATTTGTACTAGAGAGATGTGTAAAAGAGAAAAAATGATGATTGTAACCTCAAAAGGGAAGATAGGCTCCCCTTTCAGCACTTAGGCTGAAGGACCTCGTTCTCCCTTCTATTGATGATTAATCAATAAAAGAAAATAAGATGATTTTTTATTATAATTGACTATCGTATCTCTTTTAGCTCTACTAGATTTGTAGTGATAACTCATAAAAGAGTATGATCTCTCTATCTCATCATATGGGTGGAGAGATTTCTTCTTTTGAATTAAAATCTTTTTCAAATTGAAATTAGATTAATAAGTGAAAATTTTCTCTATTATCTTGTGATTCTCTATCTCATAGATAACTATAGTATATTGATGAATAAAACTTCATAATTTTCTTAATGAAGCTATTCATTCTTATCAGAGGATAGGATTTGTTTTGTAAATCATTCTTCCTTGTCCAAGAGAAGTAAGTCTTCTTCTCTTGCACTTGGAAGATGATCTTACAACTGAGAAATAGTTTGCTTTTAGAGGTTTAGAAAATGAAGCCAGTTATAAAAAGTGAAAAGATGCGCAAAGCACCAAAAGTAAAAGATACACAAAGTATATTAAGTAAATGAAAATTGTGCAAAGCACATGAAAGTTAAGAAAGTGGCTTAGAGAGCCCAAAAGTTATAAGTAAATGGCTTCCCTTTCTAGTAAATTTCTAAATCTCAGAAAATCTATATCCTTATTGATACTTGAGTCTGAAAATTATAATTTTGAAATCATTATTATACATTGATATCCTATAAGATATGGAAGTCTACTCTCATACAAGAAATAAAGAAAATTAAATTTCTTTTTCTAATTTAAATCTCTTTTTGGATTAGATTTCAATTCAAGAAAAGAAAATATTCATATAAGTGAGATATCATGATTTAGTGGTATAGAGCTTGAGCTGAGTTAGTAAAATCATCTTGAGGTTCTTTTTAAGATTAGATGGATTCATGTATTAAACTCCTCTGCGATTATGTGCTCATTTATCACTTTTGACTGGGTCCATAAAGTCAAAATATATATTGTGAGTTTTAGTGCCCCCAGTTTCACCTGCCACCTCAGATGTAGTCTGGGATATCAAAACCAACGACTTGAGTCTACTTTTAAGATGTGACACTGGGTCCAAACCCACCTATATTGGTCAGGTGTGGTGACAAAGATTCATCATCTCTATTTGAGTTCCTTCTTCCTATCAGTCCTGATCTGATAGATGTAGCCCCCAGTCCGTTCATGTGAGTTGAATGTGATAGGGGAGGTTGTAGTCTTTAGTCTAGACCATTTTAAGATGTGATACTAGGTCCACACCCTCCTATGATAGTTAGGTGGGGTGATAGAGATCCACTACCCCTATTTGAGTTTCATCTTCCTATCAATCCTGATCTGATAGATGTAGTCCCCAACCCATTCATACGAGCTGAATGTGAGCAGGGATGTCAAAGTCTTTAGGGTAGACTCTTTTGGAGGTAAGATACTAGGTCCACACCATCCTATGCTAGTCAGGTGTGGTAGTGTTGATCTTCTATCCTGATATTAATTTTGATAATATATTAATTTCAATATGATTGTGCTCCCCAGTTCATTCACATGAGTTGAATGTGGTCTTGGTTATCAAAATCAATTAGTAGATTCTTTATAAGATCCTGTTAGATCTCTTTCCCCAGTTTTGTTCATGTGGCGAACATGGTCTAGGTTATCAAAATCATTCACAGTCCCCATTTAATATATATATATATGTGTGTGTGTGTGTGTGTGTGTGTGTGTGTGTGTGATAAAAGAGGGAAGCTCTTAGTATAGCAAAACCGGTTGTCCTTGTCATAGGAGGAACTCGGTAAAACTCTCTAAGAGCCCAAATTTCCCAAAATTTCTCTTTCTTCTCCCTTGAAACCACTTTGATGAGCTCTTCAAGGTTGAGTTAACAATTAGTTGGTCATAGATCTCTATGAATCCAAAGTGCTTTTCTTTGCTAGTGATGTAGTACATTGTATTGTAGATGTCAACGTCACTGCATTCCGGGCTTAGGTCTTTCTAAGAAAAGATCGTCCCCTTACTGCCCTCTTTTGGCAGCCCACTCTCCCATTCATTCACCACGCTGAGCTGCCAGAGTGGTCCCATGAATGTGACAGTATTACTTTCACTTCGCATATGGTCCTACCTGATTAAAGTTGGTGTTACCACTGTGGACTTTTGATAATCATAGATCTTACTCATGATTATCGTACTAGGTGTCAGGTGTGCTCCCTTGTCATCTCAGAGTTGTTTCCTTAGTTGTGGTATAGTACATCTGTTCTCAGGTGTTAGCACCGCGACTTTAGGAGCTCTGATTTTCTAGTAGAAGATCAGCCCCTTAGTTTCTTTACTTACTTACTTTATACATTCGTACCCTACTCTGAGCTGCTAGAGTAGCCCTATGAATGTTGTGTTGATTGCTCCTACTCCCCACAGGGTCCTACCCAATCAGGGTAGGTGTTACCACTATGACTCTTTTGATGATTTTTCACTCTTATACACGATTACTATCCTCAAGTAGTGAGGGTGTCCCCTTTACTACCTAGAGATGCTTTACTTGTAGTGATGTGGTATATCTTGCCTCGGATATTAGCATCACTACTTTGAGAACTTCGATCTTCTTGCAGAAGATCAGTTCTTCTACTACTTTTCGTGACCTATCTTACCATTCATATATTAGGCTCAGTTGACAGATTAGTCCTACGAATGTGTTAAGGTCACTTTCACTTCCCACAGGGTCCCACTAGTTTGTGTGGGTCTTACCACTGTGAGATTTCTCCTACTCAGAGTTGATGCCCTGAGTAGCTGGAGTTTTCTCTCGCTACTTTGGTTCTTTTTCTCTTACTTGGTGATATAAGGCGTCGTGTCTTAGGTGCCACCATCACCTCTTTCTTGAGCCTTGATTCTCTAGTACATAGTCAGCTCTTCTAGATTTTTATCACTTCTTTCTCCATTAAGATCCGACTCCTAGCTGCTGGAGAGGTCCTTTGGATATTTTGATACTCTTTTCACTTCTTACAGGGTCCCAATCAGTTGGTATGAGTTTACCACTATAGCCTCTTTGAGGATTGTTTTTATTACTAGGCTTAGTCCTACCTTCTGTAGTAGAGGTGTCACCTCGCTACTTCAGTTCTTTTTCATCCTTTGGAATGAGATTACCCCTTTGCACCCTCTACTGAGGGTGTATCTCTTCCAGCTTTGTTTGGGAGACGTCGTTCTGATGTCTTCCTCCCCTTTTGTGTAAGGTTATGGCTCTTTAAGAGATCTCGACGGCAATTGGATACTCATGGCCACGACGATTTCTCCTCTACCATGTGGTTACCAGAACGCTAGCTTGAGATTCCTTAAATAACTCTACCCTTAAAACTTTTACATATACCTTTCCTTTCTTCCTCATATCCCTACACTGATCTATGTAAGGTCGATGATGAGATGACTTATGCCTTCTACCCCGCTGCTTTGATACTAATAGATTGATAGTTGGCTTTACTTATCTGGTTGAGAGAGCCCGACAGAGTCCTTGGGAGGCATTTCTCACCACTCTTTTCTCTTCACATCTTTGCAGGCATATATGCCAGATGATTGTGTTGAGTGTTTTGTCTTTATTCTACTGTAGGCATATGCGCCAAGTAGACACTCTGCCACAGGCATATACACCGGGCGGAGGTGATCTTTCTTTTCCTCTTATCCTACTTTAGGCATATGCGTCGGGTGGATATTAGGTTTTCTAGTTGAGAGAGCCCGATAGAGTCTCTGGGATGCATTCCTTACCACTCTTTCCTCTTCACATCATTGCAGGCATATGCGCCAGATGATTGTGTTGAGCGTTCTATCTTTATTCTACTGTAGGCATATGCTCCAAGTAGAGACTCTGCCTCAGGCACATACACCGGGCGGACGTGACCTTTCTTTTCCTTTTATCCTACTACAGGCATATGCGCCGAGTGGATATTAGATTTTCTAGTTGAGAGAGCCCGATAGAGTCCCTGGGAGGCATTTCTCAACACTCTTTTCTCTTCATATCATTGCAGGCATATGCGCCGGGTGATTATGTGGAGTGCTCTTACTGTATCCTACTACAGGCATATGCACCGGGTAGGGACTCTGATGCAGGCACATACACCGAGCAGATGTGACTCTTTCCTCTTCACATCAATGTAGGCATATGCGCCACGTGATTGTGTTGAGTGTTCTTTCTTTACACTACTTTTGACATATGTGCCAAATAGAAACCCCGCTGCAAGCACATACACCGGGTAGAGGTTTCATGTTTCTTTATGCTACTGCAGGCATATGTGCCGGGTAGGAACTCTTCTACAGGCACATACACCAAGCAGAGGTGACTCTTTCCTCTCCACATCACTGCAGGCATATGCGCCAAGTGATTGTGTTGAGTGTTCTTTCGTTACACTTCTTTTGGCATATGCGCCAAATAGAAACCCTGCTGCAGGCACATACACCGGGCAGAGGTTTTCTTTTTCTTTTGTCCTACTGCAGGCATATTCGCCGAGTGGACATCGACTTACTTGGTAGAGAGAGCCTGACAGAGCACCTGCTAGGAACTTCTCGCCACCTTTTTCCCTGAGTGTCTTGTTCCGACTAGAAAGACATCAGGTTTCGTGGCTCCTTTTATTTCCTGACTCGGCTTAGTCAGACAAATACTGAGTCACCCCAATCCACTGTTCTGAGATGGACAGGAGGAGATGAGACCCTCTTCACCTTCTATTCTGCTGATTCAATATAGTCAGACAGATAGTCGGTCTACTTTTACTATCTTACTTTTGGTTGTCCTTTTTTGCTCTGCCCTCGCTATAGGGCAAGGCTATGGGAGAACCCCCTTACCTTATTTTCATCTTTTTAGGTGATCTTTGCGTTGGTTCTATCCTTGGCTCTACCCTTGTCGAAGGGTAAGGCCAGGAGAAGGTCACACTATTGGTCCACCAGTACGGTGAGACCTCACTTATGCACTGCTGTTCTTCCCTCTCTCCTAGGCTCTACCCTCGCTATAGGATAAGGCTAGGAGAAGAACTCTCTACTTACTTCCACATTTTGATACTCATTCACTCATGTTCTTCGCTCTACTTCTTTAGCATGGTCGGTCAACGCCAACACGAGTGGTTCACTATTTATTCACCGCTCCTGTTGGGGGTTTGTTTGTTGACCTCAATTTTTGTTCGAGTATCATTGAGGGTCTTTGATTGATTTAATCAAGCCCCATTGGGTTCAATTCGAGCACGAATCAGTTCGAGTTAAGTTGAATTAGGCTCGATCGGGTTTGATTAAGCTCGATTAGTCCGCCTTGACCACGTCGAGTTTGTTGTGATTCGAGTCATCATTTTATTTAAATTTAATTGGATTAATTTGAGCAAATCAAATTGAATTTCAAATTGACTCGAATCGAATCTAATTTTGAGCTTAAATTTATTATTAAATCAAGCAACCAAATCGACGGCTAAATGATCTCAATTCCCTCCTAATTAGCCTTAGGATGAATCCTAGCCGTAGATCTAATGCCTTGATCATTTAAATACTCTCTTAGGGCTTCATGAGAGGGGTTGGCTTCTATTTTCTCCCTAGCCACTCTCAACACTAACTTCTTGGTGTGAAAGCTCTTCCAACTTCTCTTACCTTCTACCACTCAAATCCATCTGTCAAACTTCGTCGTCGGCGATCCTCCGATGAGATCAAGGCTAGATCCATCCAAGGCCTCGATCCGATTGATCTAGAACTTGTTTGATCGTGATTTCAGCTAGAGAATTATACGATGACAATCTACAAGCTCAACCGTATAAAGAACTTAAAGATCTAACGGTGAGATTCCTAAAAACTTTAGATCTAGGTCACTACACTTAGATCTATATAATTTTTTTTATAAGTGCTTTTTAGATCTTTCAAATATCACCCCATGCTTTCTCTTCATGATACTAATCTATGTTTAAAAGTTCATTAAATTTAGATGTCTCGATCGAGAGAATGAAATTTTTTTTCTTTTCTTTTATTCATTTAAAAAAAATTTAGTATTATTATTATCATTATTTATTTAAAAATTATATTTATTACGTTTAATATTATTATTATTTTAAGTAATTCATAATTTTGGATTGTCATAATTTGTTTGTCTTTGAATTCAAATTTCCCAAATTTGAATTCAAATTTCTTTCATAAATTATAAAATCTTTTTTATGAAAGTTTTAAATTTTCCCTCCATTGGATTTTGAATTAATTAGGATGACTTAATTCATTCTAAATCCAACCTCTAAAATTAAGGAAGCATTAAAGCCTCCTTAATTCCCTCCATGAATTTTGAATTGAAATTCTTAATTTCCTCCATGAATTTTGAATTTCAAAATTCAAACATCCTTAATTACTTTCATAAAATATTATTTTATTCTATTTTAATAATTATTTTTAAATTCTTGCTATTTTAAATTATTTTTAAATCCCTTTATTACTTCAAACTTTAAAAATTCATAACTTTTTCGTTTTCGATCCGTTTTCAACACATAATATCTTATTTTGATCATATTTGAATTCTGCACGATTTGGGATCATTTTTTGTTCAAAATATTAGGTATATATGTAGTTATTCTGAAAATAGCAAAAGAACACTATTTTAAAAATATTATATTATCTTATTTAAACTTCGAAAATGCACAACTTTCTCATTTTAAATCCATTTTTGATGCACAGCACCTTATTTTGTTCGTATTTGAATTCTGTACGATTTGAGACCATTCATGTTTGAAAATTCTAGGTATATCTACAGTTATTTTGAAAATATTAAAAGAATACTATTTTAAAAATATCATATTATTGCATTTAAACTTGTAAAATTCATAACTTTCTCGTTTTAAATCGGATTTCGGCGTGCGACCCCTCGTTCTCTTTGGAAAATTATGAATTTTAATTTAAAATTATTTTTATAAGCTGATTCTTACTGTTTGGACAGATTTCTTTCTTATATGGCTATTTTGAGTATTTTTACTATTGTTTAAATATTTATTATTATAATTATTTTGAAATTACAAATTATTTTTAAATCTTTTTGAAAGCTCGATCGAGTGGCTAGTGAATCTCTTCTATACCTATGTATATACAAATGTGATCTATTTTAAATTATCGTATTTTTCAAAAATCTATATAAATATGTATTTATAAAGTCTGTTAAAATTACTTTGAAACTACTATTATTTTAAATCCTGATTTTTGAGAGATTCACTTCCATGAAATTTTAAACATAGCTTCTATGCATGAAGAGCAAATCATGGGGGAATGGATTAGTGGATGGTTGAGTTCCAATCATTCACTAATCCCCGTCACTAGTTTTATTTACTTTTTGTCCGTCGTAGCTTGTATGTGTAGGTTGCACCACGAGCACTTAGTTTAGGCTCTCTTAGATCTAAGGACATGGCGTGTTTACTGCTTTTATATATTTTCTATGCATTTATTACCTTGAGGGTTAGTGTGAACTTCAATTTAAACCCATATAACGTAGTGACACCTTAAGGAAAAAAATTAAGGACCCGTTTAGCGAATTTAGAAATTGTCTAGGGCTTAGGGTAAATCACTGATTGACATGAAAACCTCAACACTTAAACTTAGTGACATCATAAACCTCCTAGAATTTTTTAAGAATTTTTAGGAGTCTTTAGAACCCTTAATTAACCTCTTAAATAAGGCCCTGATACCTTCTAAAAATTACAATAAATACATATTAGGTCAAAAAATTACCCATGATATCTCAAACTAACCAGAAATTGACTCTTGACCTTAGATAAATAGGGCTCCCCAGTTTGACTCTAGGTTGACCCCTAATTTGACCTTAGGTGGAAATTATTATTTTGCCCCTAATAAATTATTAAAAATTAGTTAAAAATCCCAAATTTTTCCCAAACACTTGGGATCACTTTCTCAGGTCATTCCTGACCTTTGGAGATGATTCTAATTTGTTTGGAGATGATTTGGATCAAAATAATAAAAACTGCTCTTTATAAGGAAATTTTGAAATTCCCTTAAATACCTTGGACTTAGAAAACCTAAAACTAATTATAGAAAATTCCAAATTAGGAAAACTCACTTGCATTAGACTCCTATTAGGGTCTAGTATTTATGAAAAATATCAGATGTCTAGAAACTCACCTAAATTAGAAAGTCAACTTTTTGGTCAACCATAGTTCATTTAGGGCCCAAAACTTAGAAAATTCATAACTTTGTCTAGAAAACTCCAATTTCAGTGTACTACCTGTCTAACTACTTCTCTTAAGGTCTAGTATTTTCCTAAGGAGATAGAAACCCTAAACCTAGCCTATTTCCCATATTGACTTTTTGGACCCTTAGTCTAGTTCCTAGAAGGACCCGGGACTTTCTAAAATTGGCTAATATCACTTGAACTTTAAATATCAGTATCCTAAGCTCTTAGAACTGATCAATAAACTGAAATAATTAAAATGGATCCTAATTCACTAATATTTGAATTTTAACTAAAATATCCTTTTTAGACCCCCAACAAACCTGAACTCTAGACAACTTTAACTAATTATCCTGCTTAGGACATATCCAAACCACACCAGCCTTACACACACATAGAATTATTTGCTAGGGCACCACTTCTAGATCTAGGTTAGGCCGCTGGGTTTTATTTTTCTGCTGTGTGCCGGAGCTTTCCGTGATTTTCATTCCATGCTGTTTGAAAATGATTGGTATGTTTGCTTACCTTTTTTGCACTCTGTGGATGATGTGATGAGTGTTAGATTTACCCCTAGGTTAGGAGACATCATATATATATATTTATATATTATATATATTATATATATATATATATATATATATATATATATATATATATATATATATATTATATATATATATATATATATTATATATATATATATAATATTATATATATATATTTATATATATATTTATATTTATATATATTTATATTTATATATATATATATATACCATTCTTCCATGCAGGTGGTCATGCTCAAGCTAATAAAAGGGGGCACTGTTATAATTTCTAATACTGTCTTATGCAGGTGCTTACTCAGCCCCTCTAAATAAATGAGGGCCAAAAATAATTATAACTGCTATAGGTGGAGTTACTTAGCCCTCATAATTAAGAGCATGGCTTGGCACAGGGTCAATGGTTTGAGTTATTTTTATTTCCATATATAACTACTTAAGATTTTTATTAGGATAACCATGCAGGTCCTTTAGAACTTTTCTGCTTTATATTTGATGTAAAATTTGTAACATTTGTTAAGAGTTATGAAAATGGTCTTTGAGTGTGGATATTCTTATCTCACTTGAATCCCAAAAGAAGAAGGCATTCTCATAGGGGAGATTCTTCTTCCATTTGGGAGATCGAGTGGAATGGCTTTAGATATCCAAAGAGAAAAGACAATCATCCTCAAAAGGGAGAATTGTCTCTTCGTTTGGATATTCAAGCCACGATAGATCCAAGGAGTCCAAGGAGGAGAAATCCAAGGAGTCCAAGGAGGAGAGATCCAAGGAGTCCAAGGAGGAGAGTTTCAAGGAGTCCAAGGAGAAGAAGATACCCAGAAGACTGAAGACCAATATCCCACTCAAAGTCATTTGCGTCTGTCATAGGCTTAAAAATCCAGGTTATTGACAGTGGTACCCGGCCACTTTATTTTTTGTATATCTGGATTGTAATAAGGGCAATTTGCATATGACCGTTTAGTTGATTATTCTAGATTTATATTGATGTGCTTTCCTGATGTACTCAGTAGAAATACCTACTTTTTCTAGGTTTCTTTCTTGCATGCCATTTTTATTTTCATCTGGATCGTATTAGGCTCATTAAGGACTATAAAATTTTCTACTCGTAATTAATCTCTAAAAATTTAAGTTTTAAATAACATAGAAATTTAACGAACTTAGGGAACTGCCGGAATCGTCTGGGGTCGCATGCATATTATTGCATTTCTTCTCTTCCTTCTTATAAGACATCTCCCTGCCTGCGGGTAGAGTCCGGATAATCTGGCCTATGAGGATGAAGTGCCGGACCTAGGGAGACTCAGTCTTTTCAAAAAATTATTTTTTATAAGCCTGTTTTTAAAACTCTATAGCATTCATGAGCTGATATTTCAACTAGCATGTATTGCATTAGTAACCAATTAAATAATTTAATTTAATTGCTAGTAGAGCATCTACCCCACATAAGTTTAGGACCAATTAAGAAACTCTCTAGATGTTGGTCCTATTTCTAATAACTGTACCACCCATCCATCTTTCATAATTAACTAGATAGCATGGTTTTAAAGCGACTAGGTGGTTAGTTGGCTCCCCAATCCAGGCCGAGGTAAGTCCAGGTTTTGCACTATATTAGCTAGGACACGGGTCTTAGTGTTGTGTAGAACACTAAACCCAATCTAGATTTAGGATTCGAGGCTACTACACTCGGTCTCGTAGTATGCCTTAAATAGTAGGTAGGTCTCTTCTTATCAGGGACCCTAAATCCTACTTATCTGCGTCACAGGATGACGCCACTTCCATCTCTTCTCTCATACATGTGGTTGATTGCTTGTCTTTCTTTCTCCAGTTTTCTCTTTAGTATCATAGAGCCTCCGAATGCAGGTGTGAACCATGCATGTTGATTCAGCCCTTCAGACCTTTCTTCCTTTTGGATAGAACTTCCTAGTCTACACCCTCATGCCAATCGCACTTTAGGAGAGGATAATGTATGATCCTTAATCGAGAGTTTTCTCGGGCTCCGGCCTGAGATGTAAGTAACCACGGGGGCTTGCACCCGTGGGAAACTCGATCCCACATTTACTAAACCCCACTCGAGCTCTTGCATCGAGTGGGGGAAACCCGTAATTAGGTCGTATATATTACTACCCATCGGGGTGTGTTGGCGACAGCCTCTATCCTCAATGGTTAGTCGTATGCACGATCCAATCTGTCCCTTCCAATTGACCCGTTCACGCGGTGCTCTTTCGGAGGTCCACACAAGAGCTACTGCTACTGATAATGAAGATGATACAACAGATTTAACTCAGCAACCCTTTCTACAATTTAGCAAAAAAGATGAGAAAATCGTAAGAATGGAGAAGAAGTTAGAGGTGATGATGAAAATGATTTCCATCATGCAAGGTAAAGTTCCTTTTATACCAGATAATCAAATAAAATATCCTCTTGATGACTCAATACAACTTAATAATAAGAATAAGGAAATCAGGATAGAAGAATCAGAGAAACCAGTGAATAAACCTATGATTGTAGAACCACTATTATAGAAATTCATAAATATCAAGTAAATGGTAGAGGGACAAGTGAAAGAAGCACTAACTAAATCTCAGGGTACTTCATCTGCTCTGAAGGGTAGACAATATCTAGAAAAATATGACTTGATTCATTATCTAAAAAAATTTTATCCTCCATCAATCAAGAGCTTTGATGGTACGAGGAACCTTAAATGACATCTTAGACATTTCAGAGCTAGTTGTTATAATGCTAGAGGCAGCGATGCACTATCGCCCATATAATTTTTTAGTAGCTTATTCAATATTGCATTTGATTGGTACGCTAAAGTGACTAATGGGTCGGTTTGTACTTTCAGTGACTTAGAAGGGTTATTTCTAAAGAGGTTTGTTGGTGCAAAGCATCACATCACTATCAATGAAAGTCTAGTAGACTATCTCCTAAGATAGAGGAATCTTAGCATGATTTGTGAGCCATACCCGGAAGAATAACTTGTTATAAAAATTTTGTTAAAAATTATTCAATGTCTAATTTCTTTTTTTTTTAAGGTTTTACAATTAAAACCTTTGAGAAACTATTGAGTAAAGCCTCTAATCTCCAAGAGGAATCCTCTCAGCTACCTTTCTTAAAGATCAATCTTCTTTAAAAATGAAGAAATTTTAGAAAAGACATCAAGATTAGTGTTTGCAGTTAATAAGAGGAAACAATCAATGTATATTTAGGTAGAGAATCAGAAATGACATCCTCTGTATCAGAAGTAAAGTAGACCATAGAATGAGATACAATTCATACGTTAATTCTAATCTCACCTATGAAGAGGGAAGAGAGAAGCTTGAAGCGTTAAAAAAAAAAAATCCGTTTAAAAGAGAGGCTATCAAAAGAATTTTCAGAAGTCTTTTTATGAAACTAGAGTTCAATCTCCTAGATCTTAGGATACCAGAAGAAGCGGTTAAATATGGATAACCCAATTATTACTCATACCATAGAATGCTCAGTCATGAATTTGAAGATTGCATAACTTTGAAATAATGGCTTGTGAGGAATATTAGAGATGGGTCAGTTGTGATACCCGAGGAATATTTCATTTATTCAAATAAAGATTCATTTAAATGTATAATTGGTGAGCCTTCTATTTCTTCATCCACTATAAATCATATAATAACGAGGATATAACATTAACTCATTTATTTAAAGGAGTTTTAAATAAGATATATCATTCATCTTTTTAGGATTCTCTAGAAGTGTAGAGTCCCAAGAAGTTTGATCCAATAGCTCCTGATATAGATCAAAGTAAAGTTTTTTTATCAAAGAGCCTGAGGAAATATAAGTCAATGAAACTTCTACAGACTCAAAGAAGGAAAAGAAGAATAAAGTTAATGTTGTATTTAATAAGTTATTACTGTGGATGAAGAGTCTAAAACTCTTTAAGTCTTTAATGTTGTATGACTTTTTTTTGTCTCTCACGAGACTAAGAAAGCACTGAAAAAAAATATTAGCATGCATCTTTTTTATTTATGTTGATGAATATATGGATCAAAATATAAATAACTAAGAAAATAGTTCTCAAGAAATATCTATAAATGAATTAGAAGAATGATATCAATATTTATCTAATAGTGACTCCCCTATTCTCCATATTCAAGGTAATCCCTTAAATATTGAATTAGAAATGTCAGATTTAGATAATCCATCAAAAGAGAATATCCAGACAAATGATGAGCAAAAAGTAAAACAACATGATACTTCTTTTCCCGAGTAGGTGCTCGAAGCTAACCTTCGTAGTGGTAAAGTTTTGTCTGTTCCACAAACTTTAGCCACAAATAAAAGGAAACAAGTTACAAATAATTCAGAAGCTCCAAGTAAGCCTTAACCAATTTAAGATTCAGATATAACAAATTTAGAACTTTCAAAAGTGAATTTCAACATCTCAGCACATCTTAGAAAATTGCCAGTAAAATTGAGCATTTATGATGCTATGGTTCTTCCTAAAAAAATGAGGGAGGCTATAATCAAAACCTTACTCAACCTAGAGATATGAATGGCTTAGCTAGCTTCAACATAATCAGAAGAAGCACTATACTTTAAAGAAGTTCCAGGGATCACATTTTCAAATAAAGTTTTTTTTTATTTATTTTTTTAGGAATAATGGATCAAAATCACCCATTATATATATCTATGAATATAGATATATTTAAATTTACTCACATTCTTATTGATATGGGTGGATCAATCAACAGTATGGCTCTTAAACTCTTGCATACTCAAGGGTAGTTGCTCACAAACTCAACTCCAATAAAATGAAGTTGCCAGGATTCAACAAAAAATACAAGGCGACTTTTCATTCAAAAACCCTCTTATTTGAAATAGAAACCTTGAAAATTGAAGCCAAATTTTATATAATAAATTCTGAAGCTTCTTTTAACACTCTCTTGGTTAGACCCTAGCTCCATGAAAATAGAATGGTGCCTTCCACCTTGCATCAGTGTATAAAATACTCTTGAGAGGGGGTAGAGCATTATATTAAAGCTGATTTTAACCATTTTTTATTCATGTAATTAGTATATATAAAGATTCTTTATATTATTTACCTAAGAAATAAACTATTTTTGCTAAAAAATCTCAAACTGGCTGAAATATATACAAAAGAAATGAAAAATAAGAAAGAAAAAGGAAGATAAATAGAAGAATGAAAGGAAAAATAATAATATTCTGATCTCGAACATAATGTTAACTAGTCACATGCCCCTCCCTCACGAAGAGGTTGTAGAATGACATAACAATCAAGAGGAAGAGGTTGAAGATATCAAAACCAAATGATAAAAGAAAATGAATAATATAATATACAAATAAGGGAGCATGTAGTACATTTAATTTGGATTCATCTAGGAAGATAAATCATATATGATTGAGAAAAATCTATAGGTTGTAGAATATGAGAAGTATACAAAACAACCAAAGTTTGAGATTTTTATAGAAGCTGATAGCGATGTTGCTAGGGATACTGATTCAAATATGTTGACTTTTGAGAAATTAAAAAAGTGTATGGAAAATATTACATTAACCCTACTATCCCATAACGATGTAAAAAGATTAAAGGTGAAAGCCTCTCTTCCTTGAAACCCCAACGCTAAAGCAAATATCTTTGTACCATTCATAAGTAAACCCCTTGAAAAATATATAGCCCTCAATGATCCATTTATGGTAAGGTAATATAACTACCTTTCGATTGGTATTCAAACTCTGTAAATAAATTTCCTAAGCAAGGTTAGCCTCCTCAAATTGGACTAGAGCTGAAGCTCAATAATTTGAACACCTCTGGACTAAAAAAAAACCATAAATATACATCAAGATTAGGTGTTGGCTTTACTACTCTAAATTCATTTGATGACGATGAATATTTCTTAGTTATATCAAATAATCTAGAGTTTGATAGTCTTTTTGACAAATGTTAAATCTTTTAAGGAACTTTATTTAGAAACTTTAGATGATCTAGATGACCCTTAAGTTATGGAAGCACCTCTTAAACTTGAATAGGAGATCTAGTCTACAATCAACAATCTAAATGAAATAAATTTGGGCACTAAAGAAGACCCTTGTTTGATTTTCATAAGCTCTTTGTTGAATGATGACTAGGAGGATAACATGATCAAGTTATTATCAGAGTTCAAAGACTATTTTACCTTGAGTTATGAAGAGAATAAATTCCTCGACATGTACGATTCGATATTGAGCAGCAAGTCATGGTTGAGGCCAAGACGTTAATTGATGCTCGCTTAATTAGGGAAGAAAAATATCCAACTTGATTAGCTAGCATCGTCTCAATCAAGCAAAAGAACAATAAGATATTTGTATGTATGAATTTTAGAGATTTAAATAAGGCTTATCCTAAAGATGAGTTTTCATGTCCCATATTTGAACTCATGGTACATATTGCTTCCTCACGTGCTATGTTTCATTTATGGAAAGTTCATCATGTTATAATTAGATCAAGATGGTTCCTGAAGATGAAAAATGTATAGTATTTAGAATTTCGATAAGGATCTTCTACTACAAAGTTATGTCATTAGGAGTAAAGAACACTAGAGTATCTTATCAACGAGCAATGACGAGGGATTTTTATGAACTCATCCAACACCAGGTTGAGTGTTATGTCATGATATAGTCATTAAAACTCTCAAAAGAGAAGATCTTTTATATGACATATGAATTATTTTTTAAATATTATGCCAATATAATTTAAAAATGAATCCTTCGAAGCATTCCTTCGGTGCACTTTAGTGAAATTTTTAAGTTCCGCAGTTTAACACCACGGTATTAAAATTGATTCAAATAAAATAAAGGAAATAATATAAATACCTCCACCTAAAATTCTTACCCAATTGAGATCATTCTAAGATTGATTAGCACACCTTAGAAGATTTATATCAAACCTTGGAAAGATCGACCTTACTAACACCTGCATCGCTTATAAGTATTTCTTGCCCAGTCAGGAAGGTGTCAACTATTTGTAGAATTGTATAAAAAAGATGCCCCATTTTTGTGGGATGAGAATTTCTAGAAAGTATTTGACAGTATAAAATAGTATCTAAAAAACTCTCCCATTTTAGTTGCCCCTATATCGGGGAAGCCATTAACTTTATATGCAACAACTTTAATTAAATATCTTGGGACCTTATTAGCTCAGGCTAATGAGAAAAGAAACAATAATGCACTTTATTATATAATTATACATTTACTTTCGATTGAAGTAAATTATCCTCCAATTGAGAAGCATGGTTTAGCCATAATATTAGCCACTTGAAAGTTAAGGCACTAAATGCCATCTAATAAAGTAAATTTAAAATAAAGAGAAATCCTGCTATAATATTTGATAAATCGACAGATGCCAACAGGAAGATTAGCTTGATGGTTGATGATTCAAACATAATTTGAGATTGCATTCTTCCCTTTACAATTAGTGAAGGGACAAGTTATAGTAGAATCCTTAGAAGTACACACGATGCAAGATGATTGTCCCATAAATGAGGAACTGCTAGATGAACAGATCATGGAATTAGAATTAAATGAAATATCTACCTTGGAATTTTATTTTGATGGTGTTTCTTCTAGGAAGAAAGGAGCATTCAATGATATTTCACCAAAGTAAGCTAGAATTGGTATAATATTCATCACACTAGATAAAGATTTGATGTATTACTCTTACCATATTGTTGGTGGAAGTTTTGAAAAGGTGATTTTGGAAAATTTAGTTTTCTTTAGGAAATATGAAATTTACATTGGATTTTAATTCTAAAATCAAACAACCCATTAGAAAAGATAAACTACCTCGAGAGGTAGAATGAGGTTTTTGTTAAGAGAGTTGTTATTTGCATGTTTTACCTTCTTGCAACTTGTATAGTTTGATGATTCCAAATATTAATATTTTAAGTTTTATTCTCTCCTAACACTTTTTGGAAGAAATATTTTTGCTCTTGTGTGTGAAAGTTTGTTAGGGATGTTAAGCCCTATAGAACTGGCCCAAGACGAACCAAGAGGGGGGTGAATTGATATTTTAAAAACTTTAATCAAAGCTCAACAAATTTCACAAACAAAAACACCACAAAATAAACAATGTGGAAATTTAAGTACGGAAGCAGTAAAAACATGAACACAAAGGTTTATAGTGGTTCGGTCAACTCGACCTACGTCCACTCCCCGGAGGCGCCCTCTTAGTATTGCACTACAATCGTGACTCTCCTTTAGCCCCCACAGCTAGGCGGAGAAGCCTTTACAAACACCTCTTTTTTCCACACCCAGCAAGGCAGAGAACCTTCCTCCTTTTGCTTCCTCCTGAAGCAGGTAGAGAACCTCGATCACTTGCTGAAACTTACCTCTCACAACCCTTCCAAGGACAAGAGACTCTAGGGAAGAAGAAGTGGAACAATGCTTGGAGCAACCCCTTATGAATCCCCTCACAAGCTCCCCCTCACAAGATCCTCTCTCTCTCTCTCCCTCTCTCTCTCTCTCTCTCTCTCTCTCTCTCCTTTAGGTTTTCTCAGGTCAAGACAGCAGCCAAGGATGTTCAAAAACGTTGAACAAGAGCTCTTATAAAGAAGAGCTCAAAATAGCTCATTAATTGCAAGTTATCGACTATATCGTCCAGGACGATATGACAATCGTCCTGGCCGATCAGTACAAATCTCAGAAGATCGGCCAGAGCATCGCCCTGAATGCAACCTGGACAATTGAAAATTGGCTTGATCGTCTAGGACGATCTCACGATCGTTCCGGCCGATCAGTTCAAATCAGAGGAAAATTGTCTAGAGCATCACCCTGAATTCAAGCTGTCCGATCCAGATCGTCCAGCACATCGCCCTGAATTTTTGTTGGCTGATATTTATCGTCCAAGAGCAACTAAGGATTTTAGAATCGATCGTCCTAGCCGATCTTGCGATCGTCTAGGACGATATGATCATATCAATCATCCTTAATTACCTCCTTAATTGTCTGATCAATTAAGGCATAAGTGTGAATATCGTTCAGGCCGATCCAAGATCGTCCTGGCCGATTACAAAAAATACAGAATACCTTAATTATTTATGGAGGCAAATTCTTTCTATTTTGAGCCTATCGTCCTGGCCGATATAAGTATCGTCTAGGCCGGTTGACTAATGACGACTGCCTTAATTAAGAACCCTTAATTAGATTCTCTATTTTAAGCCAGATCGTCCAGGACGATGTAAATATCGTCCTGGCCAATATGAGTAAAGATGAAAATTCTAAGTCTCTCAAGTGTGTGTGTGTAGGGTTACTTTGTATCAGTCACACCAAAGATTACAATTGACTCAAGAAGGGAAAAATAAAATTACAGACTGACTCAATCCTAATCTATCCATTCTTGAGCTGGCTCCATTTTTTCGTCCGATCTTTGATTCCTGAAAAGTCAGTAGTAAAAGGCAATCCAAGACAAATAAGAGTGTTTGTCAATCATCAAAACGTAGTTCATGGACCTAAATTTGCAACCGTGTGGACTGACATTTCAGGATAATTGAACTCCAGACTAATGAAGACTTCAAATTAAATTCAACATGAGATAGTTTGTAAATTGAAGCTTGTATTTTTCGTTGTATTGAGTTTGAGAGAGAATGATTGTAATTGAGTAGCTTAGCACACACACACACTTGGGGAGATCTTTAAAAAATCATACTGATTGTACGGGACGAACTAAGTTCGTATAGGATGATCAAGTCAGTTATCCCCTCGAAAGAGCAATGGAACGAACAGAAAGTGAGAAAATTTTTCTAAGTCCTGATCGTCCAGAAAAATTTCCCTATTCGTCCCTGGATGATGCCCTATGGATTTTTATAATGAACTATTCGTCTGGACAAAATGGACGGTTCGTCCCAGGACTATCTTCTCTGGATTCTGAGATTGAACGGTTTGTCCAAATGAAATTGATAGTTCATCCCAGGACAATCTTCTCTAGATTCTGAGATTGAACTATTCGTCCATAAAAAATTGCTAGTTCGTCCCTCGACGATCTCCTCTGGATTCTCAGTCTGTACTGTTTGTCAAGACGAAATGGACAGTTTGTTCCAGGACGATGTCCTCGGGTTTCAAAGTTTTTGTTGTTCGTCCAGATGAACATGAACATTCATCCCAGGACGATGTTCTCTATTCTTTTGACATATGGACCGTTTACAGTTATGTTTTATTATGGCTTTAAAATAATTGTTCATATCAGACGAACATAGTTTGTACGGGATGATGATCGTGTATGAAGACAACTCATCCTAATGCACATAAGAGATCGTACGCAACATTTTTACACTATTCGTCCAGGACGAAATCACGATCGTCCGGGACGATCGACTGTGTACAGACTTGAAAGTCAGCAATTTTTGGATGATTTTTTGTGTCTTTCCGATATAAAGTCCACTTAAAACTATCTTGTAATCTTTTTTCCTACTGATCTTCATGTTAACTGAAGGGAGAGTGAAGGAGAGAGTGTGAGAGAGTGTTTGAAGGAGGATTCTTACTATTGGTGCTTGAAGGATTCACTTGGTACTCAAAGGTAAGAATCTCCACTTATGATTTATGATTACTTCACTCTTTTCTCTCATCCTTCTAGATTTCTTGTGAGACGATCTGTCAAGGAGATCTGGTTTTCTGCCGACACTTGGAGAGTGTGAATAGCCAAAGGGTTCTCTGCCTACACTTGGAGAGTGTGAACAGCCGAAGGGTTCTCTGCCTACATTGGGAGAGTGTGAAAGGATGAAGGGTTCTCTACCTATACTGGGAGAGTGTGAAAGGATGGACGGTTCTCTGCCAACACTTAGAGAGTGTAAAAGGACGACGATTCTCTGCCAACACTTGGAGAGTGTAAAAGGATGACAGTTCTCTACCGCACCGTGTAGTGGTGGAGGAGAGTTTTGTAAAGACTTCTCCGCCTTGCTGTTGGTGCAAAAGGAGAGGGTGCCTCCGAGGAGTGAATGTAGGTCGTGTTTGATCGAACTAATATAAATCTTGTGTCTTTTTATTTTCCGTTGCTTTTATTTTTAACTTTTAACTTGTGGTTGAAAAATCTTTTCTATAAACTTCACTAAAGTTATTCTCGGTTTAAAATTCAAAAAGAGGAAAAAATTTTTAATTACCAATTCACCCCCCCTCTTGGTTAGCCGCTAGGACATAAGCTTAGGTCTAACAACCTAATTCATATTGAACAAGTTTCAACAAGTAGTATTAGAGCTTTGTTTCAAAATCATAAGTTTAGACTACTTTTTGATTAACGTAGATGGCTATATTTGGAAACTGAAATACACTTGAGGGTTATTCTATAACTAGACATCTTTATTCGACAATATTTCTTTTGATTTTTGGAAAACACGCATGTCTACATTTTTATAGTCACTTGATTATCGTATGTGGATCTTAGTTCAGGAAAGGTATACAAAACCAACTAGACTAGTTGACGGAGTTAGAGTTGAAACACGTTTTATGGACTGAACAGTAGAAGAACGTGACTTAGCACAATTAAACGCCAAATGCTTGAATAGTTTCTTTTATGCTCTTAAATCAAAAGATTACATACAGGTTTTTACTTGCAAGAGTGGAAATGACATATGGGATAAACTTTGTATAACTTATGAGGGGACTAATGATGTTAAGCAATCTAGACTTAATATCTTGTTGTATGATTATGAATTGTTTCGCATGAAACCAAATGAATTCATTTCTAATATGTACACAAAATTCACACAAATAGTAACCTCTTTACATGCATTGGGTAGGGAACTAACGAATGCTGAAATGGTTAATAAAATACTTCATTATTTGCCTACTACTTATGATGCTAAAATTATTGAAATCACAGAGTCTAAAGATCTAAATATTTACTCTACTGATAATCTTTTTGAATCGCTAATTGCTTACGAGCAAGGAGTTAGCCAAAGAAAGATTGATGCAGGTGAACCACGAAGGGAGAAGAACATAGTACTGAAAGTGGAGGAGTCAAAGAGTGAACACTCACAACCTGAGGATGAAGATGACATTGCACTAATGACTAGACAATTCAAAAGCTTTTTGAAGAGGAAGCAAAAGAGACGCCAGTAATAGAATCGAGATAAATTTAATAGAAATGTCAAGATTTCAAATGACGTTATTTGCTATGAGTGCAGAAAACCTGGACATATTAAGATAGACTGCCCAAAACTCAAAGCCACTCCTAGCAAGGAGAAGGTAGAGGAGAAACCAATTGTGAAGAAGAGCAAGAGGAAATTCTAAAGAGCTTTTTGGATGGACTCAGCTTCAGACTCGTCAGAGATGGAAAAGGAAGAGGAAGTCACTAATCTGTGCTTAATGGCCAATAACCTTGATCAGTCAGATCAAGAAGAGGTATGTGACTTGACTTATAATGAACTTTTTGAAGTTTCTGAACACATGCATGATGCATATAGAAAATTAAAGAAAATGTATATTAGTCTGAGCTTAGAATTTCAAGAATTATGACATCCTTAGGAAAGATCATGCTTTAATTGATGACAACCACATGAAATTACTTGATGAGTTTGATGACTTGAATAAAAATTATAAAATGTTAAAAACATCCTTTGCAGAACTTCAAATTGAAATCAAGAATAAAAAGGATGAATCAGAGAGCAAAATATATCGAGTTGATTATACAAATCAAATTTTGGAAGATATGAATTCATTTTATAAATTGAAGATAAATGCTCTCGAGGATAATAGGATACCCCCTAAACTTGAAGATTTCACTAATCCTATTTTGTATCCTAAATTTATGCAATCCCTTAATAGACAGATGAATAGTAGAAGACTTAGGAATCCATTTCCAAAAGTCAAATGTAATAATTATAGATTGATTGGACATATAGCTCACATATGTACTTTGAAGAAGAAAACTTATTTGGTGTGGAAACCTAAGATGCATAAACCTAGACATATCATACATGCATCTATTTATAAATTGCCAAAAGAAGAACCCAAACTTGTTTGGATTCCCAGGTCTAACATTTAATAATTTTGTAGGGTCGCTCTCACACAAGACCTCGTGAGAGCATATGGTACCTGGACAGCGGATGCTCAAAGCATATGACTGGAGATACTGCATAATTCATATCGCTGGAAGCTAGGAGTGGAGGCAATGTTACACTTGGAGATAACACCACAAGGAAAGTGGTTGGGTCAGGTATGATTGGAAATTTTAAGAATTTTTTTATTGAAAATGTGTTATTAGTAGAAGGCTTAAAGCATAATTTATTAAGTATAAGCCAGCTATGTAGCTCCTTATTGAATATTCATTTTTTTGTTATATTCAAGTTAAGTTCAAATCCAAGTAAAGTCCTTGTCACCAAATTTATGTCCTTTGCTTAGTTTGAGTTCAATCAAGTCCACATAATGTATGAATCAAGTTCAAATCTTATGTCCAAGTTTTGTAATCAAGTTTTAATTCAAGTTCTCATTTAGCTCATTTGATGTTCCAACCAAATTTAGTCCCAATTCATGTCCTTGCTTGTATGATTAATATTGTTACTTTGCTAAGTTACATGCCATTCATTTGATATTGAATTTATAGCTCAGTTCGCTATCATTTATTCCATATACAAGCTCAATCCACCAGTGTTTAGCTCGAGTCCTTAGTATAAGTTCAAGTCCAAGTTAAGACTTCTTGCACCAAGCTCATTTGAATTCAAGTTTAAGTTTAAATTATTGATCATTTGATCTCAAATAATTCCCCTGTTGTCCAAATCATACAAACCATGGTTCACTAGAACCAAATGGGTATATGTTCAAGTTCATTTCAATTTTATTTTACTTATGTTCAAGCCTTCATTAGTCATTCGAGTGTCAAAATGTGTTCCCTATTGTCCAAAAGATTGCAAGTTCAAGCTATCCAAGATTTTTCCAAATCCTCGATTTCAATGGAAATCTTAGCAGTCTCCTAGCATCTCCCCCGTTTGGGAGAAAAATCAAGAGACAACCTTCCCCTCGATGCTACATGAGCGCTTCAGGTAGGTGCCAAATGACACCGCTGTTGTATTTTCTTATTTTATCCCCGCCCACTACATGAGCGTTTAAGGATTTTTATTTATTTATCTAAAATAGCATAGTTTATTTTTCCTCTCTGCACTACGTGAGCGTTAGAGATACTTATTTTTCGTCCCCCCTCGTCGCAAGCGCCGTGTCAGTTTCCCTCCCTACTACGCTACGTGAGAGCGTAGGGGGTTTGTTCATCGCTAGCATTAAAGAGGATTTTTAGGTCGTCGCAAGCGCCGCGCCGGTTTCCCTCCCTACTATGCTACGTGAGCACGTAGGGGATTTGCCGGCTCATCGCGAGTCACGAGAGAAGGCTTTAAGTTATGAACTTTATACCTTTGCGGCCACACGGATAACGATAGCTAAGACAAAAAATGTACCCAAAAATATCTCTTTTCTTTACCTTTTTTTTTGCAAAAGATGATGATGATGATAATAATAATAATAATAATAACCAATATTATTATTATTAATGTTATCATCATTTTTATATCTAATAATAATAATCTATAATAATATTATTAACATTAAAACTAACCTAATCCCTACCTCATTGTATGCGGCTCCGGTAGAGGAGACGACAAGAGGGATTAGGCTCTCGACTAGGGAGATTGAGCAGAGAGGCGGCTGGAGGAAGAGTTTGGCTTTGGCTATATAGGTCGGGGACACGGGTATAGGTTCGGGTATAGGGAGAGATCTCACTCACTCTCTCTCTCTCTCTAGATCAGGCAAGGCTAGGGCGTAGTTTTGTTGAGTCTTGCAGACAGAGATAGTGGAGGGAATGTCGGAAAATTGCGAAGGGAGCGACTGAGTTCGGTCCGGGTGTGGGAAGGTCGGAGGGCTCTCGGTTTGACATCCAAGGGAGAGGAGCTGGGTTTTGAGTTCGGCCGGATGAGAGGCTGTAGGCAACGGAGGCTTTGCGGGAGATGTGTGGGAGAAGGGGTATCAAGAGTTCTGTTTGCGTGAGGAATTCGTGGAAGGAGGCGAATGGGAGCTTCGGGTTCGTTTTAACGACACAAACAGGCGGAAAATTGCGCACATGAGGCATGGGCTTGCTGACAGCGGCGCCATTTGCAGACCGGGGACACGATTTTGGCAGAGATACGGGTAAAGCTTTTAGACAGGTAATCAAAATAGTCTTGCTTTTTTTTGTTTTCTTCTCAGCATAGTACATCAAAGGCCAATAGTTGATCCTAACAGTTATTAAACCAAGTGTAAGGAAGCCCTGAAAAGTGAGGACTTATGTTATTAGGTTTTTCAATTCGATTATGCTTGAAATTTTTTTGGCATAGAAACGGTAAAATTTGATTAATTTTTGATAAATTAATTCACAAAATATTTTTGAATATAAAACTATTAACTCTAGCATGATTTAAATAATAATATTTCATGAATAATTTTGTAGTGGTCGACTAATGCGATCAACAACCAAAGGTAGTAATTTTTAGGAGCAACATTCATGTACTATTAGGAGGATGATCAAACCCGACAAACCGATTCAAACAAATAATAATAAAAAAAAAGGCTCAAGTTTATCGGTTTAATAAATAAAACATGTTCAAATCAAGAATTCCAGCCCGTATATTAAACAATTGAGTTCGTGTTGACCTGAGAATTCGACTTTAACCTGATAGCAACAAGATTTATTTTATGCTTATTGGCATGATCTTCTTATTTCTTTCATTAATTAATCTAAAATTTATAGTTAATGAGCTATAAAAAATGTAATCAAAATAGTTTCTCATGTCAAATTTAGGTCATCTAAGTTTCTAGCGAGCCATGTTTGGGTTAACCTTTTTGACCCATTTATTAAATAGATCTGATTCGTGTTGAAGAGATTTTGATCAGGTCCATTTTGATTCTAACCTAAATCCAACCCATTAACCTATTTTGAAACTCTTATGTGCTAGGGCTAATGAAGAATGCAAGGACTACCATTATTGTGCGTGTATGATTGGAAGGTGGGAACAAAAAAAAATGAATTTGTAGCTTGCTATGAGGGAGGAAGGATGTGAGAAAAATGGCTATAAATCGATCTGTTGCGTCCTCCTATTGTAGCATGAGGAAGGTGGTAGTGACAAACTTTCATGCTAGTTCTTAGCCTAAACCTAATTTTTTTTTTAAAATCAATCAATTTATCAGATTTAGTAAATTCAAAATTTATAAAAAAAATCTGGTTTAACATTTTATGTCACGATGTATATCTTTAGCACAATATTATTCATTACCCAAATGAAGAATTTTTAGGGACTCAAATGAAATGTTGCCCTAAAAAAAAAAGAAACAAAATGTCAGTATACACGTTGATTAAAGCCATGTCTATAACCATTTTACATCATCCAAATCCTACTTTCCATTGCTTCCTCGAGAGAAAAAGATTAGGGATTGTATATAGTACCAAATTGTAGAGTTTTTTTTTTATCAGTCTAAATTTCAAAATAAAGATAAAATGTGTATTTACATGTAATTTAATTTCTATCTATTTTAGTATTTTATGAATTAGAGTTTAAGGTGAAGAGGTAATCAGAATGATGAGATAAATAAAACAAAATTAGTTCCTACGGAAATTTTTATCTTTATTATGAGATGATATGTTATAAGGAAAAAAACGATAAAATAAATATAATACTGAATATGTCATATATTTCATAGACTTTTGATAAGCATCAGCCTCGTGTAGGAGTGTAAAAGAGTCAAGTTGAGCTCAAGCTACCCTCGATACGACTTTGACGTTGATTAATTAAACGAGTTTGAGATTGAACTTGAGCTTAATTTTTCGCGTTATAATTGGCTCACGAGCTGGCTCATTTATCATAGAAGAGATAAAAGTAGTCTTAATGAAGCAATTATTATTGTAGCATGATAAAATGAATAAGATATTAAATGATAAATGATAACAATTCACTTAGAATAAGGAAAAAATAATAATTTAAAAAAATTAGCAATTTTATTCTAGCTTATTGTGTGTGTGTGAGTGTGGGTATTAAGTGTATCTAATATTAATATTTTTTAAATGTGTCAGCTCACGAGACGACGAGTCAAATTAAGATTAGTACAAATTTGGTTTGTTACCCCATCGAGTTTAGCTCACAAGCTATTTATCGAGACAAGCTCGGGCTTACTTAGGAGTCGGCTTGACTCAATTACACGCCTTATTATCATATATTGAATATATCTTTTATTTCAGTCATGAGCATGCATTTTTTGTTCAATTCAGAGAGTATGTTGGTATAATTTAAGTAAAATAAAATTTAAGAAAAAAAATAAATAAAACGGAAACCTATATTACATTTTAAAATCCAACCAAATTCCATTTCATGTAATCACATTTAGCAAAGCCAAGTATTTGTTAAGTTGACCTAATCTTGGGGCTTGGGCTGTATAAAAGAGAACAAAAAGTTGAATGGAAAGGAGAAAGCACAAGAACAATGGAAACAATATTTTTTTCACAAGCTAAATTTGAAATAAATCTAAAACAAATGTCATCATTTGTTTGGTGAAATTTACAAAGCAGCCTTAAGTTTAGTTCATTAGTGTTAGACAGGTGTTTTCTTAATTAAGTAAGTTTAGAGTCGACTAGTATTTGACAAGATAGATTTGAGATTGTCAAGTTTTTTTTTTTTTTTTTTGGGGATAAAATAAGGGCATAGCGCAGCTTCATTCAATATATGAAAAAATTAAAACCTAAAAAATTAAAACGAAAATAAAACTCCATAAGACGAGAGGGAAAGGTTGTGTCAGAGAAGGAAAATTCCATCTAACACAAAAGAAGAATAAATGAGAACAATTTAGCAAGGAAGCCATTTGAACTACAATCCAAAACATGGACTCATAATGCCCCAAAAAGCGAAATCTCCAGGATTACATAATAGGACGTTAAAGATTGTCAACTGGTTGCCACTTGGGCCATCCGAGACGAAGAAAATTGATTGCCATTTTGACCTTCCACAGAAAGAGCCTGACGCACGAACGACATTCATCATTGTCCCAAAAAAAAACCCATCTAATAAAATGTCAATCTAATACACAAAACAAAGAAAATGCCACAAAAAGGAAAGAATATTCTAATAATCTGCCAAGAGAAAAAAAAAAATAGCAGCAAAACAAATACAACATACAGCCCAGCAAGCAAAGGAAGATCAACAACAATCAAAATTTAATCAGGTGTCTAATCTCTCCTACTTTCTTCGAGGAGCCAATTTTAAAGTGAATAACTTTTCCAATTTTATAGTAAATAGTAGAGGAACTGTAAATAGTGCTGTAGAATTTTCTTTCATTGCACTAGAAAAGCTAGCCTTTTAGTTAAACCATAGCAAGAAGGCATATCCATAATATGTTCAAAAAGTTGCATCAAAGTTGGCCGAGGAAAAAAGAAGCACAACTGTAGAATTAAAGTAGTAATAATTGTAAAAAAAAAAAAATCACACTCAAAGATGAGATGTCTGAGGCTTTCAGAAGCTAGATTGCAAATAATGAAGGATGGGAGCACCTAACTATTATGTTTAATCAGAATATCATATGTCTTAAGAGCCTTCAAAATCTCCAACCAAGCAAAAGAAGAGAAACAGATATTTTTTATGCTATATGAATTTTAAACCAAGGCATAGTATTGAAGTCATCATAATATTAAGCAACAAAGTTTGTAAGTGCCGGTTTAACGGTACCAACCCAACATATAATAGGAGCTAAAATAGAAACAAAAGTGACATTGGCAATAGCAGAAGTAATGTAAGTAGGAAAATTAGTTGGAAATCCCAACCTAAAGGTATTGAAATGTCGCTAATCTAAAAATTACTAAAATCCCTCATTCTAGCGGAATCAAGAAGCTCACTTTAAGCTTTATTGTTGCACCAAGTGGCCCATATAAGAGAAAGCCTGCTGTTGGTATATATGCTTTTAGAAATATTGTTTTTTTTTATTTTTTTTGCAATGGAGCATATAAAATTCCAGTACTTAGGTGCTTTATGGGACTAAGGCTTTCAAATAGAGATATATTTATGATTATACCAGTTTGCATGCAATTTTTCACCATTATCTAGGCGCCAAATAAGAAAGCACGAGGGCGCATCGTATAGAAAGGATGACAGGAATATCAAGACCACCCTTGTTCATAGGATGGAAAGTGGCTTTCGAAGATTTAGAGTGATTTTTTTTTGGTATCACTACAGGAAAATCTTATAATACCGGTGGTAATTTCCTTCGGTTTGATATATGTTCTGGCGGTTTGAAAAATTTCCAAAGGTTTTTTGGCCGTTTATAAATCAGCGGTATAAACAGCGTAGGAAATAAAACCATCTACTATTTTCCGGCGGAAAAATTTTCTGATGGCTAAACAGACGAAAATTCATTAACCCAAAACTACTGGTAAACCGCCGATAAATTCAGGCACAAAAATTGTCGGGGACCGCTGGTTCATTACTGGTGGTAAAAAACCGCTGGTATTTCCGGCGTCCAATTTGTCGGTTATTATAGGCGGAAAAATAAAAAACCGGTGGCAACTCTAAGCCGTCGGAAATATCGAAGTTTTCAGCGGCCAAACCGCCGAAATACCACCAGTATTTAGCGAATTTCCAGTAATTTATTTATATTCCCATGAAAGAGGAATCTAGAGAAAGCATTGTCAGTAAACTTATAATAGCCCTTATTATAGCTCCCCTAACCTAATAAGCTAAAGAGTTACATATGAAAAATTTTAAAAATTTATTACGGCCAGTAAAAGATAATTAATTAGTTTTCCAACACTCTAAAAGGCCGGAATTTTTTTGCAAGAGGGCCTAACAATAAAAAAAGAGAAGTCTTTTACTTGAAATAGGTAAACCATTAATATATTTAAGATGTGAGCAAGAGCATGCAAATTGATAATATTACAAATGTCAATGGCCTAGGAAGTACCCACTACCAAAAAATAAGGTAATAGCAACACAAATTTTGAGCTATCGCACCGGTTTTAACCGCCACAATTTTCTTTGCAACGGTTCTTAAACCGCTACGAATATGCTGTAATTACTATGCGCTGCAACGACATTCCGTAGTGGTTTTACGACCGGCGGGGTAGTAGTTGGGAATAGCTTGTTTTTGCAGTGGTTACAACTGGTAGAAATAATCAGATTTGTGCCGGTTTAAACCAATGCAAATTCGTCCAATCTGAACCTGTTTTAATAGTTGTGGAGGTTTTAACCGGCACAAATTTGGTACTTCGTATTGGTTAAAACCGCCACAAAAGAACAATTTTTTTTTTTTAATTTTGAAACCTTATTGTCTATACACTGCAGCACAAAATTTATTTGCAAGGGTCCTTAATTTTTCTTCAATCATCAGCATCATCACTAGCATTTAGCCTTCATAATCATGAGTAGGGTGGGAAAAAAATTTCTACACATAACAACAATAATAAGTCAAAACCAAATACATTGAAAATTTTTTATCTGAATGCAACCCTTGGCTATATCAATACTTCAACAATTGCGACCCTATAGATTATAGCATTACCATAAAACGTTCTCCTATCAAAATCCTTAAGCACCACCAAGCCTTTGAAAAATTTATAAAAAGTCCTTTTAAGTAGGAAATGGTAGATCACCAGATCATGAGAATGCTATTTAGTTACTGTTGGTTCACCCCAATCACTTCAATATATATCTTAACTATCAAACTTTTGCAAGATTAGATTTTATGTCCTGTATATGATTCCAGGTTTTTGCCAAATATATTTTTAGATGGTTTTTTGTTATTTTTTTCCCTGTTACGCTTCTTGCTAGTAATTCGAGCATCGAATTTCGAATTTCACTTAGTGGAGCTTTGATCTGTCATTAGAAGTGTGCAGGTTTAGGATTGCGCATGTTGTATACTGAACTGAATGGTTGGGAGAGATAATTTGGGTTGCATGGATGAATAAGCTGGTAGGAGTTTGCAGGAGAGGTGCCTCGTTGGAAATCTATTTTTCAGAAGTATGTGGATATTGAAACCAGTTTGAAATGGTTTGAAGATTAACTAATTGATGTAGTTTGGAATTGTTTGAAGATTAACTGATTGATTTTTTCGGGAGTCTTGACCAGTTTCTTTGAAACAATTGATCAATCGATGGCCATCTTATGACTACCAAAACAATTAACAACATTTCTACAATCACATGTAAAATGTCCAGAATCAAAACTTTTGAAACAATTAATCTTGAAATCTTTAAATGAATTGGTAAGAAACATGGGATAATGAGCGTGAAGATTGGAGGAAGAAGAGCCAATAATTGGCGTTTAAAAATAATCAGAAATGAATGATCTACAGTTCTGCCAATTTAGGACCAAATGATGGAATCTGTCCAGAGCAGGAGAAGCGCCCTAAAACTTATGAAAATAAAATATAATGTTTCTGCACTTACTGTACATTACCAAGAAAAAAAATCAATTAATGATCTCTCACTTGTTAAATTCAAATTTTAAGAACAGTTACCAAAACACTCAAATTTCTTTGCAATCTATAATAATAAAATCATAGAATAACAAGCAAAATTACTTTTAACTAAACCATATTAACAAAAAATTTCCCAAATGTAGTCCATAGTATCATAGAAGCAGGGGCAAGTTCATGCAAAAATAGCTGCAAAAGAGAACAATTTTTTTTTCAGGGATGCTAATTGGTATACCACCCAAAAGTGGAAACATTTTCAGGCAACCAAACAGCCCCTAAGAGCAAACAGAATTCAGTAAAAGCAAAAATCACCAGAAGTAAGCAAGGGTAAAACATTCATCATTCATATATGATAAAACCAGATAATCTCAAAAAGAGTAGAACATTCATCATTCATATTTGGTAATCTACAATATCAAAATTTTAAGCAACATCACAAAAAAGTAGACTTCCATACTAAGATGCATTTCAAAACAATTTGCACAAACATGGGTTATCTTCAAAACGACATTCTCGTTCTTTTATAACATCATCTATCAGAAGAAGTTTCATTGCCACCCTATAAATTATAAGAAGATTATAAAATATTAGTATTCAAATAACCAACATTAAAATTAGAATGTGCAATTTTACATACCATTTGTAAGGTTCCTTGAGGTGGATGCTGCATTCGAATTTCTTGCATGAATTGCCTCATTTCAGTACATAATGAATTCACCTCCTCTTTGAGATTTACTATTTGACTTAAATTGCTTCCACAACTACTCCTGCCATCATTTGTGTTATGAGGGAAATAACGTGTAGGTGTGACGCCAAAACCTTGGGTTCTAACTCTGCCTGGGTGTTGATCGAATCTGCTCGGCTTTCACTCTTTATATGCGTTCTATTAGTTTTCAATGTTGTTTTAATATTAATTTCTTACAACTGCTTCAGTGAGCAATTCATTAATGGCCAGGTGTGGTGAGTATCCATGGACCAAGTGCACTAGAAGCTATATGAATAGTTCCCCTCACTATCCATTCTGGACTTCTATTTTTCTTCATTGGACGTTGGGGCGCAACATTATCTATATCAAGTGCTGGGTTTCTCCATGTATTCCATCGTGCCATTTTAGTATAACTATTTGACTAGGAACAAATTTGTGCATTTTTCTTGTTTGTTTCAGCTGTAATTATTTTCCTTCTGAATTATGTCTGGATTATCTATTAGTCTTTTATGTATGGGTGCTGTTTGAACATTGTACTGAATGAATCCAACCTTTTTATGGAATCTAACAACTTTGTTGAAGGTAATCTTTATATTTTAGGTTCTTCCTTTGTTTAGATCTTTCAATAATCTTGGCATATTTGATTGTGTTTTTTTGTTTTGTTTTGTTTTCTTTTTGTCTCGTTTTTATTTTGTTTCTGTTTTATTTTTGATTCAACTCAATAATGCTCAAATATGTTTGGGTGTGTATTTGTTTCTTGTTTTCTTGTGTTTTGAAAATAATTGAAAGCATCAAAATTCTTGGAAGCACGCTAAATTGTTTCCGAAAACAAAATATACAAAAGCAACTCGCAATACATTCGAGCTGTTTTTGTACCCCCCCGAAAAAGAAAAAAAATAGGAAACAAAAACAAACTAAACTGGCTTGCATTTGAGAAATTGCTTAGCAGATAACAAACAATAAAAATTAATTAAACTCTGATGATTCTATTTCTTTCCTGCTTTGGGCAGCCCAGCATTTCAAAGATTTGCTGTGAGGACATCAAAAACATTGCAGGATTTGTCCATTAAAGGTACATTTTTGGTCGTTGTAATCAGAAAACATAACAAACAGAATGGGTGTTGCCTTACTTTTGAGAATGTGTGAGAATTTCTATCACGAAAAGACCCCTTGATTTTAGGGATTACATTAATAATATAAGTAGAAGAATGAGAAGAAGAAGAGGAGACACACAATGAAGCCAGTCGGATGTGTCATCGCGTGAGGAGAATACCGAGCAGTCACGCGCAGGAAGCAGAAGTGGGATCGGAGACGAATCCTCGAATGTTCCGCTTGAGTCGTGCACAGGAAGAGAAGAGGGATCGAAGACGAATCGCGAAGTTTAGTTCGCGCGCATATATTGGGAATTAGGGCTTCTGGCGGAGCTTAGCGGGGATTAAATGAGGAGTTATTTGCATAAGTTAAAACCGGTGCAAAAAGCACCGGTTTTAACCGGTGCTAAAAGAGATTTTTAGAAGCAGTTCTAAAATCGCTACTAACAACTGATGCGAAAAATCCAACTTTCTAATAGTGACCATTAGAAATTATTATGTTTTATTTATCTCCTCGAGAGATAAAGATTAGGGATTGTATATAGTACCAAATTGTAGAGTTTTTTTTTTTAATCACAAATCTAAATTTCAAAATAAAGATAAAACGTGTATTTACATGTAATTTAATTTCTGTCCATTCCAGTATTTTATGAATTAGAGTTTAAGGTGAAGAGGTAATCAGAATGATGAGATAAATAAAGCAAATTTAATTCCCATGAAAATTATTATCTTTCTTATGAGATGATAAGTTATAAGGAGAAAACGGCAAAATAAATAATACCGAATATGTCATATATTTCGTAGATTTTTCATTAGCATTAGCCTTGTGTAGGAGTATAAAAGAGTCAAGTTGAGCTCGAGCTACGCTCGATATGACTTTGCCCTTGATTAATTAATCGAGTTTGAGATTGAACTCGAGCTTAATTTTTCGCATTCTGAGCGGCTCAAGAGCCGGCTCATTTAACAAAAAAGAGACAAGTATTCTCATTCAAGCAATTATTATGGAAACTTGACAAAAAGAATAAGATATTAAATGATAAATTATAACAATTCACATAGAATAAGGAAACAAAATAATTTTAAAAAATAGCAATTTTATTCTAACTTATTGTGTGTATTAAGTGTATCTAATATTAATATTTTTAAAAGTGAGTCTGCTCACGAGACGATGAGTCGAATTAGGTTAGCTCAAATCTGGCTTATTACCACATCGAGTTTGGCTCACAAGCTATTTATCGAGATGAGCTCAGGTTTACTTAAGTGTCGATCTGACTCAATTACCCCTCTTATTATCATATATTGTATCTTTTATTTCATTCCTGAGTTTTTTTTTTAATTCAGTTTCGAGAGCATGTTGGTATAATTTTAGTGAAATTAAATTAAATAAAATAAAACTGAAACCTATATTACATTTTAAGATTCAACCAAATTCCATTTTATGTAATCACATTTATCAAAGCAAATATTTAATTGTTAAGTTGACCTAATCTTGGGGCTTGGGCTGTATAAAGAGAACTAAGAGTTGCATGGAAAGGAGCAAGCACAAGAACAATGGTAACAATATATATATATATATATATATATTCAAGCCAAATTTGAAAAAAAGCTAAAACAAATGTCATCATTTGCTTGGTAAAATTTACAAAGCAGCCTAACTAGTTTTAGCTAAGGGCATCCTTAAGTTGAGTTGATTAGTGTTAGAAAGGTGTTTGATAAGATAGATTTGAGATTGTCAAGTTTGTTTTGTTTTTGGGAAAAAATAAGGGCATAGAGAAAATTAAAACCTAAAAAATTAAAACAACAATACAACTCCATAAGATGACAGGAAAATGCTTTTTTAAGAGAAGGCAAATCCCATCTAACACATAAGTTGAATAAATGAGAACAAACCAGTAAGAAAGGGCATTAGAACTACAATCCAAAACATGGACTAAGAATGCCCCAAAAAGAAAAATCTCCAAGATTACATTATAGGATTTTGAAGATTGTCCCCTGGTTGCCACTTGGACCATCCAAGAAAAAGAAAATTGATTGCCACTTTGACCTTCCAACGAGATAGCCTGGTGCATGAATGACATTCATCATTGTCCAAGTAAAAAACATCCTTCTCAAGAAATAAAATGTCCGTCTAATATACAAAACAAAGAAAGACGACACAAAAACGAGAGCATAATCCAAAAACCTGCCAAGAGAAAAATAGAAAAAACAATAGTAAAACTTATCCAACAATTTGCGGATTGGTAAGGAGTTTTTTAACAATCACCATAGATAACGGACCACAATTTGTTGATTGGTGCCTCAAGGAATTCTTTAGTTGCCAAGGCATTCACCTTAAATTTGCTTTCATTCACCATCCTCTTACCAATGGATAGGTCAAAGCCGCCAACAAGCTTATACAGAACCTTCTCAAGAAGAAAGTCAAAGGCACCAAGGCAAAATGTGCAGAACTCCTCCCTTCATTACTATGGTCACTTAGAACAACCAAATCAATAGCCATAGGTAAATCCCCCTTTTCAGTCTCACACAACACTAATGACATGCTTCTAATAAAACTTGAATTGTCAAGCCAAATGGTGCTAATCGTGACTCGCAATCCAAACACCAAATCTAAAGAATGGGAAACATGCAGTCAAAAAAGTTTGTAAACAACCATCAACTTATTAGAGGAACTCAAAGTGAAAGCCATGCTTTGATAAAAAGAAATAAAATCAAAAATCACCATATACTATAATATGCGTGTCATGGAAAATACATTCCAGTCTAGAAACCTAGTCTTAAAGAAAGAAGGCACAGCAGCTTGTCACTCTATACTCAAAAAACTCACGAGTACATGGGAAGATCCTTACATCATCAAAATACAAGCTGGTCTCGGAGCCTATAAGGTACATACCCATAATGATTCAGAAATATCCAATACTTGAACTGCCAATGACCCCAAGTAATTCTACCCATAAAGGAAATACCTTTCACTCACTCCATGTTCTTATTTCTCTTTCTTTTTTAGATGAAGACAAGGAGAACAAACCAGCAATTCTAACAAGTGGATTTGAGAAGGAAAACAAACATTTACTCCCATTTCACCCCACTTGACATGAACTCTTTAGGGTCAATTTCTCTATCAAAAGATAAACCGGAACACTCTCATACTAAAGATTATGCTGCCCCGATTGAGCAAATCAGGTAAAAAGAATGACCTTCTTGACTCACCTAGAGAGACGCTCAACTCCAAAAACTCCATGGAGATAGATTCTGTGATGCACAGATCTCCAATCATTCTTAACTAGTTTTTGTTACCCTTAAAAAGACTAAAATAGAGAAAATGATAGAAGGAAGTGGTATGTAGCCACTATGCTGCAACACCTTTTTCATTATCTCCCTTTCACTTCCCAAAGCTTGGAACTGTGAGACGCCTCCTATGTTAAAAAATTATTTACACTTGAAGACTAACTTTATAAAGGAAGAAACACCAAGTCATTAAAAGTTCATAGCCACACCTACCAACATAAAGTAAGTTCACCTTTGAAAGGCATAATTTAGGAATGTTACCATCTCTATAAATTCCCTCAATGTGTAATTCTATCCCTTTTAGAGCATGTACTCTCTCTATTTATAGGAGGATGATTGTGAAGCATCATGCCAGAAACCTTAAATTGTAATAGTGATTCATTAAACAGTGAAGACATGAAAGGGATAAATCTTAATAAATTGTCACTTACTGCCACAAGAAAACCCATTCTAATCTTCATAATATTTATTATTTCATTTGAATATGATTTATATCACCCTCATGAGAAAGTGATCACATCATCAAAATAAAAAACTCTTAGCCATTATTGGTTGACTCCACCCTTAGTGGTGTGCTCCAATGATTAGCATTTGAGTCTCCAATAGATGATAATTCTTATGTGCCCTGCACTATAGGTGACTATAAGACTCATGCCACTATAGGAATATGCCCCCTCTTTTGCAACAAGCTCTGCAAAAGTAGTGTGTAACTCACCTATAGGTCAGCAAGGTTTTACTCCTTAGATGATGGTAGTGAAAATCACTAATGGGTAATTTCCTCTACCTTTAATGTGACAAGCTCCATAATGAGGGAATGTGCAAACACTTAGCCGACGAGTCTTAATGGTCACCCCATGAAAACCAAGAATCTAGTATAAGGCATGGTCTATCATAGGGTACTTTTTATGCAAAAATAATGTACCCTTCAACCATTGAGTCGGGAAAATCAAACTCACATCACAAAGAAAGAAGGGTCAAAACTTCATTGCTCTCTCTCTCTCTCTCTCTCTCTCTCTCTCTCTCTCTCTCAAGCTCAACAAGCATAAGGTTAGTATACAAAAGCTAATAGACATTGCCACTCAGGTATGAGAAAGTATGAAATTAAAATGATCAAATGAAAAAAAAAAAAATCTTTATATGTTTCAATCTACATTGCTTCAAAGAGTATAATAAAATTATGAATAACTTATCAGTTGCACTTGTGCATTGAATCTATTTTTCACTATGACTCTCAGTCGCACTTGTGCATTGAATCTATAAAATAAGAAGGATCCTCAAATTAGGAATCAAGCTCACCTCTAGCCACCAGCTTTTAAACAAAATCAGTGACCCTCTAAAAATAACGATCACCCAATATATGTTTAAAATCTCCACCATGCAAAATGTGAAGGAGTTCATCTAGCATTTTCATAAGCTCGCCAATAATCACCTCAACATGAGTGTCATCCTTGATGATTACAAAATGATTGGCAGTAATCACTTTAACATGGTCTTTTGCCTCCATTGCTAAAAATGCCTTAGCCTTTATTGAGTCTAGTTCGAATTGATGTTATTAATGTCGGCAAGGTCTTCTTCCAGTAGATCCACCTTATTATATATATCCTAATGAATCTTCCTCTTCTCATCTAGAGTGAGCTCGACATATCTCCTCCCATCATTCATGCGCTTAATCTTGGCAACTGCACTAAGATAACAATTTCCAAGTAAGAAATTCTTTTATCATGAATCTGCCAACTTGTTCATCATCAAACAAACAAGCTATGTGGATCTAGATAAAAAATATATCATTATAGTGTTGAATCATTAATAATTCAATTATTCTTAAAGCATCAGCTAGAATTGGAACAGTGCCTTGCTCTTCACTCATAAAAACCTCTTTCTCACTAAAAGGTGATAACTCATCACCATTTGATAGGGAATAACCCAAATAATTGCCAAAAACTTTAGCACTACCTTCAAGCTCTTTTCCTGTATCTAAAATATCAGTAGTTATTTAATTATCCCTTGTGGATAGCTAGAGAAGCACCACCTCCTCTCTGGAGCACTCCAAAACCTCCTTTCCCCTTGAAAATGAGTGAGTACCACTCCGTTCAACATGTGCCCTCGGCTTCTTAGCAACTGATGCATTTGAACCTGCACCAGCATCAACATCTTTTTGGTTCTTCATACGAACTTCTATATAAACGTCATCACTAACTATCATGGTATTTTTCAGTAATTAGTAATTGGTAGTCGGTAATCATTGGCTTGATATATAGAGTCATCACTATTTACCCGTCGGTGCAGTAATAACTCCTTAAAACTCACAATCAGTATCATGCGAATCAGTAGAAGATAACATCAAACCACAATATTTAAAGGAAAGCCCGTCGACCCACCATCCTATGTAGGTCAATCAACCTCCAACCAATGCGTCAACCAGTATTTACTTATCTTTTACACACACATTATTATCACAATACTATAGCAATAATAGCGACATATCTACATTCATTATTAATGCATAGTAATAAATAAAATATAATTGACATAAATTTAGAAAGTGTCAATGTATTATAATAGTAGGCAACATATCATAATGGTAGGCAACAAAAAACCCAACTGATCAAAATTTCATATTTTTAAAAATTAATCAAATTATTAGAGATTGTATAAAATAAAAATCTAAAGCTTTAATTGAACTAAAATATTATATTTAGATGTCAAAATAAATTTCTAAATAGACAAAATTTGATGCTTTTCAAAATCACTTTACGAAAAAATCTCAAATAATCATTAAAATGTTCATAATCTATATCTCTATAACATATAAAAAAATGCGAGGTAAAAGTTTTACCAATAAAAAAATTCTCTCCATTTTTTTAGCGAAAAAATAAATTTATTCAAAAAATACAAAAAAAAAATATAAAATCATTGATATCAGAAATAGGATAATAGTTCCTTATAGCGAGACGAGCAAATCTCTCAATATGATTGAAGAATGAAAATTGCTCTACAACCTCTAAATCTAGTTTTTCTTTTTCTCTCTCCTTAAATTTTCTCCTATGATCTCTTTACAACTCTCAGCTTATCAAAATCAAAGAGTAAAAAAAATGGCTTGTTTAATAACCATTAATTGGCTTTAGATATTTTAATTAAATAATAATATGATTATATAATTTAACTAATTTTTTAATATAAAATTCATAGAAATCTTTTCTTGACTTCAAAAATTATAGAAAAATATCCCTACATAACTCATTTTATTTAGAAAATATTGATGAAATCGGTTTTCAAAATGAACACCTAACGTGCTCTAAAATTTCCACTTGTAATGATTGGTGTCAATATTTTAATGATTTTCACTAGTGCAAAAAAATTATAAAATTTTTAGTAAAATTAAAACACAATAATATTTAGGTCAAAAATAATATTCTAAAGCTTTAGCACAAAACAATGTCCTGAAACTTTATCATAATTAAGACGGTTTTCAAATTTGACTTATAATGATTCCTAAAAAATTTTATTTGTCTGGGTCAAAATACGGGTTATTTTAGGCCCCGTGATTTTCTCCCTTTCAAGATTTTCCTTGTAAAAGTATTGGTTTCTATTATGACTCCTGCACCTTTCTCACCTATCTGTCTGTATGTTCGATCTTCATACACAATTTGAACGCTAAACTCTATATCTCGATACTGTTGCGAATATTCCATGCCACAACAACTGTAAATTAAGGCTTTGTTTCGGATAATTTTATTACTATTTTGCTTTCAAACCGCAAACATAAATTTTATCTGACTATTAAAAAGTTGATTTTTTAGCAATAGTTGTACAAAGCAGTAAGAAAATCATTTCAATTTGTTTCATTAAGGCTTCCCAGGTTATTTTAAAATCACCACCAAATAAGTTTATAGTGCATGGTATTTACAATGGTGTTACAGCGATTTTGAAACGGTTGGAAGATTATTATTATTATTATTATTATTTCAATAGTGAATGAGAAAACAACCTAAGTAAAAACCTTACGGTTGGCAAAAAAATAAAATAAAAAAAAATTAGAAATTCACCACCGGCACAATTGACGAAAAACCCAAAACCAATGTCACATCACAAAATCTTATGAATAATTATTAAAAATAGAAAATGAAAATAAAAATATAAAATTTATGAACAAATATGATTTTTACCTTCTTATCAACCTAACCTCCCTCTTGAAGTCAATAGAATCATCAATGTTAATTCTAATTCCTGATTATTGTAGCCTTTATTCTGATTGGATTTATTAGCCTATAAAATAAACAATTGAATCATTCAAATCAATGGAATAAGAAAGGTTCTCTTAACAAATCTCATGAGAGCAAACCTGTCAATAAACATAATATAACTATGCCAAAGGAAAAATTATTAGGTGCGGAGTGTGCACCGTCCGCACAAGCACTAAGTATCTAACGGTACCCAGCGGTATCTAGCGGTATCGAGTGCCGGTACCTAGCTGGGTATAGTGCTTGTGCGGACGGTTCTCCCATTCGCACTCCGCACCTTTGTTGAAAACCGTGATAGGATTCCATAAATTTGCCACCAAATCATTTTTATTTATAATAATATAGTTCAAATTTTGAAAAATGTTATAAAATTCGCTGTTTTCATTCATGATTATTAGTCATTATTTTTAAGAATAATTGTATCATCATGAACAAACATAAGTTGTATACTTTATTTTTTTAAAAATAATTTTGCTAATTTTCTATATTAGAAAAAAAGATATTTATATATATAATAGAAGAGTTATTTTTTAAAACAAATTTACAGCAAAAATCTTACTATTTATATAATATAATAATCCATTAACTTATCCAAATAAATCATTGATGACAATGAGAAAGTTGCAATATTGGGATCCAGTTGGATAATGAAGAAGCCACATATGGACTTCACTAGGAAGACCATCAATAAGACTCGCTGCATATAAACCACGAAGAAGACGTATGAAAATCGTGGCATGATCCTGTTAGGAAAGAGCTCACAAATTGCGGCGGATTTGCCATGAAAGAGAGGAAAACCGATGAACATTTATGAGGACTCGCGAGCAAGGAACATCAACAAGGGTGGCTAGTCGCTACAAGCTCGGGTGCGGAGGAACAAATAAGGTAGAGAGCGAAGGAAAGAAATGAGCTGGATATCTGTTTAGATAAACTTATTTGTGACGGATTTGCGGCAGATTTGTGACGGAATTTCTTCCACAAATCCGCTGCAAATTTGTCGAAAAATTTTTCCGTCGTAAAGCCTGTTGCAAATCACTAATTTTTCTATAGTGTTATATATGTTCTATAAAGAATTGAGTATTATGTGAGAAAATAGTAATTTTAAGAGTTAAATATATAAATGGAATAGTCTTGAGTGCTATCTATATAAATACCTCTAAAAAATGTCATATGCCTAAACTTTCTTTTTTTTTGTTGTTGGTATCATCAAATATTTTGTTTGGCATCTTAATCATGGAGTCTTCAATTAGGTGAGAAACTGGTGGAATAAAGAGGGCAGCCGGTTGGCTCTCATCTTCTACATTTGGAAATATTTTATATATAGCTCTACATAATATGAAAATTTCACATATAGATTCTCTTTCAATCATTGATATTATAAAAGGCTTTTCCCTCCCTAAAATTAGATAAAACTAATTTGAAATTCTCATTCAAGTAGTAAGTAGCCATAATTTTTTATATGCACTTGATCAATATTTTTGCTCTGTATTAACATTATATTACAGTAGCGTAAAATAATAATAATAAAAATAAATGCAATGCAAGTATCTTTGTTAAGCTATAATGATCTATTGCATGTGTTGGGTTAAAATGCCGAGTTCTATTTAAGTTTCCTTCATTGTTGACTTGGCACAGGCTTACAAATGTTATGAATCTGATATGATCCACTGAAGAACTCAGTGTTAATACACTGCATCTAACAATTAACATTTGTCAACATCGACATTCTTTGCTGGGAATTAATGTGTGCCAGCTTCCTTCGGTTACTTTATTGTGTTTGTATCTATTCCCACCATTTGGCTGCTCCACATCTGAGCTTATAGGCTATCAGCATAGCCTGTTTCACCACAGGAATCTCTACATACTCCAAGACAGTTTCAATATATTTCAGCCAGTCAAGACAATCCTCAATATGCATGTGGCCACTGAAGAAAGGCAAGTCTGCTAGTTGTGGGATATGATATTTTCTTATGGGATCTGATTGTGTCAATCAATCGAGTTGTACTATTAATTTTGATCTCAATTCCATTTGTGAACCCACTGAGTCAGTTATGCTTTGGTATAATGCAGAGTGTGAAGGCTGTAAAAGAGTGTTGAGAGAGAGTGTGTCAAGAGAAAGATCAGTAAAATTTGTCCTCACTTTTTATAGTGAATTTTTTTATGTGACGTGGTTCAGTAATTTTTTCCCGTTTTCATGTTTCTCGTATTAATTCTGGCATTCTTTCTCCATTACTTTTATCATATTTGTTTTGATTTATTTAATCCTAACACATGAACTCCCATAAACAGAGCTATTCCATGTCAAAAACTACCACCAAAATGATATTCACTACCGCCTTCTACTCACCCCCAACCTCATACAAAATAACTGCCTTAGCTGTATGGCCAGCTAGAGAACCAAAAACAAGGAGCTGGAACATAATACTAAAGTAACCGCCCAAGTATCATATGACAAATGTCCATTTCAAGGATATCACAAAGAACCTCGCAGACATAGTTCTTTCCGATCGAGAAAATTACCCGACACATTTCTGATACGACAATTTCAACTCCCTTCTTCACCCATTTCAAGGATATCCCATTACTACAGAAACCAAGATAAATGGAATTAAAAAATAAAAAATTATAATGAAAACTGGCTTTAAGTAAGGCCATATATTATTTCGCCATTTAGTGACCATATTGGCTACATGATCAAGCAGATTTTTATTGAAAAAGAGCTGTGATTCATTTTAGTTGCATGCTCAACACACCTGAATCACTCCAAATATGTAAATGGTTTCTTATTAATCTGGGATTATGAATAGACCTTGATCTATTAAAATGATATGTGTTACTCTATCTGTATATATGAGTGCCCAATTTTTTTTTTTAAACAGTCATCATAGGTTATATTTCTACTTCGTTTGAGATGATTTTCTTGCTGCTTCTTAAAACAATTTTGTAGTTAAGAAGCTGTAAAAAAGTCGTCCCAAACGAAGCCTTCATTTTAATTTGCATATTACATTGAATGGCAGGAAGATTTACACAAATAGCAATACCAACCACACATTAACTACAACACGTTAACACATCACATTGACGGGCAAAGCAAGAACTTTTTTTAGTGGAGGCATAAAATAAAAAAAAAATTATAATTGTTCTTAATCTTTTTTATCCAAATTTGGGATCTACATGAACGGTTTTAAAAAAATTTATTAAGATTTAAATATATATAATAAAATATATATTGACATTAAATCTCATAATTAAGAACATCGACTACAATGTTTTCATCAAAGGCTTGATATTTAAAATTTATTGTATAATTACTTCTTTATAATTATTTCATTTGTTTTTAATTTCATTTTGGACAATTCTTTTATTGCTTTTTAAAGCATCTTTATAGTACAAAAATTTCTAATTTAAAAATTTTTTACGCTAAATAATTACCTTAGAAAGTAACAAAAAAATTGTCACAAAATGAAGCATCAGAAAAGGAACTAAAGAATAGTACATTCAGGTGCAGAGATTTTTAATCATGTGTTAAATTTTAACAATAAAGTAAGATTACTAGCTAAATCAAAATAAAAGAGAATTTGGTGTGATATAGATTGTACGCTCTGCTCTGGTTTTCTGGGCGATTTCGAGGCGATTTTGGTTCTCGTCTTCGGAAGCCTCCGATCCTTCTTCTGCAGGCGCTTTTGGCCTTCTCTTGGTCTGTTGTCCTTGTAGTAACTTCGTTCCTCTTCTTGGCCGCTGCTTTTCCTTGTGTTTTCTCTTGGTATGCTGTCCTTGTAGTAATTTCTCGTTCCTCTTCCTGCTGTCCTTTAAGGATGTTGTGTCGGGTAGCTCCTCTTTTGCAGCATCTAGGGTTCAGTTTGCACATTCTTCTTATAAAGGTTGTCCTGCCCTATTGTTTGAAGATTATGTTGTCTCTCAGCTAGCAGCGCCATTCGCGTTCACTCTTGTTGGTAAATTTGTTTTGCGTCGCCCTAATCTTGATGTGATTCATAAATTTTCATGTCTCTTAAACTTTCTGGCTCTTTTAATGTGGGTTTGTTGGATCCTCGACACATTGCTATACAACTAACTAATGATTTGGACTATAGTCGAATTTTCTCACGCCGATCGTATTATATTCATGGATGTCAAATGAGGTTGATCAAATGGTCACCGGATTTTGATGTGAGGGAGGAGTCTCCCATTGCTCTCGTGTGGATTTCTTTTCTTAACCTTTGGTTACATTTTTTTAATACGCATATCCTCTTTGGTCTGGCTTCTGTGCTTGGTAGACTTTTACAAACCGGCCAAGCTTCTGCTTCTTTATCTAGACCTTCTGTGGCATGGGTGTTAGTTGAGCTTGATGTTTTGAAAAAGCATCCTCATGAATTATGGATTGGATCGAAATTGATTGGATATTTTCAAAAAGTTGAGATTGAAAATTTACCTATTTTTTGCTCACATTGTAGGATGCATGGCCACGGGATTAATGAATGTTTTCGTTTACATCCTAATCTCCGTAAGGAGAAAGTTCCTTCTAGAACTAATGTTAATCTTGGAGAGAATGACATTAATTTGGTTCAAAAAGTGTTAGGTAATGGTTCTGGTTCTAAGGATACTTTGATTCATAATATTGACCAAGTGGTGGAGGCTCCTTTGTCTAAGGACCTGGAAAATAATATTATTAAGAAAATGCATGATAGTAATGCTTCTCTTATTAATATATCTGAATCTATTAAGATTGCTAATGTTCCTATTATTAATGAGAATGTTATGGTGGTTACTAATGATCCTGATTTCTCCTCTAATTTAGTTCCTAATTTTTCTCCTATGGTTATGCAGGATGATGGTTCTTCTGAAAGGAACCCTTCTCCCTTAGAACAAGAAATGTGGCAGAATGCTTTTCCCGTGGATAGTATGGGTAATCTTGTGATGCCCCAAGATCTAACTTGGAAAGAATTTCAATCAATTCATTAAAATCATTTACCAGAGCTATCTATAACGTCAATCAAACAGTCTATCAACATCTATAAAATTTAAAACATCAATGTACAAGTAGATTCATATCTCAAAAGATCATATACAAAACTCAGGAACTATATTATGATCACCAAAACTGAAATCTATCCTGTCCTGAGTACAAAAGAATCGCTATATCCAAAAAGAACAAAAACCTGGAGATTCCTGATCAACCTCAATCTCCTGCTCCCTTGCCCTGACCTGAAAATATCAACCACATATAATGAGCTTTACAAAGCCCAGCAGGTCACCTAATACCTATAACTGAAATCAAAGCACGGTACTGCTATCAATATGCATGTCAGTCAATCAAATCCATAACAGTCAATGGTCAATGAGTCTATGCAATACGGAAATCCATAGTCAATGAAATCAAGTCTATCAATGCAGCAGCGGGCAAATCGATAAACCAAACTCAATCAATATACATCAATCTCGAAGAAATCCGTACACAGAAGAAAATCAATCAATCCGTCAAATTAGTCGTCTCAAATCAATGCTGTCTATTCGATGAAATCAATCAAAAAAATGATACAATAACGATCAATCTATCCTAGCAATGAGTCAATGCAGTAAGTCAAAATAGTGCAGAAATAATAGTATCAATGAGTCTATAGGCAATACTATCAATAAATCTATAATATCCATGTCCATAGCAATGAATCTATACAATATCTATATCCATCCATGTACATATCAATGCTCAATAGTTTCCATGCTCAATATCAATCAATGAAACCGTACAGTAAAAGAAAATCCGTCAATCCAATCAAATCAATAAAGCAGAAATCGATAAAGCAGTAAATCCGTATGTCAATACAGTAAACATGCATTCAATACAATAATACTGAACAAGTACAATCAACTGGCTATGTTGCTATTGTAGAATCCATATTGCTGTTGTAGATATCCATACGTTGGTTTCAATAAAAAGAGTCGTCACTCTATTGCCCGTCGGCCGCCCGTCGGCATATCTATAAGAACTCCTTATGACTCCCATCCATATATCCATAATCAATGTTTAAAGGAAAGCCCGTCGGCCCACCATCCTGTACAGGTCAATTCAATCTCCAACCAACGTTTAACCAGGTTCCACTTGTGTTCCAGTATCAATAATCAATCAATAATCAATTCAATAGTCAATATTAAAGCAATCATATCAATATTCACATTCATATCTATTCAATCTATCAATCTCAGAAAAATCAGAAATCCTACGAAAATTCGGCAGAGTAACGGCAGTCTACCGATTTACACAAAAAAACTTGCAAAAAGCACTAATTTCCAAATTCACACAGAACGTTCACAACATCAATATAAGGCTATTGTTCTACTGAATCCATATCAAATAACATCCTGATATTTTTCTATTCAATTAAAAACGCGTAGAACCAATTCTGACCAGTAAAATCATCGTAGAAAATACTCAAATCGTGTACAATATTCATATATATAACATTTTAAAAGTTGTGCGGTGAAAGTTGTGTCAATATAAAACTGGGTCCAAAATTCGACTACGAAAACACAAAACAGTGCACAACTCGATCAAAAATCAATATCTCTAAAAACAGAAATAGGATTCGGAGTCCTTACCGCGAGATCTTTAATTCTTTCAACAGTGGCGACGGACGAAAAGCGCTCCGCGGCCTCCGAAATCCAAGATTTCTTCTCTTTTCCTTTCTCTTTCTCTCTCTTCAGATATTTTTATTTTTAAAAATATCTTTTCTCTCTCCTCAAAACGAGATAATTTCCTTATATCATAAGCCTGATCGGCCCGACCGATCGTCACATCGTCCAGGACGATGTGAACAAAATCCAATCGTCCAGAACGATTCATCAGGCCGATAATTTCGATTTTGCTCTCTTGATTCTTGTCGTATCTGATCGTCCTAGGACGATCCAAAATCAGCCTGGACGATCCAGTCCAGAAATCATTCCAGAGAACACTCCAGAAATCAGCCGTTTTTAATGCACTGATCGGCCTGGACGATCTCAATATCGTCCCGGCCGATCCTGGGAGGAAAATCCAATTCAGAGAGGAACAGTAAGGGAACGAGATCTCATAATCTCCCCACCTTAAAAAAATGTCGTCCCGACATTTCCCTACAGGTACGAATCAAAAACAACGCAAAACAAATCGATCCAAATCAAAATCAAAATCAAAACTCATCGAAATCCATACAAAACACATAATGCAATCAATCAAATGTCAATATTCATGATCAAATGTCAATCAATCAATTAGTCAAATCATCTTACCAGTAGAACTTTCCGGTCGTTGTTGATCCTCATGATGCTGTAAACTGTAAACACGTGGCACCACTGGAGGAAGTGCAGGAGGTCGTGGTGCAACTGTCTCCCTCTGATCTCTGACAGCTCTATCAATCATCTGATTCACTGATCTCTCACTGTAAGCCCTCGAGCCAACAGTCCTCTGCTGTCCTGTACCCGTGCCAGAATCAGTCCTTCCACCCAATCCTTTCTGAGGACAATTTGATGCTCTGTGCCCCTGCTGTCCACAGTGAAAGCACTGTCCCGTCAACAGGTAGCACCGACCTGCATGTCGTCTACCACAGTGAATGCACTCTCCAGAACTATCAGACGATACTCCCGATGCAGATCCCGATGCAGATCCCTTCAAATCATCATACCTGCTTTTCTTCTCTCTATCTCTGTCTCTACCTGAATCATCTCGTCGTACCTCATCTCTCCTCCTCCTGGTATCATCATACCTCGATACTGGTGTCGCCAAGTCAATCTCTATCAATCGGGCCCGCTCCACCACCTCAGAAAACTCATGTATCCGGAAGGGTACTAGTGGATGTCTCAGCTCTCTGTTCAATCCGTGCATGAATCTATAGCACTTCTCTTCGGCAGTAGGAATCAGATGAGCAGCATACCTCGCAAGTGCAGTAAACTCGGCCTCGTACTGCATCACTGACTTGCGGCCTTGCTCCAATCTCATGAAAGCTTCCTGCATCTGTCGCTGAGCTGACGGTGGTACAAACCACATCCTGAACACTGCGGTGAACTCATCCCAGGTGATCTCAGCATTGGTCTTCCCCTGGAATTTCTCTCTCTGCTGTCCAATCCACCATCTCTCTGCTTCACCCTCAAACAAGAACACATCCAATGGTACCTTTCGATTCCCCGGACACTACATGCTGTCAAAAATCTTTTCCACCCTCATGATCCAATCCTCAGCAGCCTGGGGTCCCACAGCCCCTTTGAATAATGGAGGTTTTAGCTTATGAAACATCTACAAGTGTCTATCAGCTTTTTCCTCTTTGCTCCCACTCATTTTGCTCTGAGCATCCCCCATTACATGTGCAATCGCAGTAGCCAACTGCATCATACACTCTGAAGGTACTGGGGCTGCGCTGTGTTGCTCATTCGGTATACTGGATTCTGCCAGAGGATCCATATCTTTTCACCTGCACAATTCAGAAGAAATGATACACACATGCAATAATGTATGCCAATGAAGCTCTTACAGCTACCCATTCTACCCAACTCTCAATCCAATCCTACAACTCTGGTAACAATCTATTCTTCCAATAACACTGCTCTGATACCAACTTGTGATGCCCCGAGATCTAACTTGGAAAGAATTTCAATCAATTCATTAAAACCATTTACCAGAGCTATCTATAACGTCAATCAAACAGTCTATCAACATCTATAACATTTAAAACATCAATGTACAAGTAGATTCATATCTCAAAAGATCATATACAAAACCCAGGAACTTCACTATGATCACCAAAACTGAAATCTATCCTGTCCTGAGTACAAAAGAATCGTTATATCCAAAAAGAACAAAAACCTGGAGATTCCTGATCAACCTCAATCTCCTGCTCCCTTGCCCTGACCTGAAAATATCAACCACATATAATGAGCTTTACAAAGCCCAGCAGGTTACCTAATACCTATAATTGAAATCAAAGCACGGTACTGCTATCAATATGCATGTCAGTCAATCAAATCCATAACAGTCAATGGTCAATGAGTCTATGCAATACGGAAATCCATAGTCAATGAAATCAAGTCTATCAATGCAGCAGTGGGCAAATCGATAAACCAAACTCAATCAATACACGTCAATCTCGAAGAAATCCGTACACATAAGAAAATCAATAAATCCGTCAAATCAGTCGTCTCAAATCAATGCTATCTATTCGATGAAATCAATCAAAAAAATGATACAATAACGATCAATCTATCCTAGCAATGAGTCAATGCAGTAAGTCAAAATAGTGCAGAAACAATAGTATCAATGAGTCTATAGGCAATACTATCAATAAATCTATAATATACATGTCCATAGCAATGAATCTATACAATATCTATATCCATCCATGTCCATATCAATGCTCAATAGTTTCCATGCTCAATATCAATCAATGAAACCGTATAGTAAAAGAAAATCTGTCAATCCAATTAAATCAATAAAGCAGAAATCGATAAAGCAGTAAATCCGTATGTCAATACAGTAAACATGCATTCAATACAATAATACTGAACAAGTATAATCAACTGGCTATGTTGCTGTTGTAGAATCCATATTGCTGTTGTAGATATCCATACGTTGGTTTCAATAAAAAGAGTCGTCACTCTATTGCCCATCGGCCACCCGTCGGCATATCTATAAGAACTCCTTATGACTCCCATCCATATATCCATAATCAATGTTTAAAGGAAATCCCGTCGGCCCACCATCCTGTACAGGTCAATTCAATTTCCAACCAACGTTCAACCAGGTTCCACTTGTGTTCCAATATCAATAATCAATTAATAATCAATTTAATAGTCAATATTAAAGCAATCATATCAATATTCACATTCATATCTATTCAATCTATCAATCTCAGAAAAATCAGAAATTCTACGAAAATTCGGTAGAGTAAAAGCAGTCTACCGATTTACACAAAAAAACTTGCAAAAAGCACTAATTTCCAAATTCACACAGAACGTTCACAACATCAATATAAGGCTATTGTTCTACTGAATCCATATCAAATAACATCCTGATATTTTTCTATTCAATTAAAATCACGTAGAACCAATTCCGACCGGTAAAATCATCGTAGAAAATACTCAAATCGTGTACAATATTCATATCTATAACATTCTAAAAGTTGTGCGGTGAAAGTTGTGTCAATATAAAATCGGGTCCGAAATTCGATTACGAAAACACAAAACAGTGCACAACTTTTGTTAATGGCGAGTAGTTCATCATAATGATGATTCAAATGAAGAACCCCTTAGTGATGATAGTGCTAATGACTTATGAGTTCTTATCTGATATGACATTGCTATTTATTTTTGGAAATTTGAATTATTTGCTAATGAAAAGAATACTGGGATTTTGGTAAGATAGAATTTTGAGTTGAACTATATTTCATGTTGTCTTATTATTGTGATATTTTGATTTCACTTCATATCTTATGCTTTTTTATGTTTTATATTTGAGTTGAACTATACTTCATTTTATCATCATTATCAACAATTTTATCCCAATTATTTGGGATCAACTTTATGAATCAACCTCCATTCATAATTACTGAATGTTATATCAAATGCTAACTCAATTATATATGTGTAAGTCATTTTATACAAATTATGGCCATCTTATATTTTTTCTATCCACTTTACTTTCTAATCCATAAACAATAGTTCTATTTACTTTATTTTTCATCTTCATCCCCAGCAAAGCGAAAAGGGTAAGGCTACAATCTTTGTTTGTAAGCTTGCCAATAATGGGCTTAAAAAAAAAATACACAAAATTAAAAATGTCGGTCGAACTAGGGATAGACTTGTAAACCTAATAATACTTTAAAAATCATGCCACAACCCAATACCCACATTTGACAAAATCGACATCTACCATTGGACGCCAAAACCATCATTACTTAACATCGCTACTCTACTCGCCACTAACAACCTTTACCCATGATTGCCACTCATACGATCGTAGTAAAAAAAACCCTAGAGACTTAAAATGACATATTTGGAATTTCTACAATATTTGATTAATTTTAAATCATAATTTTAATAATTAGAAGTAACTATTAAATAAGATTATAAAAGTATAACAATTTTCAAAATTTTTTGAAAATAATGAAATAGTTGGGTTTAAGAATTCAATATATATGAGTGTGTGATATTTCATAAAAAATAATAAAAATTTTAATTTTTTTTTTAAATATAACTTCAATTTGTTTCTTTTATATTATTTGCTTGATTTTAAAACACTTAAAATCATACATTTTTTAAATATAACTTAAATTTGGCACTTTTATATTATTTGCTTAATTTTAAAAGACTTTAATGATTAGAAATGATAATTAAATGGGACAAAATAAAACTTAAGTTCTGATGGTTTTCCCATGGTTTTCCAATGGTTTTCGGGCGATCAATTTTCTAGCGGTTTCCGACGGTCAATTTTTTGATGGTTTACCATCTCATTTGGAATGTTAGAATACATTAAAATAGATCAATTTGCTATCTTATTACTAGAGTCAAGAGGAGCTGTAAGATCAAAATTAATAATGCAAATAATATGGCGAGAGACAAGCGAAAGGGAAACTAAAAACCGTGCTCGATGTCACGAGTCATGAGAGAGGAGCAAAGGGGAATCGAAGCAGTCCATTTGGGTCAAGGGAAAGTAAGTCATTTGGGAGCGGTCTCCGTTTTGGCCTATATATGATATTGTAGCTAGAGTAAAATTTTTTATAAGAAAGTTATTGTGAAAATTAGTAAGAAATGTATATATATATATATATATATATATATATATATATATATATATATCATGCTAAAGAAAATTCCTGAGAATCCCCTAAGCCTGTAGTCCGTTTGGAATGCTTCTGAAGAATCATCCATCATCCAACCCATCAAATGAACTGCAAAACCTAACAGAACTACCATCTAGAACTTGGAGAAATTATTAGGATTCCAACGGGATTGTGCCACGTTTTCTGTACATAATCTGTATAACTTATATATAGTGTACATGTTTTACACACTATTATGTATAGACAATGTGGCCATCGTATGAGAAAAAGCCCTAGCCCTGCGACTTTGTGGCGATCTAGTCTCCCTTCTTCGGGAGCTCTTTGATCTGTCTTCTTCGGTCGATCTTGACTAACTGTTCTCGTCTGCTGGTTCTGTGGTAAACTCGGTCCTTTCTCTACCCTTCTCCTAGGGTTTTATTTCGGTTCTTCTCTGTTTGTTGCCTTTTTTTTCGGTGGTTTGTGTTTCTATTGGGGGATCAGTGGGTGGGGGAGGAGATGACATCTCCGATGTCATCCATCCCGGTTGCTTCTTTTGTCTCGATTAGTAAGACCCGGTCCTTCAAGGATGTGTTATCGGGGGGTTCTTCCTTTGCTACCTCTAGGGTTCATTTTGTGCACTCTTCATATAAAGGTTGTCCGGCCCTATTGTTCGATGATTCTATGGTTTCACAGCTTGCTGCACCGTTTGCTTTCACTCTTGTTGGAAAATTTGTATTGCGTCGGCCAAATCTTGATGTGTTCACAAATTTTTTTCGCTCTAAAATTATCTGGATCTTTTAATGTGGGCTTGTTGGATGCCCGTCACATTGCTATACAACTGTCTAACGATTTAGATTATAGTCGCATTTTCTCATGTCGTTCTTATTACATTAATGGCTGTCAAATGAGGTTGCTTAAATGGTCATCGGACTTTGATGTGAGGGAGGAGTCGCCCATTGCTCCTGTTTGGATTGTTTTTCCTAATCTTCGCTTACATTTTTTTAATACGTATATTTTATTTGGTCTGGCATCTATGTTCAGTAGACCCTTACAAACTGATCAAGCTACTGCTTCTTTATCTAGACCTTCTGTGGCACGTGTGTTAGTAGAACTTGATGTTTTGAAAAAGCATCCTCATGAAATATGGCTTGGATCAGAATTGAACCGATATTTCCAAAAAGTTGAGATTGAAAATTTACCTATCTTTTGTTTCCATTATAAGATGCATGGTCATGGGATTAATGAATGTTTTCGAATACATCCTAACCTTCGTAAGGAGAAAGTTTCTTCAAAATCTAATGCTAATCTTGGTATGGAGGATTTGCCTTTGGTTCAAAAAGATGTTGGTAATGACTCTGGTACTAAGGATATGGTGGTTCATAACTATAATCAGGTGGTGGTGGTTCCTTTGGATAAGGAACTGGAGGAGAATTTTATTTCTAATGTTTTTATTACTAATGTTCCTAACCCTATCATGACTTCTAATGTCCCAATTATTAATGAGATTTTCAATAATGCTCCTATTTTTTCTTCTAATTTAGCTCATAATTTGTCTCTTATGGATATTCAGGATGATGGTTGCTCTTTAAAGAATCCTTCTCCATTAGAACAAGAAAACTGGAAAAATGCCTTACCTGTGGATATTTCGAATAATTTGGTTGTTGTTCTTGACCTTGGGGACATTGAGTCCTCCAAGGCTAATGATACTAATATTGTTAATGGATTGTTATTGTTAATAGTGATCCTTCTTTGCAAAAGGAAGAGTTATCTCTTAATATTTCCCAATCTATTCGTGAAAAGGATGGTGGTGTTCATTTTGAAAGGAACATTTCGACGACGGAAGATGGTTTTTTCTATTTAGAAGGCGAAAAGCTTCCTTTGGAGGCTTCTGATTCTTTGAATAATAGTGAGTTTCTCTTAACTGATCATTATCATTGTGATGCTTTTACTGATACTGAAGTGGATATAATGGCTAAATGTTATGCTAGAGAAGATCATGATTTGAGCTTCTCTAAAACTCGTGGCAAGAGAGGTAGGAAACCTAAAAATGTTATTTTACAATCTCCTAGGAATACCCATTCACATACTTCTCATTAATTGGTTTTGTTTTATGTTTAACGCTATTATTTGGAATGTGAGGGGTATTGGTTGTCCTTCTTCAAAATTTAGAGTTAAAAACCTTTGCCATATTCATAATATTTCTATTCTTATTTTGCCTTAACCTCTTATTTCTGTGGATAAAATTTTGGGTACTGCTAAATATTTGGGTTTTAAACATGTTTTGACTAATGTTGCTAACAAAATTTGGATTTTCTGGAAAGATTTTGTTAGAATTGATATTATTGAGGATTTTCCTCAAGTCTTACATTGCAATATTGAAAGTTCCAATTTCCAATGTTGTGCTTCTTTTGTTTATGCTACTTCTTCTCGTTATTCTAGAAGGACTTTGTGGGAGCAAATTGTGAATTTTCATAGTCTTTGCAACCTTCCTTGGTTGGTTGGTGGTGATTTCAATACTATTACTAACCCGTCTGAGCGCATTGGGGGTTCTCTCCCTATTTATCAGTCGATGGAAGATTTTAATGACATGATTATGGCCTGCAATCTTATTGACATTGGCTTTTCTGGTAATAAATTCACTTGGCATCGTGGCCATTTATGGAAACGGTTAGATAGAGTTCTTTTTGATAACAAGTTGATTAACTCGTTTAATTTGACTAAGGTGGATCACCTTAGCCGCACCCTTTCTAATCATTCCCCTCTTTTTATCAAAGTTAAGTTTAATGCTATGGGTTTGCCTGCTTAGTTTAGATTTCAGAGCATTTGGTTACATCATGAGTCTTTTTTTGAGGTTGTTCAAAATAATTGGCATGCTCCTTTTTTTCATGATGATTCTATTTCTGGTATGACTAGACTCTGGTTTAAGCTGAAAAGGTTAAAGCTTGTCTTGAACTAGTGGAATCATAACATTTTTAAGAATATTTTTTCCAATATCTTAATGGCTGAAGATAGGATTAATGCCTTTGAGGATCTTTTTCAGTTGGACCCATCGGAGTCCAACCTTGCTCTTTTAAATGAGGCCAAAGGGGTTCTGTGTAAGCTTCAAATTCAGGAAGAAACCTTTTGGTAGCAGAAGGCTGCAGTCAAACACTTGGTGGAAGGTGATAATAACACTAGATATTTCCATGCTTTGGTTAATAAAAAACGTGCTATTAATGGTATTCATAAAATTTCTTGGGATGATGGTACTGTTACTGAAAGTAATGATGAAATTGCTAACCTTGATATTAATTTCTTTCAAAATCATCTCAACAAGTCTTTTACTCCTGCTATTATTGATGATTATTCGTTTATCCCTAACATTGTTTCCCAAGAGGATAATTATGGTTTATCCTCTTGCCCTCTTATTGATGAAATGGCGGGACCTGATGGATTCACTACTAAGTTTTTTCAGAATTCTTAGCATATTTGATAATGATGTTTCTTCTGCCGTGGTTGATTTCTTTAATGGTTCTCCTATTCTAAAGTTTTTCTCTTCTACTTCGATTGTCCTGATTTCGAAGAATAATGAAGTTAATTCTTGGAACGATTTTAGACCCATTAGTTTGTGCATTACTTTTTATAAATTAGTGTCCAAAATTCTGATGAATTAGCTTACTTTACTTTTGCCTAAAATTATTTCTCCCTTTTAAGTGGGCTTTGTTAAAGGACGTGCCATTGCTGATAATATTTTGCTTGCTCAGAAACTTTGTCATGACTTGGATGTGAAGGTTAGAGGTGGTAATATGATTTTGAAACTGGATATTACTAAAGCCTAAGATAATATTAACTGGTGTTTTTTTTTACAATATGTTGAGACTATTTGGTTTTGATGATATTTTCATTTCTCTTATAAAATCATATATTGAGAGTCCTTTTTTCTCTATTATTGTGAATGGTAAGAGTCATGGTTTCTTTAAAGCTTCCCATGGTCTGAGATAAGGTGATCCCATTTCTCCTGCCATCTTTATTATTGCTACGGATTATCTATCTAGGGGTCTTTTGGATCTTTTTTCCAAATTCCCTAGTCTTTATTATAGAACTCTGGGGGGCATTAATATTTCTCACTTATGCTTTGCTGATGATTTTAGTGTGTCTTCAAATGCTTCGAAGAATAAGGTTGGTAAAATGTTGAGCTTTTTTGATCAGTTTGAATCTGTCAGTGGCCTTGCTTTTAATAAGAATAAGAGTTGTTTTATTATTGCAAAAAATGTCCCCTCTAATAGGATTTTGGATATTAAAAATCTTACTGGATTTTCTCAAGCTTCTTTCCTTTAAAATTTTAGGGTATCCCGCTTTATAAGGATAGAAAGATGGCTTTTCTTTTTGATGGTCTTATTTCTACTGTGCAGAGTAGACTGTCTTCATGGGATTCAAATTTTTTAAGCTTTGGTGCTCGTTTGGTTCACATTAAAAGTGCTCTCTCTTCAGTCCTGGTTTATAGCTTTCAAATCCTCTTCCCTCCTAAGTTGGTGTGCAATAGAATTGATAGAATCTTCAATAAATTTTTTTGGAAGGGGACGGGTAATAACTCTAAGATTTATTGGTCTTCTTGGGCTACTTGTTGTGGGACTTTTCAAGAAGGGGCTCTTGGGAGTAAGACTATGGTTGATTTGATCTCTACCTTTTCCTTTAAATTTTGATTCAATTTTAGGTCTAACATGAGTCATTGGTCTAAGTTTATGAGGGTCAAGTATTGTGGGGGATTCATCCTTCCAAGTGCTATTATTCTAAAGGCAAGTCTAAGGTGTGGCATCAGCTTTGGTTGGTTAAATGGAAAGTGGAACCCTCTTTAGTTTGGGGTCTTAGAGCAGGTAATATTTCCTTTTGGCAACATCATTGGATTAATGGCCAGTCGCTAGACTCTTTATTTAACACTTTCTTTATTAACAATGTGAAGGTTATTTTTTTCTTTAATGCTAATGGGTGAGATTTGGATAAGCTTTCAAATATTCTTCCTCCTTCTACAATTCAGATGATCCTTAAGATTCCCCTTAATTTTAATTCAAACGATGTTTTATTTGTACTTTTTCTAAAGATGGTTCTTTTAGAATGAAGGAGGCTTGGCACTGTTTAAGAAGTAAAAATGATTCTTCTAAGCTTTCTAAAATGATATGGCATAAAGGTTTTCTCTCTACAATCTCTGTGTTTATTTGGAGAATTCTCCACAAGTATATTCCTACTGATGAGATGTTGAGGAAAAGAGGCTTTATTCTTCCTTCTAAATATCAATGTTGCTACCATGTAGACAATATGCATCACGTTTTCATCTTTGGCCCATTGCTGTGAAGGTTTGGTGTTTTTTTGAGGACTTATTTCTTTTTAATTTTTATAATCCTAATATGTCTGTTCAAAACTTGCTTGATGATTGGTTTGTAAGAAATAGAGGTCATGTGCGGAATGTGATCCCTGCTCTGATTTTATGGTTCCGTTGGCTGGAGAGAAATGATTCCCGTTTCAATTGGAATGCTATGAATCATCAGAGAATAATTCAGAAAGTTAAGAATAAGGTTAAGGATCTTTTCTATGCCAATTTACTTTTGTTGAAGAATTTCAAGAACTTTATTTTTACTCTTGAGGCTTTCGGTATTAAGTTGGAGGTGACTAACTCCCTTGGGGAATTTAGAAGTATTAATTGGTATAAGCCAATTGCTAATTCCATCAAGTTGAATGTTGATAGTATTTTTGTGGGGAACAATGCCTGTGTAGGTGGTCTTATTAGAGATCATAATGGTATTTTTATTTTGGGGTTTGCTGGCAACAGTAATGGTGGTGATAGAATTGATGGCATTTTAACTGCGATGCTCCATAGTTTTAACCTTTGTGATACTCTTTACCTTAAGAATATTGTCCTGGAGTTTACCTCTTATTTTGAGTTAAATTCTCTTTTCAATGTGTAGGATGGCATTTGTTCTTATTCTCTTTTTTACTTGAGGAGTATTAGGGAGTTACCGGCTTCCCTTAACTGCTCTTTTTCGACTATTGTAAATGAGGGCAATGCTTATGCTCAGGCTTTGGCTAAGTTGGGTTGTAACTGTCTGAATATGACTGAGTTTTCCCTTAGTCAATTGCCTATCCCTATTCAAGGTTTGGTTAAATTGGATCAAATTAGTTTTCCCTATGTTAAGCATTAATTTTTTTGGTTTTCTAGCTGTGCTGTTGTCTGTGGTCCTTTTCTTCTCTCTAGCTGGCCTTTTTTGCCATGATGGGTTGTTGGCTGGGGGTTTAATTTTGGTTTTTTGGGGGTGGATGTGTCGTTTTTTTGTTCTAGTCTATTGGGGTTACTGTTTTGTTGGTTGCTTTGTGGGTTTGCTGGAGAACTTTGGTTCGCTAGGTTCTTGGCCTTTATGCAGGTTGGGTGGATTTTTGGGTTTTATTGTTTATGTTGAGCATGTTATTCAGGTTGGGAGCTGTGTTAGGTGGCCGGTTTGGTTGCTGTTTGTCTCTGTTGTTTGGGCTATTATGAATTTGTGCTAGTCTCCTCCCATTCGGGTGTATCCTTTTCGGGGTAGGAACCTTAGTTGTTATATTTGCTGCTTTTCTTCTTTTGTCTATCTTTTGTTTTTGGATGTTATTGCGGTTTATTTTTATTGGTTTGGGACGTGGTTTATTGGTGGGATGCGGTGTTTATCATGGATGATTGCATTTCATCCTTTTTCTCCTGCTTCTTTTTCTCTCGGTTGCTGTCCCAGGCCTTCTTGGTGTGGATTTTCCGGTGGTTTCCTTGTCCGTCTTTGTATCTATGGGGGTTCTGGCATGTTGGGTGCTATGTTGGTTTGCTGGAGGACTTTGATTTGCTGGGGTCTTGGCCTTTATGTAGGTTGGCTGGTTTATTGGGTTTTTTTTGGGTTTGATGAGTATGATAATCAGGTTAGTAGCTGTGATTGGCTGCAGTTTGTCTCTGATGTTTGGGCTATTTTGAAGTTGTGCTGGTCTACTCCTATTCAGATGTATCATTTTTGGGGTGTTCCTGTTAATTTGTCTTGGAACCTTACATGTTATATTTGCTGCTCTTGTTCTTTTGTCTATCTTTTGTTTTTGTAGGTTCCTCTTTGGGCTATTGATGGGAAGATTTCTCTAGGGACCATTTGCTGGGAGATTTTTGGTTGGTTTTTGTTTACTCCCATTTTTTGGGTGCTTTTTCTTAAGCATCGTAGCATGTTCTTAGGTTGCTATGTATTTTTCTCTAGTGGGGAACTCGAGCTCGTAGGTTTCTTTTTTCTTTAATTTTGTAGCTCCTGGAGTTGTACTTTATTTTCTTAATTAACGCGTAGGCCCCTATTGTGGGTTTCCCCTAAAAAAAAAATTGTATAGACGATGTGGCACAATCTCATTTGAGTCCGAACATGAGCTACATCTCAATTCTGCACGTAATAATTTCTCCTAGACGTGAGGCAGAATTCAGCCCAGAAAAGATGCTGTAGGAGACGTGTTTATTAAGAAGCTTGATTCTAAGTATCCTGCATTAAATTTATCCCATGCTGCAACATGCCAACTTAGTTAGGTAGACCAGAAAGCGTATAAAATAAAAAAAATTCAGAACGTTCTATTGTAATTTTAATTGTTCTAAATAAATATAATACAAATTTTCATTGATTCTTTATATATTATATTGTCTCAAAGCAATTTTTACTTTTTATAATTCATCTGACAATTTTATTTTTCAATTCAAATACTGAAATAATTCAGTAGAAAAAGAATAGCCGAAGGAGGAATATTACACTCATCTCAAAATAAATTCACATATTACACTCATCAGAAAGCGAATCTAGAGCTAAAATATTTTCAATTATGTTGCTGAATTAGTTCTGCTGAAAATGAAGATCAGCAAGACAAGCAAGAGCCCACTTGCAGATGTAAAATTCCAAAAGGAGCCCACGCGATTTGGAAAAAGTGAACAGCAGAAAAAAACATCAAAACCCCGAAATAAATCCCACAAATGTGCTGAAAGAAACACATCAGTCCAACAGTCCAATCAGAAAGAAAGAAAGCAAAGAAGATACTTCACCAAAGGACCGGAAGCTGGTAGACTATCCAATAGCAGAAAGACAAAAATTTTACCATATCTTTGCAGTTATAAGAGTTCGATGAGCGATTGAATCATTAAATTTTTTTTTTAGCGAATTTAATCACAAACAAATCATATTTATCTCTCTCTCTCTATATATATATGTGGTAGGGGTATAATATATAAAAAAATGCATAAAATTTATTTCATACGCTTTCCTCGATATAATTTTTGGTTGCTGCCTCCAATGGAGGGTCCTTAGTCATGCGTAGGGGTATAAATTCGAGCTCGTCTATCCAGTTTGAAAGGGGGTTCAAATTCGAGCTCGTCCTACGATAAATAAGCTCGAGCCAACTCGCTAGCTATGGGCATGATTTTTTAAAATTACGCGGGTTTTTTTAAATTTAGAGTCGATTTTTAAAACTTAGGAGGGATTTAGAAAAATAGATGAAATGTTTAACATTTAAATAAAGCTAAGGTGGCTCTTATTATTATTTTTTAAAATATTTAAATTTAATTAATAAAATAAATTTATTTAAAAAATATTAATAATTATTCAAGCCGGCTAGCGAGCTCTTGAGCCAAGCCAGCTCAAGTTAGAACTCGAACTCATTTACTAAACCTAGTTTGATCTTGAGCACGACTCTTGAGCTCAATAAGCTCGGCTCGCAAGACCATAAGCAACTTGAGCTTGAGCCAACTCAGCTCACTTACTAGTCATGGGCCCTTGGTAACTGGGTCGGGCTTATCCAACGTGGGCATTTTCTGCGGAAAGTTTTGGCCTTTTCCTTAATCCTTTTGGCTCTTTGCCTCTTGTCTCTTACATTTTTCTGCTATTTTCAGCTTTTTTTGAGATTGTTGTTTGCAACCTTTAGATCTGCCCCATGTGTAGGCTTCGTATTTCTTTTTTCATTTTATGAAAGTGGGCAAATTCACCATAATTAAAAAAAAAAAATCAAATCAAATCAAAGTGAGTTGCTTTAAGATCTATACAAAAATACTTAGCTAATATTTTCCACGAGGAAAGTTTGGTATGGCAAACAAAATCAACTGTAGTTCATAATTTCCTGACCAGAGAATATCAAACAAAATTCAACAGCAGGTTCCCCACAAGCAACCTGAAACAATGATTCACTAAAAAGCTTCCACAAGCAAAGACAATATATATACAAATTCCAGCTTATACTGATCGCATGAGTTGAGGAAGAATACTGCAGCTAATAGGTCAGCTAAGGAAATACTAATATAGAAAAAAAATAGTATCTTTAAAAATCTGTGGGGGCTGCAGAAGATGTGATGGGGAACAATTAGTACTGTTCATTTAGACAAATTAAGCTTAACTTTCAAGAATAGAACCGTCCAAACAAACAGCAATTAATCAAAATTCTGTCCTTTGATCAGAAAATAAAACCACAAACAGTCAAATCCATGCTGAGATAAATCAAAAAATCCCTTAAACCCGCCATCATAAATCAGGAGCAGACCACATAAAATTGAAGTCCAAGCAAAGTTTTAAGTACCAAGCTGTAATCAAATAAAATGCCCACAGGCTAAAAAGTGAACAGAAATATAGGGTTTGGAAGTCTAGGGGAGGATCCAAGCTCTTTTCTTGTGTGTTCACACTTCCTTTCGGCCGCACTCTTATAAATCCCTTATTTTATAACAAAACATCATTAACTTGAGTTGGCATGTTCACCCCATTAGGAGTGATCACATCAGGTATAGTAGAAAGGTGATGATGAGCAACCTCATTTCCGAAGGCACAAAAAGCTCCTTAATCAGCTCCTTAAATTGTTCCAAAAGTCACTTGGGCCTTGAATAAAATTTGTGATTGAAGAGTTTTTAGTTCTCCAAATCAGAATCAAGCCCTACTTCAGCAACATAAATTTCGTAAGCAAAAACACCTAGTAGGGAGGAAGGACAATATTGTTAGAGAAAAAATATTTGGAAGAGTGGAAGAGGATATGACAAAAGAAGACGAATTTTTATTAGATCTCTTTTTCTCTTACATCAAAATGACAAGGCTAAAGGCTTTTTTATACGTGTACAAAGATCATTCTAGAAGCATAATCTAGAGATTTTCATAATAAAAGTTCAACTACCAACCACCAAAAGTTATTTCATATTCTAGATATTTCTTTCATACAATTTCTTAGATACACAAAATATTTGGTAATTAATTTTGGTTTATATTTTCAACACTCAGCCTTAAACCAAAATTTTTTTATCAACCACTCCAAAAAGTATCGTTAATTTTATGAACTGTTCTGCAGCTAATAGTTTTGTGAAAATATATGCAATTTGATCTTCAAATTTCACACTCCACTTGAACTTCTTTATCTTTAATGTGATCTCTTATATAATCAAAATGAATATCAATATGTTTGCTTCTCTTGTGATAACTGGATTTTTTGATAATGCTATCGTTGATTTATTATCAACATAGATTTTTGCAGCTTCAACTTGAGAATATCCAATCTCTTTCAGTAGTTTCCTCATCCATATTGCATGACATACACATGATGATGGGATCAACATATTCATCTTCACAAGTAGAGAAAGCAACAACTGGTTTTTTTTGTGAGCTCCATGAGAATGTAGTATCACCCATTTAAAATAAAAATTCGCTTATACTTTTTCTATCATCTTGATCTCCAGCACTATCACTATCTGAATATCCTGAAAATTAAGTGAAATTCATTTGAATGAGAATATAAAAGTCCATGATTTTTTGTATCTTTAATATATCAAAGAATTCTCTTGGCTGCCTTTAACTGTCTCAGTGAGATTTTTCATATAGCGCCTAACAATTTCGACTGCATATAGAATGACTGGTCTTGTAATTGTTAGATATCTGAGGCTTCCGATCAAACTTTTTAACATAGTTGGATCTACTATCTTCCCTTCTTCTTTTTTTGATAGTTTGATTCTACATTCAATTGAAGTGCTTACTGGATTACAATTCTCCGTGTTGAATTTTTTTAGAACTTTCTTTGCATATGTTTCTTGTGTGATAAAAATTATTTCTTTATTTTGCTTTACTAAAATTCTAAGAAAAAATGACATGAGTCCAAAATTTGTCATCTCAAATTCTTTTACTATAGTTTGCTTAAACTCCTTGAATAAAAAAGGATTATTTCCAGTAAAAATAAGATCATCCACATATAAACAAATAAGTAATATATCTCAATTATTATATTTCTTCATATAGAGAGCATTCTCATAATGGCATTTGATATAATCATTTTGTTTAAAATATGAATCGATTTTTGCATTCCATGCTCTTAGAGCTTATTTTAACTCATATAAAGCCTTTTTTATTAATAAGATTTTGATTCATGCCCTTTTTTAATATATCACAATGGTTATTCGACATAAACATCTTTTTCAATGACTCTATTTAAAAATGCAGATTTAACATTCATTTGATAAATAGACCAATTATTTTGTGAAGCAAGAGAAATAATTAAATGAATAGTTTTCAAACGAATCACAGGAGCAAATACCTCATTGTAGTCGATGTCTTCTTTTTGCTTGTATCTTTTTGCTACTAGTCGTGCCTTATACTTTTCTATTTCTCCTTCTGCAATTTTCTTCAATTTTGTATACCCATTTTACATCAATAGCTTTATGTCCTTTTAGTAATGTTATGAGCTCCCATATGAATTCTTTACTAGATATTCAATCTCTTCATCCATAGCACATCACCATCTTTCATCTTTTATGGCTTCTTCAAATTCCAATGTTTCATTATTAGCAAGTAAGCAGATAAAATGAAGCTCGTCAGTTACCTCATAAATCTCTCTTAAATTTCTTGTCTTCCTTTGTATTTGATTACCTTTTGAAGTATTTGGAGAATATGAATCTTACAAATTTGTAAACAATTATTCTTCTTGTAGTTTCACAGGTACTTAATCTTCTTTTTTTGTGTCTTTAAGAAAATCCCATGCTCCTTCATCAAACTCTATATCCCTGCTAAAAATAATTTTTGAAGTTTTAGGATCAAATAGTTTATAAGATTTAGATTGATACCCATTGAAGATGAGCTTGGAGCTTCAATCACCAACATGGTCCTTCTTTGTTTAGGGACATATGCATATGCAATGCTCCTAAACACCTTCAAATGAAATATATTTGACTTTCTTTCTGTCCATGCTTCTTTTGGTGTCATATCCTATAAGCTTGAAGTTGAGCACTGATTGAGCGTATAGACAGCACATGTCACCGCCTCAGTCCAAAATTCTTTAGGCATATTCTTGCTTTTGATCATGCTTCATACCATATTAAGAATAATGCAATTTTTTCTCTCTGCTATCCTTTTATTGGGGTGAAAAAGGTGCTGCTAATTAATGTCGAATGCCATGCTCTTCACAATATTTTTTGAATACTTTTGATGTAAATTTGCCTCATCAACCTGATTTGATGGATTTTATTAAAAATTCACTTTCTTTTTCTACACTTTCTTTGAACTTCTTAAACATAATGAAAGCTTCTGATTTTTCATTAAAAAAAACCCATATTTTTTTCTTGAATAATCATCAATAAAAGTTAAAAAATATCAATGCTTACCAAAGATGCTGGAGCAATGGGTCCACAATCTGTATACATCCATGTGGATTAACTGAAGAGGCTTATTTGTTCTAAAGTTTAATTCATTTGGAAAAAATTTTCTAGGTTGTTTTTCAAATACAAAACATTCACAAATTTGATTCACTATAGAAAAATTATCTATTACCAGCGAAATTTTTTGGCGAAATTTGATCATTTTATGCCTATTTTTCGAAGGAAATTTTGCCGCCGGTAAAACCCGCGTATGAAAAATATTTCAGGCTGCTTTTCAGTGGAAATAAGCCGCCGAAAAATTAAAAAAAATCTAGCCCTCCTGCCTGAGACAAGGACTACTATAGCCCAGCCTGGCCACTTGTGGCCCGTTCACACCCGCAGCCCGCTCGAGTGCCAACCTGTGGCCCATTTATGCCCGCAGCTCGCTCACACGCTCGCAGCTCGCAGCCCACCCAAGTGCCAGCCTGTAACTCGCTCATGCTCGCAACCCATCTGGCTGCACCCGCCTGACCCGCGCCTTAGCCCACCTGCCAAGGGATTTGAACTCGGGTGAGTTGGGAAAATGTCAAACTCCAAACCACATTGCTGAACATGCAAATGCAATTTTATAGTCAGTTTTTCTTATTTAAACTATATAATTACCCAAAATTAAGTTATTAAATAAAATTAAATATATTAACTAATTTAATTATAAAAAAAAATAAAAAGTAATATAAAATAAAATTTAATAATTACTAATTAATTTTTAAATGAAAATTAATTAAAATAAAGAATTACAATTAAAATAAAGAATTACAATTAAAATTTAATAAAAACAAATTATTAACTTAATAAAGAATTAAAATACTATTAAAATTACTAATTACTAAAAAAATAAAATTTAAATAATAGTTTTAAATTTAAATCTTTTTACTTAAATTAAGGAAATAATTAATAATATTTTTAATCATTTATTAAATCATTTAAATAGTTAAAATATTAAATATTTTAATTAAATCAATTAAATAGCTAAAATTTTAATCATTTTAATTAAATTATCTAAAAGACGCCAACAAACTAGAAAAGCCGCCGGAAAGAAACGCTGAAAAATTCCATCGAAAATGTTTTGTCATTATCCTCCATCGAAAAACCGCCAGAAAGCTGCCGAAAAATTAACCGTCGGAAAGCCGCTGGAAAATTCCGCCGGTAATGAGTAATTTTTCTGTAGTAATTTAGATATTTGATATCTTGTAACCCATGCACCATTCCTTTTCACGATATATTATTTAGATCTCCAAAATTTAAATGTCCAAGCCTCATAGCCAAAGCTATGACGAATCTTTCGCACATGTCTTTAAGCATTTCATTACTCGTTTTTTATAGTAAGAATAAACATTTTATTTCTTGTCATCTCCACTTGGGCAATTAATTCATTTGAATTATTTTTTATTGTGAGCTTTTTATCAATTATATGAATGTCAAAGTCTTTCTCAATTATTTTCCCCAAGCTTAAAATATTACTTTTTATATCTGGAATATAATAAACATTAGAAATTAAATGATGGGTTCCATCTTGAAGAAAAATAAGAATTTTCTCTTTTCCTTTTACAGAAATTTTTGAAGAGTTGCCAAAATAAATTTGACTCTCAATCGCCTCTATTTCTATGAACATGTTTTTATCCCTGCACATATGATTATTTGCTTCAGTATCTAAATACCAGTTGTTTCCTTTTCATCTTCTTCTCCTTTCAATGCTAATAATAAAACTAGATCATCTTCCTTCTCTTTAACAAGGTTAACTTTCTCTTGATTATGATAATATTCAGAAGCATAATGACCAAATTTCTTGCAAATATAACAACGAACATGAGATTTTTTGTACCTTTGATATTTTGGCTCTTTCTTCCACTTTTCATTTCTCGAGTTATGATTTTCTTCATTATTTCTTTGATATCCACCACATCCTCGGCCTCTTCCAAAGCCATGACCACGACCTCGGGCTTAACCACAGCCTTGTCCATAAATGTCTTGATCATTTGAATTATCTTCATTTTTTGTGTCTTCTTTGTCACCTTTCAATGAGAGCTTTAATTGCAGAACTTGTTCAATAGTATACTTTTTTTTTATATATTTTTCTTTGCTCATACGCCATTAAAGAGTCCATTAGTTCATCAAAATTCATTTTCTCTAAATCTTTAGCTTCCTTAATAGATACAAAAATATGCTCAAACTTATCATTTATTGAGCATAGAATTCTTTTTATTACTCGAATATCTTCTAATTTTTCTCCATTCCATCGTAGTTGATTGATGATAGTCAAAACTTTTGTGAAATAGTCCTCCAAACTTTATGCTTCGTTCATTTGAAGTGCCTCAAATTCGACTTGAAAAGTTTAAAGTCGAATCTTCTTTATCTTATTTATGCCTTTATATGCAATTTGAAGTATCTCCCATGCTTTCTTGGAGGTAGTACACTGGATACTTTCTCAAAGTTTGCCTCATCTAGTGCTTGATAAATAAAAAAGAGCGCTTTCTTATCCTTCTTTCAACATTCTTTCAATAGTTTCCTTTAGGCTGTTGATAATGTTGCTTCATCTTGATGCTCGACATAGCCTTTCTCAACTATATCCCAAATATCTTGCATACCAAATTATTCCTTCATTTGAAGACTCCAATTCTCATAATTCTTATTTGTGAGACAAGACACTTGTAGATTCATACTACTTACCATCGAAATTGGCTTTGATACCACTTATTAGAGAAAAATTATTCGGAAGAGTGAAAGAGGATATGACAAAAGAAGAGAAATTCAATTAGATTTATTTTTCTCTTACATCAAAATGACAAGACTAAAGGCTTTTTATGCTTTTACAAAGATCATTCTAGAAGCATAATCTAGAGATTTCATTAATAAAAGTTCAACCACCAACGACTAAAAGTTATTTCATATTCTAAATATTTCTTCCATACAATTTTCTAAATACACAAAATATTTGGTAATTAATTTTGGTTTATATTTTCAACAAATATTTCCTAAAAGATCCATCACAGCATGTTTGCATCTTCAATGAGAAAAAGCCCTTTCTTCTTGAGCTTCTTGGGAGAGGAGGAGGGTGAGAAGGAGAGTAGCAAAACTCAAAATTTTTATTGCTTAACCATAACCTCCTCTATTACAACCTATAGCCTCTATATATATACTCAAAATTCTACAACAATGGAAGTAAAAGCCATTCAAGAATCTAATGAAAGTACAATCCTAAATCTAGGACCAATGTCCAATAATGTTCACCTTAGTCCTAGATTTAAACAACAAAAAAGATATCTATTATCCACAAAGAACAGCCATGTCGGTCTTTCCTGCTAATAGCCTCCACCAAAAGGTTAACATCACGCACTCTGTGCATCTTGCTTTTACACTTTATGCATCCACCCGTACCCTGCGCTTCATACGCGTCCTATGCCTTAAGCCCAGCACTCATGCCTTGCATTTATATGGTCTAACTTCTGACCACACCCTGTGCGTATCCATCTACGCAGCGAGCCCTACGTAATGCCAACACCATTCTTGTCTCAATCCCATGCTCCATTGAGTCCAACATTTGACTTCAACTTGTCCTCCACCATAATAACCCTCGGAAGCTTTTTTGAAGCTAGACTTGTCATCACCAAATTTCCATCAGTCAAGTTCATACCATAATTTTTCCAAGAACCAACAAATCTTTTGTCTTGAAATTTTCATTGTCAATGTTATGATTAATGCTCTTATCTAACATCAAATTCATCTCAACCTCTCCTACTTTTCACCACCACCTAGCATCTTGATTTCAACCCAAGCATAAGAATCAGACAACACCCCTTAGATATCTTCACTCGGAGATCATGATCAATCCAAACTGAAGACAAGTTATTTCTAGCTAATATAATCTGTTGTTGGACCTTCTCCTGCTTTATCTTATAGGATTCCCTGAACCCTTTCAGTTCCATATGAAACATATCCCTGTTCGATCCTAACTATCCCAAAAAGCTACAATAACTTGATCCCTTATTTAGTTAAGCCTTCTCTTTCTCCTCTAACAGAACAATGACGCCCCCATTAGAGGAGCTTTGAATCCTAAGAAGCATTGATGTAAGTCCCAAGAAGAGCTCCCCAATGGCTACGGCCAATGAAGAAGTCGAGCAACACCGAGATGATAGGGAAATAGCAACCCAACAACAAAGAAGCTTAACCCAGGGCTCGTAACCTTCTTCCTCTAATAGCCGCACTCATTGATCCTAATCCGCCAGATCCAGACTCCCGAACTCGAAAGCCTAGCCTTAAGCCACACATTTCCGTGAGCAAGGAATCCCAAACCTAGTTGTCAGCCCGACCTGCTTCAATCTATCCTCTTTCACATGTTCTTGCTTATATCCAAGAAGACCTTCTCCTCCCCTTTTTTTGATGTTCCCTGAATGAGGTTTTGAATTGATTTCTTTAAAAAAGAAAACATCCTCCTCGACCACCTAGCTTAGTTTCATCCAATAGGATCTGATACTAGATGTTAGGTTCTTTAATGTTAAAGAAGCCCTTTCTTCTTGAGCTTCTTGGAAGAGGAGGGAGAGAGGGAAGGAGAAAAGGAGAGCAACAAAACTCAAAATTCTTTATTGCTTAATTTAACCTCTATTACAACCTATTGCATCTATACATAGACTCAAAATGCTACATCAATGGCAGTACAAGCCATTCAAGAATCTAAAGAAATTACAATCCTAAATTTAGCCCCAATATCCAACACAACAAATGTATTTTTTCCCCCAAAAGGTAACCCAGATTATCTAGTTTAAATTGAGAATATTCAAGATTATGACTTAAATGAGTTAGGAGTTCCTAACTACAAAATCATGTGCCAAGGGTTAGGACTTATAGGTTGTGCTCTAGATTTTAGGATTTAGTTGGTTCATTGTGCTATATATTTTAATTTACGGTTGGGCTTAGGTTTAGGACTTAATTAGGTCTAGTTGTGGTTAAATTTTAATCATGGTCAAATATTAGAGTTTGTGTTGACTTGTTCTTGACCAAGGGATTTATTAAGTTGACTTTGATAAAGGTAGTTGACATTATATAGATATGGTCATTATAAGATAATATGAGGTAAATTTTCGATGTAGGATGTTAATCCTTATTGAACTATCCTTAGGCACACCAGGGGGGGTGAATTGGTTATTTTAAAAAAATCTTTAACGTTAAACATTTTTTGAGGTTTTTTGATAACTTAAAAACAAACAATGTTATCACCTGATGCAGAAGTAAATTAACGAAAAAAACCTATAACCATGGTGATGAAGAGATACTCAAATTAATATATCATCAAACATATAATTCTCCAACATACAATTTTTAGAAAAACTAAAACATAGAAAAGAAAATTGCAGAAAGTAAAACTCATAATAAACACACCAAAATTTTATAGTAGTTTAATAAAATTATGACTTATGTCCACTCCCTAGAGTCTTCCTCTTTGTATATTTCTCTAAAAATTTAGTATCTCTCCTTTAGCCTCCACTGCTAAGTGGAGAATGCCTTACAATATTTTCAGCAACACGGTGTGACAAAGAACTTTGACATCTTTTTCATCCTCTTGGTGAAGGCAAAGAACCTCGACGGTCTTTGGGCTGCTGTTCTTCTTCCTAGAGCTACCCAAGAAATCAAGCAAGACACTCAGAGGAAATAAGGCAGAAGCTTGCTCGGAGCAACCATGAAAACCCCTCACACTCCTTTTCCCTTACACACAAACTCTTCTTTCCCTTTCCCAAAGCTCTCCAAGATCTCTCTTAAAGCACTATATCCAAAAAACCCAACAAATAAAGATTTTAAATAAGTTCATTAAGAGAGTTTAAATATAAGGCTTCACAAAAAGCCCTAATAATTTAATTCTATCAACACTGATCGTATAGTGTGATAGAAAATTATACATTATGATTAGTTCAAATATGAAGAATAAAGTGTTGTAAGATTAAATCAAGTATTTGAGCTGATCATCCAATACGATAAAATGAATTATACAGTAGGATAAGTTAAATCGAATTAGATTCTCTCTCCATATTATTGGTGGAAATTAATTATCTTCCCATCCATAGATCATTTTGTGTAGTACGATTGGTCTAATAGTACATTATGATTGGACTGGAATAATTAATCCAAATTTGATCCCCTAATTAAAGGATTAAATTAGACAATTTTGATTATATCGTATAGTACGATGAATATTGTACGATATGATTAGTAGAAATTTTGAATTTCAAAATATTGCCTAAAATTTGATTGGCGACTGTGATCACGATTTCTACTGATCAACTTGTATTATATGGATTGCATGATGAGCAAAAAACTTTAATTATGCCAATTAGTCATTGTAAATATTTTTGAATATCTGATTGTATAGTACGTTTAGCTCAGAAAAATTACACTTCTAATTTTCTCACTTCCATATGTGTGTGTGAAATTTTATCTTTCCCTAATGAAATGAGTATCATTCCCACAAATAACTTGAATTATCCTAAAATCACTCTAGTACTAAATAAAATTACTATATTTATCTTATCAATTGATTAACAAGGAGTGATGTAATGTTAAAGTAAATACCACAGTTGTAAAAAATAAATTCAAATAATTTTATATACTATGAATCTATGATATTTATAAACACATGCTTGCAATAGGTAGATTCTTCCTAATGTTGTTGGAAATCAAGTCATAATTATTTTTCATCTCTATTAAACTTGTTGAAGTATTTGATAAGATTCCCCCCAAAAGCAATTTTAATATCCCCTTAAGATCTCATAATTGTAACCATTATATGTCTATGCATGACAATATTATGTTTTAAATCCCCTATTTATTCTTCTATTCCACTGTTGAGACTATATATCACACTAGAATTTATATTTATATAATGCCTCTACAAAAACTAAATGAAGCATGAAAAATTTAAAAATAACATTTAACAATTCAATAAATCATAAATCTACTTTATCTAATACATGGTTTCTAAAGTTTCGTTAGCTCAAAGAAAAGACTTTAGCTAATAATGGAGGTAAAGTAAATACAACAAACATCTTCATTTCACTAACAAAATAAAAGTATAAGATAAGAAGTATTATAGAAATGACCCATAAATCTTTGGCTAACCTTAACTCGATACTAGTGTGGGACTCACACAACAGATATATAGGGCTAGCCTTCACCAAAACTAGCCTCACACACTCACACACATAGTCCCTCACATCTCTCAAACTTGGCCTTCTTTTAACATATACACTAGGTTTTCTATTTATAGAATTCTAAAATATTTAAACTAGCATCATAGTCTAACTTGGTGGCGCTGTTGAACCATCATGTCAGTTCACTACTTGTCGCTTTAATTCACATAAGTAGATGTAGTTTGGAATATATAATTTTTTATTATCAGTATGCTATCATAAGTTCAGTACACATTCTCAACATTAACTCTTACTCCTAACGATTACACTGAGATTGATGATAGAGTTTTTGGTCTTTGGTCTCCACCTCTCAAGGGAGTACGCCCCAAACAAACAAGCAAATAATTTAATCATATAAAATGTACCACACAGTGTACACTATAGGAAAATAACATATTACAAACGAAAAAATTTTTGACACTAAATCGAGCTTCGAAAAAATTTTATGTCGAAAAAAAAAACCATCGGAATAACTAAAAAACAATTTTAAAAAAATAACCCTGTGGTTGCTGCCCTCATGCCTCCCCGTCACAGCTACCAGCCCATGTTGCCCGCAAGCCTCCCTTGCTGCCCAACTGCCCAAGCTGCCCGTTGGATTCGAATAGTTAACCTGCTTATTTTTCAAATACTGAAACACTTTGTCGTGGAAGAAAATGTGTTTCAAAACTTAACCTTTTATATTTAAATACAACATTATGAAAATAAAACTTCAAAATAAATTAAAATAAAATATTAAGATTAATAAATATTTAAAATAAGTAATTAAATTAATAATAAATTAATTTAATAACTTTTTAAACTACTTAAAAATACATTAAAATAAATTATTAAAGTTAGTAATTAATTAAAATAATTTATTAAATTATTTAATAATTAATGATTAAAATAGGTTATTGAATTAACAATTAATTATCATGATTTATTAAATTACTAATTAATTAAAATAAATTATTAAATTTATAATTAATTAAAATAAGTTATTAAATTATTAATTATAAATATATGATTTTTAAAAAAATTATTAAATCCACTGAAATGTTCGCCGGAAACAAATCTGCCAAAAAAATATGCCTAAAAATCAGTCGAAAATATTTCATCATAAACTGTCGAAAAACCACGAGAAATTTCGCTGGCAATTGGCAATTTTCATGTAGTGATAAGTTTACTACAATAAATCAATGCCTTCCCCCAATGAAGGGTATCATTTATGACTGATGATAATCACTAGTTGAACAATTTTTGTTGGGCCAGGCATGTGGTTTTTTCCCTTTCCATGATTTTTCACAGAAAGAAACTCTAGTCTCTCTTATTATTATTGCACCCATATCTTATATTTGTATGGTGGATCTTTGTACGAAGCTTAGACTTTAACTCATTATCTTTTTTACTATCATGAATATTCTAGCATGCAACAGAGTTAACATTAGTTAACTAGTTCAACCCATCTAAATTTACTTTATTCTTAGTAGATTTGAACATAGATAGATGGATCACAATAGGTCAAGTCATGAGATATGTAGGCTAGAGTTAGCCTATATAGCTTAAAGATCCAATAGGCCTAGTGGGTGCCAATTGGGTTAGGTCTAAGGTTAATTGAACAAGAATTAGGGCTTGTATTTAGTAGCTTAGTTTAATTATAATAGTATGACAAGACTAAGCTATTTTAGTGACATCATAAACCATGGTTCTCTTGCCCTGATAAAATCTTAATTTTTTATAACTTTTAAGTCTGACTAAGATGATAAAGTTAACTCAATAAAACTTTTGGTTGACCAAGATTTACTTGATTGATTGAGTTTAATTCAATATATTGGATGATTGGTTGAGCAAGCTAAGTTTGGCCTAAATAACTAAAATGATTTTATTGATTGATTTATTGAGTGTGATTAGCTTAAAGATTTAATTTGGAGGTTCAAGGATTCTATACTGAGAAAATGGGAAAAAAAAAATTATTCTTCTATTAGAGAAATGACCAAGTTGATAGCCCATTATTATTTGACTTTCAATGCTCCCCATCGACATTCACCCAAAGATAGTAAATTAATGATTGATATCAACTAACTACCAATATTTGATGCTCAAATTTTTGGACATTTGATCTTCCCTCCTATTAGAAAATAATAAATTTGACTTCCCACCATTATTAAACTTTTTGAGTTTTCTATTGACTATTACTCAACTCTGCCAATAACCAACATCCAAAATCTATAAGCCACCAACTTCTAATGCTCGCCATATGAATTGTCAGATCACTTTTACTACCAATACAAATATCAAATGACCACCCACCATTGCTCAAATTCTAACTTTTCCCGTCGACTACGATCTACCATTTGGCAAACATTGGCGTATAACAATTGCTAGTTATTGACGTTTTACACTCATCTTCTCATCACCCAACCTCACTTCCTATTAGAACAACAAAGCTAATCAACTTTTGCTGCTTGACCTCTAACATCTACAGGCAACTTTCATTAGACACTACTCAACCTGATGACAACTTTAACATTCCAAAACTCATGCAACTACTAAGACATGAGACATCTCCCATAATTCAATTCTATTATATTATATTAACATCTTCTATGATTATGAGAAAAGCACCACTTATATTCATTGATTCATATTAATGGAACCATTTTAATTGGGGCATGTCTCTATAATCTTTTCCACTCGAATTTCTCATGTAAAAATATTTCACCTCATTCACCCAACTCCCAGCTTATGTATGTACTTATAGACTTTTCATCATGCAACCCAAATTTATTAAATTATCTCTACCAACATAAACTTTCAGTGCATAACAAATGTCATTAAAATCTATATGATTTCAAAAAAAATTTATCTTCAATCGAAGGAAGCAAACATTTTATCCATGGAAAACTTAAATTCTATGCGAAGATAAAATATACTTACTTTCAAAAGATAGTCTTTCATTTGATTGGAATTAAATAGATTGGTTTTTAAATATATTTTGCATTTATGGAGAAATTCTAATTAATAGCATTTTCAAATTATATGATAGGCTTCATTTGGGATAATTTTCTTATTATTTTATAAAGTTTTTCTTAGTACAATTTTTTTTTTTAATTTGAAAATTTTGTACTAAAATACAATGTTTGGAAAGCTGGACCGGACCGGTCGGTTCGACCGGTTCAACCGTGAACTGGTCTTACAACCGGTTTGGTCCTTCCTAAGAACCGGTCTAGAACCAGGTTGAACCGGTCCGTTTTTTAAGAACAAGCCAGTTCAACTAATAATATATTAAAATATTTGATTTTTATATAAAATGTTTAATTAATTATTAAATTAATTTAAATATCATATATTTTATTTAATAATATGATTTTAAAAATTTTATTATATTATATATTAATATTAAATTAAATATAAATAATCTAACTCACATGATGTCAGAATACCATGAAAGCTCTTAACCCATCAGTACAAAGAAAGCTATATAAAAAACACAACATAAAACTCATAAGTGATGTGGGACTAAACAACTAGTAGTTTTTTGTTTCAACATACAACAATGTGTACTTTAGACTTGTTTCAATGAGAACTTGTTGGAATTTTTTTTTTAAATATTCAAATAAAAAATCATCATAATAATTTTTAAACTTCTTAAATTTATTATTAATTATATATTTATAATTATTTAAATAAAAATAATTATTTATAATTTTTAAAGTTCTAAAACTTTTTTTAAATGCAAAATTAAATTATAGAAAAATAAAAATCTTAAAAAATAATATTACATGACTTTATAAATATAGTTTTATAAAGTAAAATTTATATATAATTTATATATGTAAATTATGCTTAAATATATAACATAAATCAATTATTTATATCAAATTTATATATTTATATATAAACTAAATTTTTATTAAATATAAATTAAAATTGAAGATTGAAGAGGTTTATATTTAAATTTAAAATTAGAAATTATTTATATTTAAATATATAACTTAAATATAATAATTGTTTATATTTAATTTTAAAATTATGTAATATATTATATTTGTATGAATTTTATTTATTTTTTAGTCTAAAAATTTTTAGAATTATAAAATTTTCAAGAATAAATTGTCATTATTATTATGTTAATTTTATTACTTTTAATTATATTATTATTTATTACATCATCTGATTCGACCTCGGTTCGACCGGTCGAACCATGAACCTCTCATTCTTCCGGTTTGTTGTCCGGTCCGGTTTTCATAACTTTGCTAAAAAGTTACTTCATAAAATAGTTAAAAAAAGTAAAAACAAAGGCTTAAATTTAAGAGAGCAAGCTTACGATCCTTCTTAATTCAATTAGTCAATATTCAATGTGATCGTGAGCGGCAATACTTTGCAGGCCATATTTTACCATGTGATAAATTTTGTGATGCTTTTCAATGATTTTGATTTTTTTCATGACATACATATATAATTTTAAATATTATTTGACTTAAATCAAATATTCTTCACATGAAAATTTGATGAATATCTAACTTATTTAGAAATTCGAGCCTGCATTCATCCCATCTGACATAAAGTGCCTAAAGTCTTCAATCATAATAACAAAATAAAATCGTTGTTGAAATTAGAAAACAGATATAAAAATGAACCACCAGGTCCACATTACTCTTGCAATGTAGCAGTCAAATAACATACAAATAACAACTCTTAACTACCCCAACTAAACCCTTCACAAATGCAAGTGATCTGTAATCCCAAGCTTATTGATAACATCAAGTTTGTTAAGCTGATTGCATCATCTATAGACTTATGAGTAGAAACATCTACTTTTTTAAATTTCAGTCCCTTTACTCGTTCTGATTGATATAAAACTCCGCCAATTGGTCTATTGCCGTTAAACCAAAAAATATTCTCTATTTCTGATAGAACAAGTCTTTGGTATATATGAAAAAAAATAGTAAGAAAGGAATAACCAAACGGAAGCATGATTATGATCTAAAAAGTAAAGCAATGAGAAGAAAGCTCCACATACAGATCCTATAAATGTTTAAGTTTTTATGACTTTCATATCAATTTTCATAATATCACACGTATTAAAAAAAGAAGAAGAAGAAGAAGACGCTAATGATAACGATCCAATTTTTTCATAGAGAGATCTATTCAAATTTACGGAGCAGGTATTAACTTGCCAGCCAGGTAATTTACCATGGCTTCATTTTATATTCCAGGTTTCGTTATGCATGGCGACTAGTAGTTGCAACAACTTTGAAAGTAATATTAGCAGAGACTTTGTAGCATTTGATCTTTATTTCATTAAACAAAACAGTGCAAGACATGTCACAAACCTAATCTTCCAAACTCCTAACGAACCCATGACTTGGCCCCACCCTTATACTAGTATATAAGAGAACCTCATCATCCCTGCCATGACATCCATCACCATCTCCATTAAGCTTTCAAGACCAAAACTATGGAGATTAACAAGTCTTGTTTTCTCTTCTGCTTGTTTCTCTGGTTCTCTCTGCAAATTCTTATAGCCAATGCTGAAGTTCACTACCATGACTTTGTGGTATGCTTTGTATATATTTATAACTCTTTTATATATGCATGTGCAGTGCTTGATTAATCAACTAATTATGTGTTGTAATGATAGGTGCAAGCCAAGCCAGTGAAGAGGCTGTGCCATACTCGCTCAATTATTACAGTAAATGGGCAGTTCCCAGGGCCGACCCTCAAGGTCAGGAATGGAGACAGCTTGGTTGTCAAAGTTGTGAACCGGGCGAAGTATAATATTACCATCCATTGGTAAGTTAAACTACTTATATCTGTTTTTGGAATGTATTTATGAGAAATATATGTAAATTTGACGCTAATATATGTACTTGTGATCAGGCATGGAATTAGACAGATGAGAAATGGTTGGGCAGATGGTCCTTCTTATGTGACACAATGCCCAATTCAGCCTGGAGGTACCTACACATACAGGTTCAAAATAGAGAACCAAGAGGGAACCTTATGGTGGCATGCTCACAGCTCTTGGCTTAGAGCTACAGTCTATGGAGCCTTAATAATCCTTCCCAAAAAGGATTCTTCTTACCCCTTTGCCACACCTAAGAGAGAATTTCCTGTCATTCTTGGTAAGATAATTTCTTTCCAGGATAATCTTCGGGGGATTGGGAAAAATATAAAAATCATTAACTAAAAGTGCTTCCTATTTGATTCATTGTAGATGCAATTAATTAAGTATAAATTAAAATTTATTTAATTTTATATGATTTACTTTGAACTGAATACATGAAGGATTAATTAACTCTACAAGTAGTTCAATTATAAGGGTTTGAAAGTCAATAAGAAAGTATTTTTACACAAATCATTCTAACTTTACAGCAGCAAAAGTCTCCAAATCATCGTCACTGAATTAAAAAGGGATAATCAATAATTAATACATGGATAACGAGTGAATAATTAGCTAACAGTAGCTACCACAATGACAGGTGAGTGGTGGAATTCGAACCCCATTGACGTCATCCGGCAAGCCCTGAAAACCGGAGCGGCTCCGAACAATTCTGATGCCTTCACCATCAATGGCCAACCAGGAGATCTCTACAAATGCTCCAGCAAAGGTAAGTCATTTGAAAATATAGCTATACTCGATACAGCCCAATTTCTGTGTCTTATTGAATATAAGAATATGAAATCAATGCAGAAACTACGGTACTCCCGGTGGGTCCCGGCGAGACGATCCTCCTCCGCCTCATCAACGCCGCCATGGTCAACGAGCTCTTTTTCTCGGTAGCCGACCACAAAATGACGGTGGTGGCCGCCGACGCCTCTTACACTAAGCCCTTCACAACCTCAGTCATCCTTCTTGGACCGGGCCAGACAAATGACGTCCTTATCCAAACCAACCAGCCCGCTGGCCGCTACTACCTAGCCGCCCACGCCTACGAAAGCGGACCGCCGAACACCCCTTTCGACAACACGACAACCACCGCCATCCTCAGCTACGAAAACCAAATCACTTCAACACAGCCAAAGCCCGCCGCCTTACCAGCCTTCAACGACACGGCAACCGCCGCCGCTTTCACAGCGGGCATTAAGAGCCCGAGACCCGTCAAAATCCCCGGACCCGTAAATGAGAACCTCTTCTTCACAGTCGGGCTGGGCCTTTCTAACTGCCCGCCGGGAAAAACATGTAGCGGTCCCAACGGCACTCGGTTCACCGCTAGCATGAACAATTACTCATTTGTTCTCCCAAAACGGGCGTCTTTGCTCCAAGCCGCGCAATTCGGCATTCCCGGCGTGTTCACGACAGATTTCCCGGCGACCCCTCCCGTCAAATTCGACTACACTGGCAACAATATAAGCCCGAGCCTTTACCAACCTGTTAAAGCAACGAAGCTCTACCCGCTGAAATACGGTTCGGTTGTTCAGCTAGTGATGCAGGGAACCAACATCGTCGCCTCGGAGGAACACCCAATGCATATCCATGGTTACGAATTCTACGTGTTGGCGACGGGAACAGGAAACTTCAATGCGAAGAAAGATACGGCAAAGTTCAATTTTGTTGACCCGCCGCGCAGGAACACAATTGGCGTGCCTGTGAAGGGGTGGGCAGTGATAAGGTTCGTGGCTGATAATCCTGGCGTTTGGTTTGTTCATTGCCATATCGACTCTCATCTGACATGGGGCTTGGCTATGGCGTTCCTGGTGGAGAATGGAGCTGGTAAATTGCAATCTACTATTCCTCCTCCGCTGGACCTTCCAAAATGCTAGGATCTGAAAGAAGTGAACTCTGCTCTGTCCTGAAGCCAGATCGAATCGTTTGCTGCTCTGTTTGGCTGAGGAGTGTTACTTAAATTGTTTTCTTTTGTCTCTGTTCGTAGTTAATGGATTTTGGTTAGTTGATTTAACTTGCATATTGTGCAAGTATGAGATAATTAATTATCAGAAATTGTTTCTTCTTAGTTAAAGCATTTGATTATTGCTAATTTCATTGATGCAATCTTATTGTGACTTTGTGCAATGGTCACGTTAGTGTATTGTTTAGGTCCTGTTTAGTGCAGTTATTTCATTATCAGAAAATTGTTGTAACTTTATTTGACTATTATAAATTCCTTTTTAAAATTTTTATGATGATAAATATATTTGTACATTCAAATGTTTTCTGGGCTTGGTTCGGATTAAGCTAGGTTGATTTAGTTCATCTTGGCGAGGCGAGTAGGTTGAAGTTAGAGAACTCGCAAATTCTCCAATGATAGAGAACATGTTGACTTGTTTAAGGATAAATAACTTGTCAACTCGCTAGAACCATGAAGAACTTGCTAAAGCCTATTCAACTCGTACTACTAATGGCATGTGCTAATTTAGCCAGTACGCAACATACTTTATGTGAAATTTGTAATAGCCTTCACAAGGCAACGACATTACTACAACCAAGATTTCATCTATTCAATACCACACAATCGACCACATTCTCACCATGAAGTAAATGCAAATTTTCTTGTAAAATAGCTACATGCCATCTAAAATTAGATGATGAAGAGTCATCGAGACTTAATATATATTTTTTATAATGGAAAACCTCAAGTCTAGGCCTATAAAACAAGGAGCTAGGGAGATCCTACTTTTATATCATCAAATTATCAGTATCCTACTTTTATATCTTTTGATAAATCTCAACAACATACCTCATCCCTGACCCTCTTTTATCTTATCAATCTTATAAAGCCTTATGAGCAAGGTCCAAGTGTCACCTACGAACAAATTTATTTTCAATATCCTCGAAAGTATGATGTGCATGAATTAATGTTACAAATAAGAAATTAAGTACTACAAGAAATGGAGCAGCCTATCCAAAGTGAATCAATTAACATGAATAACCAATAATTTGTTACTAGTAAACAGCTAGTGAAGATGAAGGAAAAACACATTAAAATGGTCCAAGGAGCTCTGGAACAAACCAATAAGTACCTCTCAAGGGAGATGTACCTGAGGTGTCATTTAACTAATGATATCAAAATTCAAGTTAGAGAGAGAAGGTCTAGGTTTCTAGAGAGAGATGGCAATTTTCAAAAATTTGTTTCGCGCGGTTTCAGGCTTGCTCAGATGGCATCAGAAGATCGCCGGCTGGCAATCCTTTTGATGGTCGGCATTCTACTGCTGGTGCTCTGTTATCAGCTCGTTTGAATTCGGTCTAATCTTCGCCTGCTCTTGGAGACGTAAGCTCAAGGTTTGCACAAGATGGAAAGTTGATGTCTATGACTGGTAAGCCTTTGATCATCAGCGAAGGTGGTTTGTTTACTTCTAAAAAACCTATCGAATAAATAGGTAAAGGGAAAAATGTAATGGTTGATAGCTTGGTTAAAATTTCAAATAAATCTAGAACTCTCCCATATTTTAGATTTGATTTGAAATCAAATAATGATGCTTCTTCTTCGTCTGGCTCAAAGATGGTTTCGAAAGTAGTGGGAGATGCTAAACTTGTGGCTGAGGATTCAGAGAGGTTTGGTTATAAATTCATGGATTCTGCTGGAATTAAGTTGAAGATGATCCATGTCTTGAAAAATGATAAGAGAGATTTTAATCATGTTAATTCTATTGATACTTCAAAACGTGAAGATGTTCGCTCTGTTCAATCGGTGGTTGATATTGAGAAGGTCCTTATTTGTGAAGTAGGAGATATGGGTGAATGCAATAAAGATGACAATCGACCAGCTGTTCCCAAATAATTGTCTAGCAATGTGTTGCAAAATGCTTGGAGTAAGAAGTCGAATATCAATGTCAGAGATCTGAATTATGGTGAAGATTTTATTGAGAATAGTTCAGTGGTTAAGTTGCATTTACAAAACAAATTGGAAAACTCAAAAAGCTTCAAAATTCATTGGCGGTCAAAGTATTTGGTGAGAATGTTCCCTTTCATGTGGTTAGTATGGAGTTAAGGAGACAATGGTCTAAATTTGGTAGATTTCATCTAACAATGCTTGGAATGGGATGGGTTCTATGTGTTGCGGATCAATGGTTTATGATTTCGATGATAGCAAATATTCTTATTTCTCTACGACTGCCTTATGTACTGATATTTCAGGTCCACACGATCAGACTGTAATTTGGAACCAGCTCAAGATTGGGTACATTAGGTCTGAGTCAGTTTGTACTCTTTTTCCTTTCTTGAGTATGTTGTATTTGGTATGGCACTGGATGATTTGTAAACTTGGAAGATGTTCTGTTGTTCCCTAAAGATTTCTATTTTTTGTAACATCGTCCAGAACGATATTTATATCGTCCTGGATGATCTGTCCAAAAACAGAAACCCTAATTACGTCATCCTCATTAAGGCAGCCGTCATTAGCTGATCGGTCTGGACGATACCTGTATCGGCCAGGAAGATAGTCTCAATTCAGAAAGAATCAGCCGCCATAATCAGTTTAGGTATTCTTTGTTTTAGGAAATCAGCCAGGAAGATATTCCTATCGTCTAGGATGATCTAACTCAATTATGCCTAAATTAATCTGGTATCTTTGGAAAGCATTAATGGTTGATTGATATGATCACATCATCCGAGATGATCGTAGGATCGACCGGGACAATGTCCTGGACAATTTTCATCGGACAGCTCGAATTCAGGGTGATGCTCTGGATAATTGAAATCGGTTTTAAACTAATCGGCCTGAACGATCGTGATATCGGCCAGGACAATGTAGCCAATTTTCTTCTAATGGTCCCAAATCGTCCCGGGCTAATGAGCTGAATTTGTACTGATCGGCTAGAACGATATAACTATCGTCATGGATGATAATGTCGGCAACTTGCATTAATGAGTTTATTTTGAGCTTTTCTATTTAAGCTTTGTCAAGGAACTTTTGTAAGTGTCTTTCGCAGCCATTGTAGCTACGTTCTTGTGGGGGAGACTTGAAGAGAGAGCTTGAAAGGGAGTGAGGAACAGGTGAAGTCTGAGAGGGAGAAGATCCTGTGAGGGGGAGACTCAAGGGAGTGCGGAGGGGATTCCACACGGTTGCTCCGGCAGGCTTGCATCTTAATACCGTCGGATTCAATGCTTGTCTCGAGGGAAGTTCACCAAAGAAGAAGTTCACTTTGGTGTCAAAGAACCCGGCGACTCCGCCGCACCAGGGAAGGTGGAAGTGATTTTGTAAGGGCTTCTCCGCCTTGTTTTAGTGCAATACTTGGAGGGTGCCTCCAAGGAGTGGACGTAGGTCAGGATTTGACCGAACCATTATAAATCTGGTGTGTTCTTTCCTTTATTACTTCCGCATTTAATTTCTGCATCGTTGATTTCTTCGTGGTGATTTTGGTTTGAGTTTTATCTGTGGTAATTCATCTCTCTCTTTGTTAGCCTTGGGCCAATTCATAAGGGTTTAACATCCCTAACGAACTTTCACTATGTGCGTTTTATGAACAAGAAACATTGGAATCAATTTTTTTCTAATGGACCTTGGTATGTTATTAGACATATCATTAGATTGGATATATGGTCTCCATCCTTTTCTCCTTCCTCTTTGAAAGGGTTATCAACTCCTATATGGATTAGAATGCCATATTTACCATTACAATGTTGGGATGAAATTAATATATGCAACATTGCTTCCAGAGTTTGTACGCCACATATGATTGATGGGAACATATTTCAATGGGGGAGAAGGTAACTTGCAAGAATTTGTATTCGAATCAAGTTGGATGGTAAGTTTCCATTGGGGGTTTGGGTAGAGGGGAGCTCAGGTAAATTCTTTCAGAGAATCAAATATGAAAGGATATCTAACTTCATCTACAATCATGGTAAGATAGGGCACTTAAAGAAAAATTGTGAGTACAAAGCTTTGGAGGTGAATCAGGCTTCTAATCCAATAGAAAATATGGATAAAAATGTTAGGCCAATTGAGTTGAGAAACTCAAGATCAGCTAACGGGGTTACATTTGATGCTGATGCTAGTAAAGTTGAATATGATCAGTGGGTTCATGTCAATTATGGGAAGAAAAGGTTTAAAGTTCTGGTTTCAGAAATGCTGGGTTCCATCCATTGAAGGAGGATGGTGGGAAGGGGACTGAAATAATGAAGCCAAATGGAATTGAAAGGGAACCTGAGATCGTTAAGTTGCCTAATGGGAGTGGAGAATCTGATCCAGTGCTGGGAGGAGTGTTATCTGAAGATGCAAATCAAGTTTAAGATTTTATTCAAGATTGTCCTGTGTATATGCTGGCTTCAGAAAAAGAAGGGGCATGATTTCTAATTCTTGTATTATTCCTAGTGATGACAACAAATTTAAAGTCTTAGATGGAATGGTTGAAGAAGGGGAGATATTTTGCCCAGAGAAGGTTGTTGTAACATCTCCTATTATTTTAATTTATATTAGAAAATTGGGGGATGAAAATATAGAGATGAAAATCGAGCTGATGAATGGTAATTTGGGCTTCAAAGAAGGTGGTTCTTCTAATGTCAAGAAGAAAGGTTCCAAACAACTTAAAGGTTTGGTTCCTATTAAATTGGCTCCTAGGAGTAGGAAAGTGGATGGTGAACAAAAACACAAAGTGGGGATCACATCCCCTCTTGGACAATTATGTCTTCTATAGCTTTCTAGAACTGTAGAGGAGCTAGGAAAGGAAAGCTTCCTATATCACAAGGAGTTCATGAAGGATCATGTTGTATTTTTTCTGGGGTTTGTTGGAAACCAAATTATCTTTGATTGATATAAGGGATGTCAATTTGTTAATTGGTGTTGATTGGGATTATTTCCAAGTTCCATCAAAAGGATTGTCAGGTGGCATTCTGGTGGTATTGAAGTATAGTATGGCTATATTTACTGTTCTAGAATCTTCTCCCCAATTTATAATTGGAGAGTTAGATGTTCTTAATAAAGGAAGGTGGAGAATTGCATCTATATATGGGAATAAGGATGTTTATAGAAGAAGGATTCTTTGGGAGAAGCTGGAATTTAATTCTTCCAAAGACTTGCCCATGGTGGTAGGGGAAAACTTTAATTGTTTACTTGCTAAGGAGGACAAAAGGGGAGGGAAGAGATTTATTTTTTCCCAAGGACCTAAATAAATGAAGTCATTTTATTCTAGTAATGAATTTCATGAGCTTGGGTGTGTTGCGCCAAAGTTCACTTGGTGTAACAATAAGACTGGTGTTGGTCGGATCCTAGAGAGATTAGATAGATATTTTTTGAATTTAGCTGCATTAAGTTCTTCCCATCATGTGGTGATTAGGCATCTGGCTAGAGTTTCATCGGATCATTGCGTGGTCTGATGGAATTCATTCATATGTTTAAGAGAGGAATTAAATTTGAAGATGTCTGGGCTTCTATCCTGGCTTTAGCTGCTATGTTGAAAGGAGTTTGGATGATGAAATCTGTTAGATGTTTCGATCAATTTCTGAACACCAGGATGAAAAGAGCTTTGAAGGCTTTATTTTACTGGAGTAAAGCTAAGAATAAATCTTTAGTTCAATTGAAAGATTGCCTTTTGAAGGAAATCTTGGAGCTAAAATTTAAAGAAGCAAATAATGGAGGTCTTTCAACTGAAGATAGTTGAAGTCTCAAAGTAAAGGTGGGGGAGCTAAACTCAACTTTGGCTTATTACAATTTCAAATTCTTTCAAGCATTTGGTAACTGTACACACATACTGGAGGAGTGTTTAAAATTTATAATTTTTAAACTGATCGTACTGTATGAAGTCATTTCGTACTGGACAATTTGGTTAGTTATTTTCACCTACGAGCAGATAAACATACAGCAAACAGAAAATTTTTCTATGTACTAATCATACTGTACAAAGGCTTCTTTGTATGTACGATGTCAAGAGTACAAATTAGGCGAGTCCCTTTTCATCCCGACTAATGACAAAGTTTTTTGAACTATTCGTATTGTATGATATATTATTCGTATAGACGATATCTAGAGTACGAATTGGACGGGTCCCTTTTCATCCCAATGAATGACAAAGTTTTCTGAACTGTTCATACTGTACGATACCCTATTCATACAGATGATGTTTATAGTACAAAAATATAGGGTACCTTTTCGTCCCGACGAAGTCAAAAAATTTGCTAACTTTTCGTACAGTACAAACTTGGTTAGTAGTGGATGATCAATATGTAAGAAAATGTTTCATAAAGATTTACAAAAGGTTTGTACGTAATAGTTTCTGAATTGTTCGTACGTACAAACATACGATCGTACTGTACAATCGTACATACTCAAAAATGAAAATTTTCAATTTTATGGACGGTTTATCGTGTCTTTCTAATAAAAGGTCCTTAGAAACTAACATGAAAAATATTATTCTTCATGATTTTTCAAGGGTAAGTGAAAGAGTGATTGTGGGAAAGTATTTGAGAGAGATTTCTTACTAGTGAAGTATGAAGGATTCATAAGGCTACTTAAATGTAAGGATCCCTTTATATTTTTCATTACCACTCTTCTTTTCTTATTTCTGCTCGTGAGAAGATCTTTTAAGAAGATCTGGTACTCTACCGACACTTGGAGGGTGTGAACAGACAACGGTACTCTGTCGATACTTGGAGGGTGTAAAAAAAATGATGGTACTCTATCGACACTTGGAGGGTGTGAAAGGACGACCGTTCTCTGCCGACACTTGGAGGTTGTGAAAGGATGGCATTTCTCTGCCGACACTTGGAGGGTGTAAAAGGATGACGGTTCTCTACTACACTGAGGATTGGTGGAAGAGAGGAATTATAAAGGCTTCTTCACCTTACTGTGGGGGGAAAAGGAGAGTCACTTTTAGTAATAGTGCAATACTTCAAGAGGGAGTTTTCAGGGAGTGGATGTAGGTCATGTTTGACCGAACCACTATAAATCTTTTTGTCATTTTTATTTTTTATAATTTGTTTACTTTAGTTGAAAAGTTTATTTTAATCTAAAATCAAATTGTTGTAAAATTTTGAAAACAATTTTCTATTAAAAAATTCAAGAGAATTTTTTTTAATTACCAATTCACTCCCCTTCTTGGTTAGCCTTGGGACAATTACTTAGGTTTAACAACCTATATAGAATTAATACTATCCACCAAGTATGATTTAGTACTAAGGCCAAATTAATTTCAGTACAAATAAGATTAAGAAGTTTATCCTAATTGATGAGCCAATTAACATATTTTGGATAATCTTTCTTCACATGACCAGTCTTCTTGTAGAAGAAATAAGTAATAACTAGATCTTGCTTCTATTGCACTTTAGGTTATGAAGTTTCTTTATTTGTAGCTCCTTTAACTTTAAAATTTCTTTTCTTTTTGGTGGTAAAATCATGAGAAGAATAAGATAAGTGAGCACTTTATATCTTTCCTTATTTTAATTTTTCTTCATCTTGCACACACTGAGTAATGAGCTTATTAAGAGTCCATTTTTTTCATTTGAGTATTATAACTTATCTTAAAAGGATTGAATTATATAAGAAGATAGATTAAGACTAGATGCGCAAGAATCTCGTCAAATAATTCTAACTTTATTGCTCTTAGTCTTGTAACAAGTTTAAAAAAATTTCCAGAGGCCTTTATACCGCGTTGAAATAAGTTTACTAAGAGTAGTACTTGTTTCAACTTTTTTAGAACTTATAAAATGGTCTGCTATTTGGCTTAGGAATTTCTTAGCATTTTCCTCCTCAGGCATTGCATCCTTGATGGTGCCTGGAATAGAGTACTTCATGATCATAAGACTCATGTAGTTTTAACGCTCCTATTTTTCAAAATTTTGTCCTTTGTTTAGAAGTGCTTGTCTTAGTAAGGGTAGGAGAGTGTTCGGTCTGAATTGCATAGTCTAGATCCAAACACCCAAGAGCAATAGTAATATGCTCTTTTTATTTCTTAAAATTAGAGCCATTAAGTACTAAAATGTTATTCAAATTGATAAATATTGAAGATGTTGACCTATGTGTGAAAGAACAAAAATGGAAATCATACTAACCTCGTATCGTATCCGTCGAGAAGCCGCTCGAATCTCCGCAAATCTCGCTAAAATCAACGCCAAATTAGTCTCTTCCCATAAATCTCGTGAATCCAGCCTCGATCATGCTCCATCTTTACGTCTATAAAACGAAGAGGGAGAGGCTTCTCTTCAAAATTTCTTCCACGCGCGCAAAAGCTTCCCTCCCTTCTATTCGTGAGCTCCTCCCAACCCTGTCGCTACTACCCGAAGCCTTCCAACCTTTCTTCCTAACCCGATCGATTTCCTCTACCTGATTCAATCTCCCAAAGCCACGAGAAGCTCCGGCCCGGCCTCTTCTCCACCTTTCGATTGTTGTCCAACACTTGGTCCATAAGAGAGAGAGAGAGAGAGAGAGAGAGAGAGAGAGAGAGAGAGAGAGAGAGAGAGAGAGAGAGAGCACCTACCCATTTGAAGCCCCTACCTCCACCTACCCAAGTCAATCACCCTCTACCTCATTGGCAAGACACAGTTCACCAAGAGAGAGAGAGAGAGAGAGAGAGAGAGAGAGAGAGAAAGAGGGAAGGACCGATCTACCTCCTTCGTTGACCTTGCCTCCTTTGACGTCCCCCTTCTGTCAGTCTGGAAGTTAGACATTTTGATCGGGAGCAAGAATAAGAGCTCACTTGCTCTTAAGGTAACTTTATCCCCTACACACGCTGCTCTAGTTGAGTCCCATAAATCAAAAAAGGATTTAGGGAAAGCAAATATTTTTGTAAGATTAACAGTTTCCCTAAATCTGATTTAGCAGGACTTAGTATAAGCTCGGCTCAGATCAAGCCTAAATCCTATTCAATTTCTTTATAAAATTATTTTAGTTAATTATAATTAATTTAATTTGATTCTAATGAATTATTTGTAAGTATAATTATTTATAATTAATTAAATTTAATTATGTTTAATTATAATTAATAATTATTAATCATAATTAATTAAGTTTAATTATGATTAATTTTTAAAATTATAGTTAATTATCAATTAATCATAAATTAATTATAATTAATTAAATTAAATTCTAATTAATTCTAATTAATTATTTTTAATCATAATTAATTATGATCAATTAGTTTAATTATAATCAATTTAAAAAGAGAGAGAAGCTCACTCTTTTCTTTCCTCGATCCACATGCCAACGAACCCGCACAAGTATAAAGTTCCTAAACCCTAAAACTCAAATAACCCATTTTTTATGTTAGCAATGCGACAAAACAACCACCTATACATGATTTTTTTTGCGTGGTGGGAGGAAGTTCGTCGCGGTGCTCTCGACGAATCAGGTGATCACTTAAAATTCTTTCTTTGGAGTTCGTAGTGCACTAGAAAATCGCCTATACATGTTTTCCTTAGTGTGGTGGGATGGGAACCCAGTATGATGCATACAACGAAGCGGGGTTACCCATAAGTACCCGTTTGTGGAGAAACAACTGTTTTTCCTTTGCAACAGGTACCGAAGACCCATACACGCTTTTTTAGCGTGGTGGGGGATTAAAAAATAATATGATTACAATGTCCTCGTCCAAGGACACCTACCATACATGCTTTTCTTAGCGTAGTGGGAAAGGCCCATTTTCCCATAGTTTGCCCGTAAATGGGGGGGGGGGCGGGAGACGTTAGGAGGCTGCCGAAATTTCAGGTGAAAATAAGACTGAACTCAGACTTGTTTGAACTCAAAAGAGCAAGAATTTGGACTCAAATGAACAGTGGACTTGTGAGATCGAACTTGAACCAAATGGACCTAAATGAACTTAAACTCAAATGAATTTAAAAAATATAAGACTTGGACTTGAACTAAAAGGATCGTAGAAGACTTAACCTACTTGGAGTTGAACATTTGAACTTAACTGAACATAATTCGAACAATAGTGGACTCAAATGAATGGAAAAAGCTTATCTTGAGCTTGAACTATATTTATACTCAAACTTGTGCTAGACCTCGGAATTCAAGATTGAACTTATTTTGGAACTCAAATCTGAATTGAACTACAAAGGACATGAATCAATCTTGGACCACAAAGAACTTGAGTTCAATGAGACTTGAGAATTTGAATTTGGATGAGCAAGCAACAAGAAATAAAATTCAAATGCAATCCAAAATATAAACATTAAGTGATGTATAAACATTAAGTGATGAATCCTAGTCATCCAGGTAACAATCAACAAAATAGAGAACTCATTGCAGGGAGGTCCTCATGTATAAGTGACATATAAGTGAATTCATCAGTTCCCTATACATACTGATAACCAATGAAAATGAGCGGACATAAAACTCATGAGCAAGAGGATTTGCAGTATGACAATATATTTCATTGCCACCACAAAGAACTTGTAATAGCACATGAATAACATGACGATTTCTAGTGCCCACATCAGTAGGTCCACAAGTTTATGTAAAGGAGCTTAATTGTGTTAATAAAACAAGCTGCTAATGAATAGAGCCATTGTTAGAGATGATGAAGAATTTGCAAATACAATATGCTCGCAAGCAATGAAGGTCAACAAATATATGGATTCATCAGTCTTCTACGACATATGATAAATGTGACAAATCCCCTACAAACATACGTAGGAGACAAATGTAAAACCTTATAGTCAACATCAGTATGCAACTAGAGTGTGAAACCAATACAGTTTGCATATGGCCAATGCTATCAAATTGTAATCAACGACGATTAATAAATTGCAAGGGTGGTGGGTTCCTTGCAAATACATATACATAATCAACATTAAGATACAAATAAGCAAAGATAGCATGCCTATAGCATAATGCATGATACCTATGAGCTGTTGTAGCATGAATACCATAGCATATCTATGGCCAACAATCATCTAGTGGAAGATAAATACACTCAAGAGGCATACAACTAAGGTTGTGATATCTCTACCGTTGAGGTTGGTTCGCTTGTAGACGAATACAACCATTCCTTGTGGGCTACAAAGACCATTAAAATTACTCGTGGATAACAATAGTGGATACATAGTAAGTACAATAAATCCTCTATAGACACAAGTACGTCTATTCTTCGTAAGTAAATATATATAAGGCTATGACAAATCCAAAATTCCTACGAGCCATAGTAGGAAGTATTTCATGCATGCAAAGTGTCATCTAAGAGAAAATGTAGGAGACATCTAATTGTCGTCAACATCCATGGGAAAAAGTAGGAGATTCGTTATTGCAATATGATCCACCTACAGAAAGCAACATGTAGTGCACGACAGATTACCTATACAAAGCAGCAAGCAACTCAATCCATAAGCTTCTATACCACAGCGCCGAATTTGCAACACTTATACAAGCAGACAGAAGGTGTCTATAATCTACAACGCCACACCACTAGATCTGCAACACTTATACAAGCAGACAGAGGGCGTCTACAATCTATAACGCCATGCCACTGGATCTGTAACACCTATATAAGTAAACAGAAGGTGTCTACAATCTACAATGCCACGCCACCGGATCTACAACACTTATATAAGAAGACAGAAGACGTCTATAATCTACAAATCCCCTACAAACATACGTAGGAGACGTCTATAATCTACAATGCCATCGAATCCACAAAATTCATGTAAGCGGATAGAAGACATTTATAAATATTATTATAATGCTCCCGCACGTGCACCATAATTTGTATAGACATAGGTATACAAAGGGGTAAGTGTAATCAAAACTCGCACGGGCTCATACGAGTTTGTTATTGGTACACATGTAACGTCTAGGGATGTTATTCAGGTCAATAAATTTGAATTCGATCATCCTAAACAGATAAATGGTAGTCGACAAGGTTTGATAAACAATTATAAAATACCCCCAAACACCCGTATGGGCCCCGATAAACATGTTATTGGTATACAAATGACGTCTAGGGATGCTGCGCGGGTCCATAAATGAACGTAGTTTGAGCCCAATTCTTCTATGCTCGTAGATAGAAGTCGACACGGCTCTAATCAATAAATAGATATACGATCAACGTCTCAACCGAGATATTTATTTTAAATGTTCATATGAGGCCATCAAGGCCTTCAACAAAGGAAATTCATTAATTAAGCACAAAGCCTAGGGACCCGATCCTCTGTCAAGCAGTAGACAGAGTCAACAAGGTCTAATCAATGAAATTTCTAAATGACTGTTAATACCCTGATGATGGTCGTATTGAATGAAGATCTCAACCGAAGGGATTCACAAACACTTTCAAATGCCTTTCAAACTCCACCTAAATACCCACAAAAATTCAAAAAAATCTTAAAAGTCCCAAATTCAAAAAATATTTAAAATTAAAATAATCCATCAGACCACTTAAAGCAAAATCTATCCACCCTCCGTAACAGTTTGTCGGGGTGGACAAATCAAAATTTACTTCAGCTCATATAGAGCTAATGCCTAGTTGAAAATATCACTAGGATCTATTCTCAAACAATCTCCTGCCAATATGGACATGGTATGTGTCATCTGATCGACGGTTTAGTCGTCAAATGACACCACTGGATAAATGGTTATCACCCGGGGCCCTTTGAACTGAGTGGTTTTGCCGACAAATGGCACCACATGATACCGGTTATGACGAGAGCCAATCCCTCCTTAGTGGCATCAAATCCTTGAGATATGAATCAATAGGATATAATCGATAGGGTACAAAGCCCTCTGCTAGATAAGATGAATTTAAATTTGTCCCCTTAGACAAACATCCATCCTAGGTCTACAAGGTCCCCTTGGACGAAGCAACCCATGGCTACCGACAAGGATCCTTCTGTCAGGTTGGGTTTACTACCTCCTTTGACTAAATAGACCAAGGACCACTATGGCCCAGGACGACGGAACCATGGGATCTTGATCGGGTCCATCATCTATTCCCACACCATCCGCTTTAAGTAAAAGATTGTGAAATTTCTAATTTTAAATATCAAACCTTTCCAATTTTTCAAAAGATGACCCAATTTCCAAATCCAAACTCAATTCCCAAATTCAAACCTATGCTGCAACTATATGCAAGATACTACGTATCTATATGTATCTGATTGACGAATAGCCTTAATTGAAAGTTCTCTCTCATTATTGGGAGGGGTAATTAACTATAGGGGCTTGCGCCTATAGGAAATCAGAACTCAGATCATAAAATCCTCATAAAATGAGGGCGAAATCTCTGGGTAGTGTCTTATCGACAAACCCATCTGCCTTTCCAAAATTTACCCTGGAACTTATTCCGTTAAAACTCCCCCTCGCAAAAGAAAAAGCAATCAAAGCGAGCGGAGGCCGAGGCCGAATTTTCGGAGCCCACAGAAGAAACATTAACTGAAAAATAAAAATAATAAGCTTGTAATTAGTAACAGCATAAGGTGGACCTTTTATAAGATATCTAAAATAGCATCAAAATTTAGTTATTGGACAGAAATTATAATTTGTAAATAGCACTCTTAAATTTATAGTTCATAAATATTGTTAATAAATTCTGTCAATAATTAGTCTTTCTTTGGACCGGCTTACTATATGTATGAATAATTTCAAAATTATCACATATTTATAACTACATTTTTAAAGTCCTGCAAAAAATAATCTTCCATTGGGCCGATTATTTTTGGCATATACTAGAAAAAACTTTAGCACTATTCAATTAAATTTAAATTAAATAAATTGATCTAATAGAGGTCACTTTGGTGACATATTATTTCAATTTAATTTAATGAATAATTATTTATGGGAAATACTTATTTAATAAAAAATAAATAACCTATTTAGCAAATTTTTCCATAAGGAACAAAAGGCATCACATTTGCTAAATTTAGTACAGATGCAAGACTACAATAAGATAATTAATTCTATTATATAATTAATCATCAAATGGTGGAAAAACTAAATCCAACATTAAAAGTTTTTGTATTGCAAAACACCAATTTCGAGAATGATTTAAAATAATAGCATTGCACTAAATCCAAACAGTTATTTCATTAAACATTACTGTATCCATTTCTTTCTAATTTGGGCTTAGGCCCCAATTTTTCTCAAAAAAAAAAAAAATTTTCTTTCTAATCATTATGTCAGTTGAAAATTAAATCCACAAGATTTAGGCTTCGTTTGGGACGGCTTTTTTATTGCTTTATAAAACGGAGTTTTAGTACAAAATTTTTTATTTTTGTACTAAAATTCTGTTTAAGAAAGCAATAAAAAAGTCGTCCCAAACGAAGCCTTAATTATGCATGCATAGTAAAACATGGCAATTTTAATAAATTTATATGTAACCGACATATTAAAACAAAACAAAATCAAAATAATCGTAAATTATACAACAGATGCATCATTTGAAAGCAAAATCCATTGGAGAAACTTCAAGTTAATAAAAAAAACTTTTTATGGAAGAAGGCGATGCAAGGAAAAATAATCATACAGGTAAAGGAAATGTTTTGAATGTACATTCAATACTTTATTTTAGTTTTCCAAAATATAAGCGAAATAGATTTGGAAGAACTTGCAATTATATTGCATAAAAAAAACAATTTTTTTAAAATAAGAAATTGTTCTTAAATGAAAATCTCTTATGACCGAAAAACTCAAATAATCAGTAACATGATTAGAGAAAATCATTTCTCGTTAATTCAACATGTCAACCTGGCTCTGCTACCAGTTGTAGGATTTACTAGAGATAGAAAAAGTATTTCGATTGTCTCCGAAAAACATGTCAAATCATCGAGAAGAATTATCGAAAGCGTACTTGAATCCATTGAAATGCAGAATCAAGGTTTTCGGTCTTCCACGTTTGAAGTGGCATTCTCCAAGAGAGTGAGAGACCCATTCTTTTCACTCAAGATGGGAAGTGAGGTAAATGAGAACTTAACCGCTTAAACTAGAGACAACGACCTCTTTATATCATAAATGTATTTATTTTATTTCAACCCATCATTAAAATAAAAAAAATTCTTGCATTCTACACAATAATTAATTACATACAAATTTAATTGAGATGATACATAAGCCAAATAATAATTTAATATTTAAATAGATCATGAATTTAATTGACTTAATTTTAAGTAGTTTCTAATTTATAAAACTTTATATATATATATATAAATATATGCGCCTTTATATAAAAATTTTCAACAAACAACAGTCAAAAAGCTTATATAAAAATTATAAATTAGAGTTTTTATGTGAAAGATCAGATTCTATCTTAGATGGCGCATAACCTTGCCATATAATAGTTGCACCTAGATCCATAAGTTCTTCGATCACCATGGATAACGCAATTTTTAGATCTAATCTTATATTTCCTGATGTTGTATCCCCTAGCAGTCAAAGTTTTATGTTGATTGAGGCGATGAAACAGTTGACTGGTAAATCATTTGTACCATTATTAGCTTTAAATATTTACAGTTAAATTGAGCAAATAATATTAAAATTATTTCAGTTGAACTTCATGAGAATAGTTCTCGAGCATGCTATATTATTATAAAATCAACATAACTTTATAATCCAAACATGGAAGTCAAGATCGAACACTTTCATCAATTAGGATTGTAGAATGTTTAACTTGAAATTAATGTCCTTGAAGAATAATTTATGAATCATTTTAACAGTAAAAATGAAAAAGGGAGCATAAGAAAATGGATAATCATGTAGAAGAAGAAAGTTTTATTTCGAAAGGAAGCTACTTACAGATCTATTAATGCATAATAGAGAGCTCCCAAGCTACAGCAGCCACAAGCACTTCAACAAAGAAAAATATGAGTAAAATGAAGAGAGAGATAGACAGAGAGTACACGTATCCAATTGAAAAAAAAATAACGAACATGCATGGCATGTCATGATAATCATTGGCGGAGCCAAGGGGGGGCAAGGGGGGGGCACGTGCCCCCCCCCTAAAAAAATGAAAACAAATATATATATAGGGTATATAGAGATAAAATCAAGTTGGAAACTTCAAAAATTAAATCGGAGACCATAAGAACTCCGATTTCAGCAAACTTACAATCGAACTGAACGTCTCGAAAACGCGAACACAACTGCACCAAATTCGACTCAATCCGAGCCCAAATGACTCCAAATCAAAGACTCAAAGCATATTTAGAAGGTTTAAACCATAATTTGGATCATCAAAAGGTTTCCAAACATGACATGCTTATAGTCGAATTGAGCGGCTAGACGAGACGAATCCAACGAGCCCAAGATCGTTGAATTTTGATATCACTATGACATTTAAATGTCCAATAGACGGTCCACGATCAAGAGATTTAAGATTGGTTGTCCATTCAAATCACTCACTATTTAATTTCCTATTCATTTACATTTCTTTCCTAGGTTGATATTAGCTTAATCATTTATTGATTCAATCTTAAAGAGATTTTATGATTTGTTTTTGTGCAATGAGATTTTTAATATCACGTATTTAGTTAATATATTGAATTCGTTCTAGCAGTAATCAAGTGATTTGATGATTCGAAATTATTTTGTGAAGAAAAAAAATAAACGAATTCACTATCAAAGTTTTATCATTTTTAAAACTGACTATTTTGATCCCAAGTCAGGATATAAAAATTAGAAGGAAAATTAAAAAAAAAAAAATTAGGCCCCCCTTAAATACATTTTCTGGCTCCGCCACTGATGATAATACATTATAATTTTAAAAGTATATAAATAACTTAAATTAAATTTTATATACTTATTTAAAAATAAAATTTTAATATATATATTAATCATTTTTTTACTATTTTTTAAAAAAATTTTCTATTACCAAAGTTTTAATTTTCATATTAAAAAATTGCTTTAAGAACAATAAAGCCATCCCAAGCAAAGCCTAAATTTTTCAGCTTTGATATCATAAAACAAAATTAAGAGAACATATGATTCTATTTTGGGAGCGCAACAGTAGTTGTTAGTAAAAAAATTAGAAGTAAAATTATTATAATTAGAAAATATTATGTGAACGGTGTTTATTTAATTTTTTAAATTATTATATTATAAAAATGTACTTCTCGCTATAAAAATTAAGAAAAAAAAAAAAAAGAAAACTATATCCAAATAAAATTATCAAAAAGTTGCACAATGAACTACTTTTATTGCAAGGTCTACTCAAATATACGTGGCATGTATTAGCTTGCAAGTCAGGTAATTATAATGGATTCGTTTCATATGCTACGTTCAGTTATTGCATGGTGATTGGCAGTTGCAACAACTTCGAGAGCAATATTAGCATAGGCTTTGTAGACTTTGATCATTATTTCATTAAATAATACCTATAACGAACCCATTACCTAGCTTACCCCACCTCATACATAAATATAAGAGTACGCGATCCCTGCCATGGCATCCATTACCATCTCATTGAGCTTCACATCATCTTCTTAAAGCAACCCTTATCTATGGAAAGCAACAGCACTGCTACCAAGCCTTGTTTTTCCTTCTGCTTGTTTCTCTGGTTCTCTCTAATCGTTCTTAAAGCCAATGCAGAAGTTCACTACCATGACTTCGTGGTACGCCTTGAATATATATACATAAACATTCCTCCTGTATCTATGTCTTCATTTGGGATGGCTTACTTTCTACTTTTTAGAACTGCTTTAAAAAAGTTATTTTAAGAAGCAGAAAGAAGGTCGTCCCAAATGAAGCCTATATTTGTAGTTTCTAATCAATCAAGGGAGTTATTTTTTGTAATAATAGATACAAGCCACGCCAGTGAAGAGGCTGTGCCATACACGGTCCATTATTACAGTAAATGGGCAGTTCCCCGGACCAACCGTCCTGGTCAGGAATGGAGACAGTCTGGTGGTCAAAGTTGTAAACCAGGCCAAGTATAATATTACTCTTCATTGGTATGTTGAACTATTTATGTATGTTTTTGGAATGTTTTCTTATCATAAAAAATATGCAAATTTGATGCCAACATAAGTATTTGTGATCAGGCATGGAGTAAGACAGCTGAGAAACGGTTGGGCAGATGGGCCTTCCTATGTGACACAATGCCCAATTCAGCCTGGAGGGACTTACACATACAGGTTCACTATACAGGGTCAAGAGGGGACCTTATGGTGGCATGCTCACAACACCTGGCTTAGGGCTACAGTCTATGGAGCTTTAATAATCCTTCCCAAAGAGCATTCTACCTATCCTTTTGCCACACCAAAACGAGAATTCCCAGTCATTCTTGGTATGGCCATTTCTTTCATTGCAATCAACTTCAGTTATAGCTAGCTGATATACAAAGGGAAAAAAAAATTTTACGTAAAATTTAGATTTTGTTTGGGGCGGTTTTCTTACTACTTCTTAAAACAATTTTTTAGTATAAAAATTAAAAATTTTGTAATAAAAAACTGTTTTAAAAAGCATTAGAAAAGCCATACCAACCGAAACCTTACTTTGAACTAATAAGCTTTAGCATTGTTGTTGTTAAAATTAAAAAAAAAAAAAAAAACAATCTCCAAATCATCTTTTCATTTGAAAAAGGCATAATCAATGATTAAAAAATTAGAATGCACCGACAGGCGAGTGGTGGAATTCGAATCCCATTGACGTGATCCGGCAAGCCCTGAAGACCGGAACTTCTCCGAACAGCTCTGATGCCTTAACCATCAACGCCCAACCAGGAGATCTCTTCAAATGCTCCAGCCCAGGTACTCTAATATTTTAGTATCATTGAACTATATGACTAGTTCAATTTTGCTGGCTGTCGTTTTATAATATACGAACAAGAAATTAATGCAGAAACTACAGTATTCCCGGTGGGCCCCGGCGAGACCATCCTCCTCCGCTTTATCAACGCCGCCATGCTCACCGAGCTCTTCGTCTCAATAGCCGACCACCAAATGACCGTGGTGGCCGTCGACGCCTCCTACACTAAACCCTACAAAACCTCAGTCATTATTATCGGGCCCGGCCAGACCACCGACCTCCTAATCCAAACCAACCAGCCCGCCGGCCGCTACTACATAGCCGCCCACGCCTACCAAAGCGGCCCGCCCAACACCCCCTTCGACAACACAACCACCACCGCCATCATCACCTACAACAACCAAATCACCTTAGCAAAGCCAAAGCTTCCCGTCTTGCCAGCCTACAATGACACTGCGACTGTCGCCGCTTTCACTGCGGGTCTTAAAAGCCCGGGTCCCGTCAAAATCCCCGAACCCGTAAACGAGAATCTCTTCTTCACAGTCGGGCTGGGCCTATCTAACTGCCCGCCGAGGAAAACCTGTAGCGGTCCCAACAACACACGGTTCACCGCTAGCATGAACAATTACTCTTTTGTTACCCCAACTCGTCAGTCTCTGCTCCAAGCCGCTCAATTAGGCATTCCCGGCGTCTTCACAACTGACTTTCCGGCTTCCCCTCCCGTCAAATTCGACTACACAGGCAACAATATAAGCCGGAGTCTCTACCAACCAATTAGAGCCACGAAGCTCTACCCTCTGAAATACGGCTCAGTTGTTCAACTAGTGATCCAGGGAACCAATATTTATCTCTCGGAGGAACACCCAATGCACATCCATGGTTACGACTTCTACGTATTGGCAACGGGGAAAGGAAATTTCGATGCGAAGAAGGATACGGCGAAGTTCAATTTTGTAGACCCGGTGCGTAGGAATACAATTGGCGTGCCAGTGAAGGGGTGGGCGGCTATAAGGTTCGTGGCTGATAACCCTGGCGTTTGGTTTGTTCATTGCCATATCGACTCGCATCTGACATGGGGCTTGGCCATGGCGTTTCTTGTGGAGAATGGAGTCGGCAAGTTGCAATCTACCATACCTCCTCCGCTTGACCTTCCAAAATGCTAGGGTTTGAAAGAAGTGATCTCTGCTGCTCTGTTTGGGTCTTGGCTGCTTCATTGTACTAGTACGTGGTATATGGATTTACTGTAAGTTGATTTATTATCAGAATTTGTTCCTGCTTAATTAAAACAATGGATTATTGGTGAGTTCATCTGAGTCTGCAACTGAGATAAAAGAGAAATTATTCTGCGTGGAGTTCTCACTTATTTGCATCCGGACTGTAATTAAAATAAGCCATATTGTTTAGATATATAACATGTGTATGATCATATATACAATGTGTCTATAATACACATGCTATGTACAAATGAAGTGGTCAATTATAATTGAAGTATAGACACATCCTCCACATAAAATAATTTATTGAGATAAAGAGGTCCTTTTCTATGGTTTTATTCGGCATTAATTATTTATATATATTTTATTTCCTATCAATAATTGAATGCTGAGTTGTCTTCTAATTGATAAGTTTCTTCATCGGCATCAATTAGCTACATTTACTAGTTTCAAATCATAATTCATTTATTTATTTAAGTATTATGAAGGTCCTTGTGAAAGAATCAACGGAATTTAAGACAATAAATTTAGAGAATAATATTAAAATATTTAATTAGTTTTTCTATTTTGAAATGAATGTCCTATTTGAATTAACATGTATATATAGAAGTGTTTATTCAATCCAAGTATTTTGTGAGGCAAATATTTCATTTTATATTTGTAATGGAGTTTCTTGGGATTATGAGTGCTAAAGGACTCATATGAGAAAACTTTCTTATTGTTTTGTTTTTGAAATTGCAATTATAATTTATATTTGATCACTGCTTTGCTATTTTCGATAAATTTTATACTGGAAAACTGTTTTCTATAATAACCTTAAAAAGTATTAAGAAAGCTATCTCAAACGAAGAGAGAAATATAATTTTAAATTATGTGATTCACCTCCAAAAAATTAAATTTTTTTACTTTAAAAACCCTACAATAGAAAGCAATTTTGCGAAGTCCATGGGATGGACTTCTCGGTTGCTTAACAATTTTGCTCTTGACCGTTAACAAAGATTATGCAATGATTTATTTTTGTCATTAAAGAGGACTTGAACTAACAAGACTGAAATAAGGAGTACTCTAGTCTGAGTGCTGGGTAGATGATGATGAAGATCTTGACCGAATTGAATCTCATAAGATTATTTTGTTGAGCTTGCGATGTACACAACTCACTCCTACATAATTTTAATCCTTTAAGATTGCAGCATTAGTAGACATCTAGCTGTGTTGTCATTTACAGGACTACATAAAAGTATAAATATGTGATTTACAATTTCTTCGTATGATAAATTATATTACAATAATATTATCAGTGATACGTCATTAAAAATTTGCTTGACCAGACAAAACTCGATGTACATTTTAATTTAGGATCATCTTGATTTTAATTTTAATGAACTTATAGTCAAATTGATCGGCTCGAAGTGACTTCACAAATATTCCAATTTAGGTCTAAATCAGCGCAGATCAAAAGCCTGAAACATAGCTGAAAACATTGAAATACTAATTCTATTTTCGAGTGCTTTAAAGTCTCCATCATCCAGAAATAATAGTAGACTCTTTATATTAGTTTACACTAGGGATGTAAGTGAGCCGAGCTAGCTTATCGAGCTCAACTCATTTATGGGCTGGCGAGTTGAGCTTATCGAGCTCATAAGTCGAGCTGCAGCTCGTTTATTAAATGAGCTCAAGTACAAAATTCATGTGGCTAGACTCGAGAGCTCGCAAGCCGGCTCTAATAACTATTAATATTTTTAAAATAATTTTTATTTTATTTATTATATGGGAATAATATTGAGAATTAATAATAAATATTTTTTTAATCCACTATAAACCTAAATTTGAACCAAATCTAGCTTGAATTTGTGATTGCACGTGGCTGGAGGCGGACAACCCTCATGAGGTGAACCACACAAGCTCGGGGCAGAATGCGATTACATGTGCATACTGTTGGATGTGGAAGACGAGGGGTTGGATGACTCGCTCGGTCACAGAAAGCGGATGATGCGGAAGGCAGCCTGGACTGGCGAGGCTCTCGAGTCAGCTCAAGCTGATTTACAGTGGAAAAGCTCGAATTTGAACTCGTTTGTTGAGCTCGAGCTCGAGTTCGAGCCGTCTTTCCGACTAACGAGCCGAGCTTTATAATGTCATCACTTGAATCAACTCGACTCATTTACACACCTTGTTTACGCATGTCATACACATATTATTAACTTAATTATTATATTAACTTATCTTGAACAGTATTTTTAGTGTCATATTATTTACCCTCTATTAATAAATTTGTTGTGAAAGTTTTTAATTAACAAAAAGAATATTTTCAGAAGTACCAATTCACTTCTTTTGATGTGCAATTGGACAAATAAGTTCACGTGAACCACAAGGATTCAATTTAAAAATAGAACATAATAGATGTGGAATCACAAGCTTCTCCTTTTAGGATTAATTTATGTAAGATAATGACAAGCTTTCTCTTTCATAAATTTGTTTCCAAGCATATAAGCATCTTCTTCTTTTGTAAAGCCCTGGACTGAAATTATTGGTTGGTTGAGAGTAGAAACTCATGTGGATATCCATGCGAACAGCAAACAAATCTAATTTGCCTTTCACTATAGATCAATAGTTCATGTCAAAGAATCCAGTATGAGTTGGTGGAATAGCAAATTTTTGTACTGTGCTATCTTAACTCTCAAGTCTTTTCAAACCGACATGTATCTTTTCTAGTAGGGTACCCTAAATGATCCGATTCTAATTCGATCCAAAAATTTTAAATTTGTGTTGACTCATTTAATAAAAAGGTCGTATTCAAGTTGATTTTTCAGACCCGTTTATTAAACCGGTTGGATTCGAGTTGACATACGAACCTAGTTTTTTACCCAAAAATGACTAGTGTAATATTTTTTCTTTAATTTTTTTTACTTGGGCATACTCTTCTTATTTTTTATCAAATATTTTAACCTTTATAATTAATAAGCTATAAAAATAGCATTTTCTTAAACCAAAATCGATTAACTGTTCGAGTTGATATTTTACCTTTTTATTAAACGGGTTGGATGTAGGTAGACTAGATTCAGTTTGGATCAATTTTGGATCGAGCCGAACGCGACCTGTCAACCTATTTTAACACCCCTATTATTTTTCTTATATTTATTACATGAAAAGCAGGGCGGGGTCATGTAACTTCGGGTTGATTTGAATAAATTGGCTTTCCATGGATAAGAATTTATGGCATGTGTGTGTTGGGTGCTTCCAACATTGATGGGAAAGAAAGCAGATATTGATTATCTACTTTTGATAATTTAGCAATAGTACTACGCTATGATAGAGAGTAGCTACATAGCAATCAATCAACTTCTCTTTACCTTTATAATAAATCACAAAGTTTCATTTATTAAATTGTGATTACCAAATGAGAAAGGATTAATCTTATGTCACTTACAATTGTGTGTGATAATTGTTTAGTACCTACAGATAATGTGTACTGCATGTTTTGTTTGGAGCAGTGATTTGTGCTTAAAGCACCGTTTGATTTGAAGTGAAAATAGTGTAAAATATGTTATGTACAGAAACTTCAAGCATATTGATGCCATCACCGCCAACTGATGCCATCAATGTTGGACTCTAATAGTCGTCGACGTCGCTTGTAGACACCACCATCTCTATCAGCCACCACCCATCGCTGCTCCCGCCCACAGCCATCATTGAGCATTTCCATGCAGAGCCAAATAAAAAGAGATAACCACTTTTATTTATTTTACACTGATCCACATCTTTTTCATCCAACTAAACAGTCACTAGGGAAATCTAAAATTTTATCCACCGGCTCAGGAAACATAATTTGGTAATTTATCCTTTGTTCAAGTAGCCGTTTATTTATGTTTGGATAAAATAGTGAACAAACAGATGGACAAATGTTCAAATGAATTTGTAAAATTGGTTAGTTTTGTTCACCCGAGCAACCAACAAACAATATGCATGAATCTTTAGGGAAATTAGCAAATAGACAATCAATATAATAGTAAATAGGGATTCAAAGAATGAAATCGATTTGTTTCACAGATGGTCATGTCTTGTTGTAGATTTTACTTCAGATATATTTATATAATTCAATAAGGTTAGCCTCGTGTTTCTTTATTGAAGATAAGAATGGGAGCCTTTGTCAGAGCCGCATATTTTTCTTTTCATGGAATGACTTTGATTTTGTTTATTATTTATTTTTTAATTGATGAAGCCGATAGGAAAATTTTATTTTATTTTGCCAACATATCTCATTAGATGAAACCTAGTACCAAACTATTATGCGGTATAGATTAATGCATATAGATCAATATTTGAGACTAATAGTCCTTAATTGTACTGTAATGTAATTATAAACCTTCACCATGAACACTTTCCTAATAGATTCAATCTTGAGGTGATAAATTTCACATCCTAATAAATGGATATAATTAAACAAAAAAAAAAAAAAAAATCAGTTACTCTCTTAAATACTAATGATCGTAGGCATAGAGGCTAGTATCTAAAGAATAGTAACAATAGGTTTTTACTGAACTATAAGTATTAGCATTATCTATATATGAGTGTATTCCTATTGTAGAGTATATATATATATATATATATATATATATATATATATATATATATATATATATATATATATATATATATATATATATATATATATATATATATATATATATATATATATATATATATATATATATATATATGTGTGTGTGTGTGTGTGTGTGTGTGTGTGTGTGTAGAAGATTACTCTAGCTTTACACGTGTAGGTGTGTGATGCATTTATGCAGTTATTACCTGATGGTTGTGATCCTGTCCTTGTGGTAATGTATGTCAGGCTTCTGTTATTACTCCCCCACAAGCTAACAGACTTGGGTGGATGGTGAGCTTGTGTCGAAGCAGCTGAAAATGAGGAGTTTAGAGAGGTTTAGTTAGGATGTTAACTAACTAATCTTTTGTAGTAACATGAATGATTTAAATTGTTTGATAATGAATGTGATCACGAATGAAGTGGTGATTGAAAAGTGTTGATTGATTTGATGTATGCAATGAGATATCATAGGGAAATCATTGACTGTAAGGAAAATATTGTTTGCATATATTAGGAGATAGAGTTGACTATTGTTTTTATGAAAGGTAAATAGTGACGAGTCGGCTTGGCCATAATTGAACCCGAGGGATTTGAGATAGTTGAAAAATATAGTAGACCATTAATGTTGTGCTTGTTTGAGGCCAAAGATAACTTTGCGAAGGAGGAAGACATGACTAGGATGAAGATTGTCTTCAAAGCCTTTTGATTGTGTCATGTATATGGCTTCATCGATATTTTCATAAAGGAATGCATTTGATACATCGAGTTGATGTATGAGCCACTTTTTGAAGAGGGAAATAGTTAGAAGAGCTCAGATGGTGGGGAATTTGGTCATAAGGCTAAATGCTTCAAGGTAGTTCATCCCATTTTATTAATAGTGTCCTTGAGCTACTAGTCTTACTTTGAAGCAGGCTATAAAGCCATTGGAATTAAATTTGGTGTGAAATGTCCAGCGGCTGCCAAGTACTAGGGTGTTGGGTGGAGGTCATACTAATGTCCATGTGCTCTACTATTGAAGGGCCAATAATTCAGTAGCCATTGCATTACACCAATGAGAGAATTTTACTGCTTCAATATAGAAGGTTGGGTTCAATTGGTGGGAGGGATGAAAAGTGTTGTGGAGGTTGAATAGATTGAGGAGATAACATGATTTGAGAGAACACGTTTTTAGTCTGGTTATTATAGAATGAGATGAATGTAGCACTGGCGATGTAGGATGATGAGTATGGGAAGTTAAAAGGAGCTTATGAACTGGAATCTATAGAGATGATTGAAGATGGGTTTGGTTGTTGTAGTGATGAGGTAAAGGTTGCTAGAGTGATGAGAAGAGAGGGGGATTTGTTGGAAGGGTGATGGTAGCAATTGTGGAAGAAATTTGTGAGGTGGTATAAGGTAAGATGTTTGAGGTGGGGATTAGAATATTGGGAATGAGCTATGATATTGTAGGTAGCTGCATAAGGATATGACACCAAATGATGAATGCCATTTTGATGAAGAAATGCATTAAGTTGGGAATTGAGATATTGCTTGCCATTATCAGATCTTAGACTTTTTATTTTGTGGGAGAGTTGGTTTTCAATGATGGTTTTGAACTACATAAAGATTGGAGACACTTTAGATTTATTTTGCATAGGAAAAATCCAAGTAAATCGTGAGAAGTCATCAATGAAAACAACAAAATATGTAAAGCTTTGATGTGAAGTTACTGGGGAAGAACCCCCTACATTAGAGTGCATGAGAGATAGGGGAGGAAAAGTTCTAGTAGTAGACTAAGCTGGGAAAGATATTTTGTGTCCTTTAGAGACCTTACAAGCAAAATGAAAAAAAAAAAGTAGAAGCTAGAATGTGGAGCTGCTTGTTGATATTGGATATGGTAGTAAGCACCTAATCGTAAGGGTGGTTTAGTTCGTTTTACCATAGATACGATGCTTGGAAAAAAACAAATAGAGATGTGTTCTTATATAGTTGGCGAGAAGATTGGATAGATAGAGGTCTTTATGGTTTGGTAGGATGGGGAAAGTCCATTCAACATATAGAGTCTGATGTGCTCCATATCAACATTAGAGTCGACTGCCGCTATATTATCAATAATGGTTTTGATCTCTGTGAAGTATTATGTCATAGTAAGGTTTTTTATGGTGATGTTATGAAGCTCATTCTTGAGCTGAATCACGCTGGATATGTTAGATGCTTGCAGGAGGCGCTCAATAGTAGTCAAAATTGATGAGCAGAATTTAAGATGTAGCACTTATAAGAGGACATAAGGGGAGAGAGGGGAGCAAATTGCTGCAACAAGATTTTGATCAATGAAAATCTACTTGGTATATCTGGGATTTTTCATTGTGGAGCCATCTGGTAGTTGGGTGAGGCAAGGAGGTGTAGTAGTTATAGGTAGGAGAAATATTGCAAAGCCATTTTCTCTAAGAAGCATAAGAACTTGTAATTTCCACATGGAGTAGTTCTCATTAGAAAGTTGGGTAGGGATAATGGTGTTGATGTTTGAGATGAAAAAATTGAGGGAACCAGGAATGCTGATCAGTGAAAGTGGATGAGGGAGGGTCACCTATCTACAAAGAAGAGGACTATGCCATTTCTAGAGATGGGAAAGTTTAAACCTACTCTAATACTATAAGGAATAGTAACATCAGGTTTTTACTGAACTGTAAGTATTAGCATTCTCTGTATATGAATGTATTCCTACTATAGAGTATATATATGTAGAAGATTGCTCTAGATTTACACGGGTGTGTGATGCATTGGTGTAGTTATTAGCTAATGGTTGTGATCATTTCCTTGTGTTAATGGATATAAGGCTTATGTTATTAGTATCTTTGAGTGTCTAAAGTATCTTGTGTGTCTCAGGGCTAAGTTCTCATGTTCTTTTTTATTTAGACTTCGCATACATATTACCTTTCTTTTTGTTGAACCTACCATATTTGATATTTTTACATAAATCCTTGGAGATTATGTATGAAGATAGAATACTAATCATGACTTTAATCAAGAATTCTTTTAAAGTTTAACCCTAATAAAATAATTAACCATAAGAGCTTGATCATATAATGGTACTAAACAAAGAGTTAAATTAACCATAGAATTTTTTTTTAAAATATTCTAAATAAAAACATATTTGCCTTATAAATCCAAAAAGTTCATTGTTCGTATCCTTCAAGATAATATGATTACTTTTTCATAAGGTATTCTAAAGATAAATATAATTAATTTATCTTCATTTATATTCTATTAAAAGTATGAGGGTTTTTTTTTAACTTCTTGAAGTGATATGTGTCCTCCTTCATGGTGCTCTTTCAAAGCTCAAGAATAGGTCCTTTTTAGGTATCAATGAAACTAGCCTACTGATTGAGAATTGATAAATTTATTATGTAAATGAATTAATATTAAAAAATAAAAAATAAAATACATAATTTTAACCAAAATATTATATTTCATAAATTTATTAATATTAATGAAATGAATAATCAAGCTTCTTAATATATTTTACATTATTTGATAATGTTATATAACAATTTTATAGGGAATCAAGCTAATCAATTTTTTCTCAATATAAGTTACAAGGCAATTTTTAAATCACTCTTCACCAATTCAATTAATTAATTGACGCTTAAAAATCCTCTTTGTAAGCAATTCTCTCTCTATTATAGTAATAGAAACTCGTAAAGTTCATGCTAAAATTACAAGCTTATAAACTAGGAGATACATACATTTTTTTTCTTAACTATTTATTTTACAAGATTAGCATTTGCACTTAAAGTTCCTAACTTAGTAATAGTGTGCATATTAATAATGCAAGGGAAATTTTGGATGCTTAAGACCCATAATCTCGACTATAAAAAGATCATTTGGATATAACTCTGCATAATGAATTTGATTCCCTTTATTATTATTATTATTATTATTATTATTATTATTATTATTATTATTATTATTATTAATAAAAGGTAGATATTTTAGTAAGACTAAAAGAAGAGGTATATGACATTACAAATTGGAAGGAAATCAACAATTCCTTCCCAAGGCCAAAAACCAAAAGGCAAAAAAGCCAAACAAAGAAAACAAAAAGGAAAAGAGAAGAAAGGAAAGAAAAAAGCCCCTCAACTAACAAAATGAGGTCCCCTATGGTATTGAAGAGGACACCAAAAAAACTAATAAAACATCACACCAAACATGCAATCTCATTTGATTTTGGTAGCCCTACAATACACATAAGAAGACCTTAACATTGGTCAATTGAGGGGACCAAATCCCCACCTTGGAGCTCCTCAATTGATTTTTTCCTCTTCCTTGGGGCAGTGGTGACAAGCCCCAACTACTATATATTTTTCTGTAAGGGACCTTGAGATGGTCTAGGTCTTTGCTTCGAGAGATTCAGGCTTTTGTTAGAGAAATCCGTTTGGAGAGAATTATGAGTAGAGAAAACTATAGGCTTTGGGATGGACACTACATACGTTGGAATGGGGCACAGCCTTTCATGTTCTATAGAAGGTTAAGTGAGAAATTGGGCTTTATGCTTAGGCTTTCTTCTTCTAATGACGACATTCGAATAACCTAATTGGTCCACATCAAAAGATGGTAGATGCGTCAACCTAGGATTAGTACTATTATGTAATTCCATATCAATATAAGGAAAATTACTATCAATATGGCTATTAGGATGTAGCTTAACCTTGTAAGGGAAAGACTCCACTTTATGGTTAATAATTTCACAATTGAAAGATAAATGGGAAAGGCCCTCGTACTCAACTCTTTGAAAAAATGTGCCATTTAGACCTTTGATCCAAAATCCAGGGGACAATTTCTTTGTCAAATCATTGCTCATAAACTCTAGCATAAGAACTCTGACCCCCCAAGATGACTGCTCATCCATCCAAAGTGGTTCTCCAATCAAAGCAGCCATAAAAGTGATATTGGAAGGTTCCCGATAAATTAGAGGAAGACGTGGAAATCAGACCTAAATTAGAGAGGTGAACCCCTTTATATCATCAAGAGAGAAGGAAGCCACTTGTCCAAGCTAATTATGCTTCCATCCACAATCCAAGGCCCACCTCCAAGGATGATATCACAGGCATCAAGGCTTTGGAAAATACAAATAAAAGCAATTTGGAGAAATGGTGATAAATTGGAACCCCCCAATATGAGACCACTTCTTGAAAGTTCACCATGAAGCCAAGCAAAAGAGATTATCTTGCCTAGAAGTTTTCCAACTAGAGCACATTTTAATTTAGCAATATTTTCATGAACTTTGTTAATGTTAAGGCTCAAGAAAACGCCATCCTCATCAAACACCTCTTCTTTAAGAATCTTTTCTATATGTATATAAGAAGGCTTCCTCCAAACAAAATGTCTTGGGCTTCAATCACCAAAAACATGATATTGCTTTGGGGAACATTGTTTGGTAGATTATTGCTAAAATTCTACACCAACAACTCCTAAGTTAATTGAAAATTCCTTAAAGAGATTAACACAAACATCTGAAGTGCAGTGTTATGTAGCATTGAGCTCTTGAACTAAGGGATTGTGAATGATTACACACTTGCAGGAAGACAAGCCATCCATGGTCCATTCAAAACATTCACACAATCCAATCCAGAAACATCATTCAATTCCCCAATTTGGATAAATGAAGGATATTTGGACCCTGAATAGCAATATTTGATAAGAGCTCATACATGGAAGAGTCATGATCTTAAGGGGTAGACGGAGCAAACTCTCCTAAATCTAAATCCCTCTGTTCAACCGAGGCTTGCATGATACCCCTATTGATACATTCAAACACAATGACATGGTTAAGTTCCTCAAGCTTGTAATCAACTGATGAAACACCTGCTACAAAAATATCCTCACCGGTATGACCATCCTTCAAAACTTGGTCGCACAGCTCAGGTTCATTTCCCTCCAAAACCTTCCAAAAAATTTCATGCCTAGAACTTTTCTACCACCAATACCCCAACCAGAGCGAGGAGAAGATTGACAACCACTCCTCACCATGGAACCATTGACCTTAAATGTTAATGCTTCACTTTATAACTCAAATTCAATTTCTATAGGGGGAGTGATCAAATTTGATTCCCTTTTCGAATACAAAGAATAAATAAACTAGGTTTAAACATGTCAAATAAAAAAATAACTCATTCCTAGCCTCACTGAAATTATTATTTAACTATTAAAGATGTATATCAACTACAATTTAAAACAACTCAAAATAATTAGAAGCATATTTATAATATCATCATCTCTCCATCTTGGCTATCAATGAGCCTAGAAGGTAGAATTCATAACTAAAACATCAATTTCAAACAAGTTACAAAAAATATAACACTTCATCCAATAAAAAAATTGCCTTTCATCCTCCCACATAATCTATAGTGTTTGCATGAATACTTGTGCCATTTTGTATGAATACTTGTGCCAATTTTATCACATTCTCTTTGTCATGATCTTTTCTGTATAATAGTTGTAATAATTCATTTATAGTATCTAATTTGTTAATTACAAAATGCACTAAAAAGACAAAGTCAATTATTTTATTTTATTTATCAACATACCAATTTTCACTAATTATTAATAATTTATCCTATCCACCTTGAGAATCCCAAGCAATATGAGTATAAAAGCATATATTTCATGAGACAAAATATCATCACACCAACTCATTAAAATTAGTCACTTGATCTTATTCTCAACTACAAATTAACTCTCTAGTTTTGAGGTTCTCAATAGTTCTATCATTTCAAATGGCATAAAGATTATCATTCCTCACGCAAGATGCTCCAACAATACTTATAATTCTAGAAATAAACTTAAATATATACTTCAGTTGCTAATAGTTGTTTAAGTAACTATCAAACACAGTTATAATTGACGAGTAAAGTAATGAACATAAAATATTTAAAGATTATCATTAAGGTTGAGTTCTTATACATAAAACTCCTCTCATATATTAGTAGATGCCACATTCTAACATTGACCACATATTGTATATATGCTCAATGAATGTTTGTCTAATATAAGGTTAAGAGCTATCTTAAGTACAATTATTGAGGCTGACAAAATAAACTTATTAATAACGAATCTCTCAATAACTTGCCCTTTTTTAATCAACATATCTCATTATGATAGCCATTTGTTCCTTCCTTATCACATCGTAGGATTCATTTATTAGAATACAAAGGTAAGAATTACTAATCATTCATAGTGAAAAGTAAGGTCTCAATAATAAGAACCAACAAAAATTATTTTGAACCTTTAATGAAGTCAACTTTTGCATCAAACTAGCATTTGTAAACATAAATTTCTTATATTCTTCATTATGATTAGTAAGTAAATTAAAAAGTTGACAATAATTTCCATAGTTATACAATTCTGAAGATTCGTCTTGACCACTAAATAGCAATCATTGGTTTGTCTTGATTTGAAATCCTTAACTTGCCATGTAGAAGGAATTAAACAAAATCAACATATGTTGTCTATAAGATCTAATATTCATTTTTATTCAGGTCATTCTTACTCAATCACATGTAGGAACACCATATTCCTAGAGCTTTATTAAGTCCTCATATTTTCATCTTGTTATATTGCATGTATTATTATATTCCTCAATATATATTAGAAGATTTTGTTTACTCTTCAATTTTTGAATTTGTGGTCTCCAAAACTTTGGCCCCGGCCACCGCCCGGTTTGCTTTTCTTTTGGGGGGAGTTTTAATGTAATTTAGGTTCTGTGATAAATTTTGGATGGCATATGGGTTTGTAGATAAGACACTACACAGAGATTTCACCCTCATTTTGTAAGGACTTTATGATCTGAGTTTTGGTTTCCTATAGGAGCAAGCCCCTATAGTTAATTACCCCTCTCGATCACGAGAGAGAACTTTCAATTAAGGTTAGTCATTAATTAGATATATAGACAATACATGTTATCTAGCATATAGTAACATAACGGGCTTTGGTTTGCATATTTAGAGATTTGGAAAATTGATATTTAAAATAGAAATTACACCATCTTGCACTTAAAGCAGATGGTGGGGGAATGGATGATGGACCCGATCAAGATCCCATGGTTCTATCATCCTAGGCCATCATCGTCCCTGGTCTAATTAGTCAAACATGGTAGTATATCTAACCTGACAAAAGGATCCTTATTGGCAACCATGGGTTGCTTCATCCAAGGGGACCTTGTAGACCTGAGATGAGTGTTTGTCTAAAGGGATAAATTTGAATCCACCTTAGCCAACAGAGGGCTTTTTTCTATATCAATCATATCCTATTAATTCATATATCAAGGATTTGATGTCACTAAGGAGGATATTAGCTCTGGCCATAACCATTATTTCATGGTGCTATTTGGTGAAAAAACCACTCAATTTAGAGGGCCCCAGGTCATAACCATTTATCCTGCGGTGCCATTTTGCGGCAAAACTATCGATTAGAGGATATGTACCACGTCCTTACTAACAGGAGATTATTTGAGAATGAATCCTAAAGATATTTTAACTAGACATTTATATCCATGTGAGTTGAAGTAGTTTTCAATCTATCCATCTTGGCAAATTATTGCAGAGGGCAGATATATTTTTCTTTAAATGGTTGGATGGTTGATTTCAATTTTAAACATCTTTGGATTTGAGATTTTTGGAATCTTTGGAGCTTTGAATTTCATAGGAATTTGGGTGGTATTTTGAAGATAATTGAAATTAACCCCTTCGATTAAGATCTTTGTTCAATACGACCATCATTAGGGTGTAAGGGGTCTTTTCCATTTGAAAATATTTATAATTTATGGATTAACCTTGTCAACTCTATCAAGATGTCGATAGAGGATTTAGTTTTATAGGCTTTATACCTTTATTAGTGAATTCTCATTTATATTGGCCTTGAAGGCCTAATATGAGTGTATTAAGACAAAAATATTGGTCTCCACCACCATGTACTTGTTTAATGGTTTGAACCCTGTCGACTCCTATTGATTAGTATAGAAGGATTGGGTTTGAACTTGAATTCTCTTATCAACCCATGCAACATCCCTATACATCATGTGTGTACCAATTACACGCTCGCCAGGGCCCATGTGGGTGTTTGGGGTCATTTGAAAATATTTATATTTTGAACCTTGTCAACTATGTCAAGTTGTCAACAGAGGATCAAGTTTCATTGGCTTTATGCCCTTGTGAGTGAATTCTCTTAATTGTAGGTCTATAAAGCTTGATATGAATGTATAAAATAAATATCCCGGTTGACCTCGTGATCACATATTTATTTGATGGTTCGAGTCATGTCAACTCTTATCTACCCATATAGAAGGATCGGGCTCGGACTTGAATTCACTTATCAACCCGTGCAACATCCCTAGACGTCATGTGTGTACCAATAACATGCTCATCGGTGCCCATACGGGTTTTATGATTGCATTTAACCCTTATGTACCCATGTGTATACAAACTACGATGCATGTTCTGGGGTATTTTTCAATATTTATAAACCCCTTATGTCCACTTGTATGAATGTTACGGATCCGGTGGCATAGCGTAGCAGCTTATAGATTGAGTAGTTCACTATTTTGTATAGGTAGATTGTTGTACACTACTCATTGCTCTCTGCATGTGAATTGCAGTGCACTAACAAATCTCCTGCTTGTGGTTGATACACCGGGCATACAACAAATTTTCTATGGTAGCTCATAAAGATTTACACTTGTTATAGTCATTTAATATATTGTTCGTATATGCCATTAAATATGTATAATAAGCCTCCTATAAGGACATGTAAACACTTGCATTTATTGAAATCATCCGGTGTTTGCTTGTAGATAATATGTGGTATATAGTGGGTATTCTATGACATCTTGTAAGTGCTTGTATCTGCTACAGTTCTCTTATGTATTTACCCTGTCGAGGACACATCGGGTACACAACAGCTCTTTTATAATGACTTGTAGATATTTTGCACTTGTTGTATCTCATTTGCTTTTGCTTGCAAATAGCATGTAGTATGTATAACAAGTATTCTACAACCCTTGGATATTTGTTCTTCACTATGTATCATCAGTCCTTGCTTATAGAGGGTCGGTGCCTTTGACTGATGTTGTACAATTATTGACCATGGAGATGTTATAGTGTCTTTGCCACAATAATTGGTAGGTACCTCAAATGTACTATGAACATGCTATCTTTTCCACCTTTCTTCATATACTTGATTGTAGACATGTATTCTATAGTCATTCATGGGCAAGTTGTATTTTCTTATACCTATTTATATCTCTTCATTAGTGCTCTCAAGTGGACGTAGAAAAGATTGCTACATCTTCTTACATGACTATTTTGTTGAATGTATCAACTTCAACTTTATTATTCATGAAGCTGTGTTGCAAAGTATTTGCTTTATTTATTAAATGCATTTCATTCAGTCTCCAGGTGAGTTGCATTTATCACTATTATGCATATAAAGAAATCACATATGATTATTTGTAAACATTTCTGCTTTGATCTATGAGCAAATGATTGTATACAAGAAGAGTCTTTCATCATTGCATATAGGCAATATATGTGTCCCTTGCTTTAGACCGTTGTTGTTTGCAAATTGACCTTACAAGGATATACTGATGTATTTATTGCATGTTCTTTATCATCACTTACAAGCAACCTTTCATTCTCTATCGCTAGTGAGTTATCACCTATCTGTATGATGGTATCGTCCACCACTACATTCCTCATGTTTTATGAATCACCGGGTGAGCTGTATCCATCACTGGTTCTTTCATACATGTTGACTGATGGATGGCTATATTTGTCATCAGATTCCTTATGCACAATGATCATTAAATTGCCACATTCACTTGCGTATGGATCTTCAATGTTCGTTGGTATTTGCACCTTAATCAACATGAAATTTTCTCAACTTTTGCTAACAGCTTCATACTTTTGATTGTAGGCATATTGATTAGAATGCCACTATATATATCATTCCATCAGTGTTAACATATGACTTGTCATATGCATCATAGTCCTTTTATATTTGAAGGTAGCTTCAAAATGCTCCCAATGATTACTGCCCATTTGATATCTTGCTTTCATTCAACATGAAGGTTTTGAGCATTTGTAGGAAACTTCATTTTATTGATCATAGGCATATTTTCACATGCCTTTTAATTTTCATTGAGTGTTGCTCAAGGATGAACTAGCTTCAAATGTTATGAGTCATTATTTGTAATCAAAGGATGATTGAATTCTTGTTCTTCATGAGTTTTATGTAAGCTCATTCTCATTAGTTTTCAGTATGTGTAAGGAACTCAAAAAATTCACTTGTATATCACTTATACATGAAGACCTCCTACCACGAGTTCCCTATTTTCTTGATTTTTACTTATTTAGATGACTCGGATTCATCACTTAATTTATATTTTTATTCTGATGTTTCATTTGTTCACTTAATGTTCACTTATGGATTGCGTTTAATTTTATTCCTTATTGTTTTCTCATCCAGATTCAAATTTGTAAGTCCCATTGAGCTCAAGTTCTCTTGCATTTAGTTCAAACCCAAGTTCTCTACGGTCCAAGATTGATTCAAGTCCTCTGTAGTTCAATTCAAATTCGAGTTCCAAAGTAGGTTCTGTTTGAATAGTTGCTTTTTGAATGAGTTATATTTATGCAACTTATGTAGTTTTGATGATTCCAAACATTATTGTTCAAATGTATAGTTATCTCCTAACAATTTCAGAAGATTTGCACTTGCTCTTGTGTGTACTAACATTTCAGGAAAATCAGACTCCAGACTACGAAAACTTCAATTCAAATTCAACATGAGATATTATGTATAATTGATGTTTATCTTTTCTTTGAATTAACTTTGAAAGGGAGTGATTGTAATTGAGTGAATAAAATCTCACACACACACACAAATAAGGAGATCTTGAAATTCTATACTGATCGTACAGGACGATATTTATCGTACTGGACGATCTGTCAGTTATCTCCTATAGAGCACTTGGAACGAATAGGAACTTGCCTTGAAAAATTTTCTAAGTCCTATTCGTCCAGGACGAAATTTATCATCGTCCCAGGCGATGGGTTCTCTGCAAAATTTTCGTCCAGACGAATTTTACCATCGTACGAGGCGACCAGTCCTCTGGAAAATTTTCGTCCCGACGAAAATAAATATCGTACAGGACGATCAGCTCTCTGGAACTTTTTTCGTACAGACGAAAACAAGTTATCGTCCGCGGCGATAGGTTCTCTGGAAAATTTTCGTCCAGACGAAATAAATAATCGTCCAGGACGATCGGCTCTCTGGAAAATTTTCGTCCAGACGACCACATTTTCGTTCAAACGACAAACCGACTTAGAACAGTTTTCAGCAGTTTCTAGAACCGACCTTGTAATAACCGTTCGTACTGGACGAACCAAGTTCGTACAGGACGATCAGATGTACGAAGTCAGTTCGTACACATATACAAATTGGGTCGTTTCAGATCGTTTAAGTAAAATCGTCCAGGACGATCCAGAATCGTACAGGACGATCCACTGCGTACAGAATTGAAAATTTGCAGTTTTTGGGCGGTTTCACTTGTCTTTTATATAAATAGTCCAAATTAGACTGCCACCCAATCTTTTTGTCATTTGATCTTCGTGCCTTTTGAGAGAATAGCCAAGGAGAGAGTGGAAGAGAGCATTCAAAGGAGGATTCCTACCACTGGAGCTAGAAGGCTTCACTTGGATTGCTAAGGTAAGAGTCTCTACTTGTGAAATTGGATTTCTTCACTCTTTTTCTTTCTTCCTTCTAGATTCTTGTGAGAAGATCATTCAAGAAGGTCCGGTTCTCTGCCGACACTTGGAGAGTGTGAACAGACGAAGGGTTCTCTGCCCACACTAGGAGAGTGTGAAAGGACGAAGGGTTCTCTGCCCACACTAGGAGAGTGTGAAAGGACGAAGGGTTCTCTGCCCACACTAGGAGAGTGTGAAAGGACGAAGGGTTCTCTGCCCACACTAGGAGAGTGTGAAAGGACGAAGGGTTCTCTGCCCACACTAGGAGAGTGTGAAAGGACGAAGGGTTCTCTGCCTACACTTGGAGGGTGTGAAAGGACGACGGTTCTCTGCCGACACTGGGTTTTGTGTAAAAGGACGGACGGTTCTCTACCGCACCTGGGAGTGGTGAAAAGAGTGTGTTGTAAGGGCTTCTCCGCCTTGCTGTGGGTGCAAAAGGAGAGTCACTATTGGTATTAGTGCAATACTCAGAGGGTGCCTCTGAGGAGTGGATGTAGGTCTGGTTATAGACCGAACCACTATAAATCTGGTGTCATTTACTTTATAGCTTTTACGTTTCCGCACTTTTAAAATTCAGTTTTAACAACTCTGTGGTTGAAAAATATTTTTCTACTAACTTTAAAAAAGAAAATTTTATTTCGGTTCAACTTTATTTTTAAGAGGGTTTAAAATTTTAAAAACTACCAATTCACCCCCCTCTTGGTAGCCTTGGGACACTTACTTAGGCTTAACAACCTAATTACTGGACTCAACAAGTGGTATCAGAGCAGAGTTTCAAAATCATAAGTTTGAACTACTTTTTGATTAACGTAGATGGCTACATTTGGAAACCGAAACACACCTGAGGGTTACTCTATCACTAGACCTCCACTGTTTGATAATATTCCTTTTGATTTTTGGAAAACACGCATGTCTACTTTCTTACAGTCACTTGATTATCGCATGTGGATGCTAGTCCAGGAAGGTTACACAAAACCAACTAGATTAGTTGATGGAATTAGGGTAGATACACCCTATGCAGATTGGACTATAGAAGAACGTGACTTAGCACAATTAAATGCGAAATGTTTAAATAGTTTCTTTTGTGCTTTAAAATCTGAAGACTACATGCGAGTTTCCACTTGTAAAAGCGGAAAAGACATATGGGATAGACTTTGTATTACTTATGAAGGGACAAATGAGGTTAAGCAATCAAGACTCAATATCTTGTTACATGACTACGAACTGTTTCGCATGAAACCTAATGAATCTATATCTGACATGTACACAAGATTCACTCAAATTGTCACCTCTTTGCATGCACTTGGTAGGGAATTAACTAATGCTGAAATGGTAAATAAGATTCTTCGTTGTTTACCTACTACATACGATGCTAAAATTACTGCAATTACAGAGTCAAAAGATCTGAACATTTATTCTATTGACAATCTTCTTGGTTCACTCATTGCTTACGAGCAAGGAGTAAGTCAAAGAAAGATTGATGCAGGTGAACCAAGAAAGGACAAGAATCTTGCATTAAATGTGGAAGAGTCAGAAAGTGAACACTCACAACCTGAGGATGAAGACGATATAGCACTGATGACTAGACAATTCAGAAGCTTTTTAAAGAGGAAGCAGAAGAGACGCCAGCAATGGAATAGAGGTAAGTATAACAAAAATGGCAGGGTTTCTAATGAATTGATTTGTTATGAATGCAGGAAACCAGGTCATATAAAAACTGATTGTCCAAAACTTAAAGCCACTCCTAGCAAGGAGAAGGTAGAGGAGAAACCAATGGTAAAAAAGGGCAAGAAGAAGTTTCAAAAGGCTTTTTGGGCGGACTCAGCTTCAGACTCATCTGAGACTGAAAACGAAGAAGAAGTCACCAACCTTTGCTTGATGGCAGATAAAGCTGAACAATCAGATCAAGAAGAGGTATGTGATTTAACATATGATGAACTGTTTGAAGTTTCTGAACACATGCATGATGCATATAGGAAAACTAAAAAGATGCATTCTAGTTTAGTTTTAGAATTGGAAGAGCTTAATAAGGAACACGAAATCCTTAGGAAAGATCATGCTTTAATTGATAGCAACCACATGAAACTACTTGATGAATATGATGACTTGAATAAAAATTTTGAAAATTTAAAATCATCCTATGCTGAACTTGAAAAAGAATTTAAGAAATTTAAGGATGAATCTGAGCACAAGACATATAGAATCAATTATACAAATCGAATCTTGGAGGATATGAATTCATTTTACAAACTTACTATAAGAGCTCTCGAGGATAATAGGAACCCCCCTAAACTTGAAGATTTTACAAATCCTAAATATTATCCTAAATTCATGAAATCCCTTAGAAGACAATCATATGAAAGAAAACATAGGAATATTTTTCCTAATGTTAAATGTAACAATTGTGGATTTTTGGGACATATATCTCACACCTGCACTTTAAAGATGAAACCTAATTTGGTGTGGAGAACTAAGATGCATAAACCTAGACATATCACACATGCATCTGATTATAAATTTCATAAAGGTGAACCCAAACTAGTTTGGGTTCCCAGGTCTAACAATTGAGAATTTTGCAGGAATACTCTCACACAAGACCTCGTGAGAGTATATGGTACCTGGACAGCGGATGTTCTAAGCACATGACTGGAGATACTGCTCAATTCATAACGCTGGAAGCCAGGAGTGGAGGCAAGGTTACACTTGGAGATAATACCACAAAGAAGGTGGTTGGATCAGGTATGATTGGAAATTTGAAAAACTTTTTCATAGATAATGTTTTATTAGTTGAAGGCTTAAAACATAATTTGCTTAGCATAAGTCAGCTATGTGATAAGGGCTATAATGTAAAATTTTTACCTACTAGCTGCATAATTAGCCTAAATGGGAAAATTGTTTTAAATGGAAAAAGGGTGAACAATGTCTACATGCTAGATTTAAATTGTATTCAATCTCCTACTGCTTTTTGTTTGAAAACTGTTTCTGATGAATCATGGCTTTGGCATAGGAGACTTTGTCATTCTAGTATGAAAAATCTTAGAAGAATTACCCAAAAGAATTTGGTTAGAGGAATACCTAAACTAGACTTTACTAAACCACTTATGTGATGCATGTCAATTAGGAAAACAAGTGAAGTCCTCTTTTAAATCCAATAAAGATCTTAGGACCAGTAAACCTTTAGAAATTCTTCACATGGATCTTTTTGGACCTGTAAGCACGGTTAGTCTAGGAGGAAAGGTATATGGATTTGTAATAGTAGATGATTTTTCAAGATTCACCTGGGTTAAATTTCTTTTTCATAAGAGTGAATCATTTGAGGAATTCAGAAATTTTTCAACTTGGATACAAAGAAAACTAGGATGTGAAATAATTTCTATACAAAGTGATCATGGAGGAGAATTTGAAAATGAAAGATTTGAAGATTTCTGTAAAGAAAAGGGGATTGATCACAACTTTTCTGCACCTAGAACTCCTCAACAAAATGGAGTAGTTGAAAGAAAGAACAGAACATTAATAGAAGCCGCCCGAGCAATGTTAGCAGAATACTCTCTTCCTAGATATTTTTGGGCTGAGGCGGTTAGCACTGCATGCTATGTTCTGAATAGGGTAAATGTGAGATCAAATTTGAATAAAACACCCTATGAATTGGTAAAAGGTAGAACACCAAATTTGTCTCATTTACATGTATTTGGTTGCAAGGTGTTCATACATAATAATGGAAAATCTGCCTTAGGAAAATTTGATCCAAAATCAGATGAAGGAATTTTTGTTGGATATTCAAGTGTTGGAAAATCTTATAGAGTATTCAACAAAAGAACTTTAGTCATTGAAGAAACCACACATGTTGTTTTTGATGAAAATGGAAACATAGAAGAGCCAAAAGTTGTTGAAGAAGAAATTGAAGAAAACTCCCAAAAGATTGATAGATTAAATTTGGAAGAAAATGTGGAAGAAAATATAGAAAGAGAAGACCCTTTGCCTAGAGATTTGAGATTCTCTAAAAATCACCCAAAGGAATTAATTATAGGTGAACCAAGTGAGGGTGTTAGAACTAGGCGTGGATTAAACAAGGAAGTCAATCATTCAGCCTTCATTTCAACTATTGAACCCACTAACATTGATCAAGCACTTTCAGATGAATTTTGGATATTGGCCATGCAAGAAGAGTTAAATCAATTTGTAAGAAATAAAGTTTGGGAACTAACTACAAGGCCAAAAGATCAAAGTGTTGTTGGAACCAAGTGGGTGTTCAAAAATAAAATGAATGACTCAGGAGTAGTCATTAGAAATAAGGCTAGATTAGTAGCTAAGGGGTATAATCAAATTGAAGGAATTGATTTTGAGGAAACTTTTGCCCCTGTAGCTAGACTTGAAGCAATTAGGGTTTTACTAGCCTTTGCCTGTTTTAAAGGTTTTAAATTGTTTCAAATGGATGTTAAAAGTGCCTTTTTAAATGGAGTAATTGAAGAAGATGTTTTTGTAGAACAACCTCCAGGTTTTGAAAATTCAAAATTTCCAAATCATGTTTTCAAATTAAAAAAGGCATTATATGGATTGAAACAGGCACCTAGGGCTTGGTATGAGAGGTTAAGCACCTTCCTACTTGAAAGATCTTTTGAAAAAGGAAGTGTGGATACAACTCTCTTTTTAAGAAAAATTGGAAAGGATATACTTATTGTTCAAATTTATGTGGATGACATCATCTTTGGATCTTCAAATAAACATCTTTGTGATGATTTTTCTAAAACAATGAGTAATGAATTCGAAATGAGTCTAATGGGAGATTTAAATTACTTTCTAGGATTTAGCATTAAGCAACTTGAGGAAGGTACTTTTCTTAGTCAAAACAAATATATTAAGGACATCCTCAAAAAATATGAAATGGACAATGCTAAACCTGTTAGTACACCAATGAGTTCTTCAGTTCAGTTGGATAAGGACCTTAAGGGAAAATCTGTTGATCAAAAGAAATTTAGAGGGATAATTGGATCTTTACTTTACTTGACTGCTAGCCGACCAGATATTATGTTTAGTGTTTGCCTATGTGCTAGATTTCAATCAGATCCAAAAGAATCACATTTGACAGCAGTAAAAAGGATTTTAAGATATCTACTAGGAACTCAAAACTTAGGAATTTGGTATCCTAAGTTTAGCTCTTCATTTGAAATTATTGGTTACTCAGATTCTGACTTTGCAGGCTGTAGAGTGGATAGGAAAAGCACTTCTGGAACATGTCAATTCATTGGAAATTCATTAGTTTCATGGTCTAGTAGAAAACAAAATTCAGTGGCACTATCTACTGCAGAAGCAGAATACATTGCATTAGGAAGTTGTGTGGCACAAGTACTTTGGTTAAAACAACAGTTGATTGACTTAGGATTAACTATAGGCACTATTCCAATTTATTGTGACAATACTAGTGCTATTTGTATTTCAAAAAATCCTATTCAACATTCTAGAACCAAACACATCGATATAAGGCATCATTTCATAAGGGATCACGTATCCAAAGGAGAAATTGAACTCATACATGTTTCAACTGAAAATCAACTTGCAGACATTTTTACAAAACCTTTAGCCTTTGATACCTTCAGTACTTTAAGAACAAGGCTTGGTGTTATTGATTTGAATGCTTAACTCAAATGTCTTTGCAAACATTGATACTTGTTATGTTTTGTTTTTGAAATTTTGTGAATTTTGTGTGTTTTTTTTTAATGAATTGTTTTTGGATTTATGATTTTGTTTTATGTTTTCTGTGTTTCTGATTGTTTTTGTTGATTTTGTTAATTTAAAAATTTAAAAAATCAAAATTAATTTTTGGAGGAAATCGTCCAGGACGAAATATTTTCGTACGGGACGATGTGTAAAGGAACAGTTTGCGAAAATTTAAACCGTTTTAGAGCAGTTTTTTATTGGATCGTCTGTACGATCTGTGATCGTCCAGGACGAAATTTTTTTTTCTCTCAAACGTCGGGACGATTGAATGCAGCGGTTGAGTGGATAAGATAGTTTTTAATACGAACTTCGTCTGTACGAAATTTTCGTTCGTCCAGACGAACATGTGTCGTTTCATTGTAGGGGACGGTTTTCAAGAGTCATTAAAACGAAATACTTTTCGATCGTCTGTACGAAATTGTTTTCGTCTGTACGATCGGTCAAGTCAAAAAGCCTGTACGAAGGGACGCATCGTAAGTTGTGTTGAATACGAAAAGCCGTTACATTTTGGACGAATTGGATCGTCTGTACGAACATGTTTCGTCCAGACGAATTATTATGTTCGTCCAGGACGAATATTTTCGTCCAGGACGAAAGTATCATTTTTTCCTTTAAATATGAAGGCTTTTCAAACTTGAAAATCACACTTTCAAATTTCTTTTTCAATCCCCTTCAACTTCAAATCAACAATGGCCTCCTCTAGCAAAAGACAAAAGGTTTTGGTGAAGAAACCAAACAGGAATGCCCCAGACAACTTTCTTTCTAAGGAAAATGAGGAATCTTTTCCTCGTTTTGCTTCAGCAAAAATCACTCCGTCTCGCATTCTTATCCCTGCAGAGTTGAAATATCGGGTAATGCACCTCTTCGCCTCAACCCAATTTCAGTTCATTCTTTCTCTCGTTTACCTCTACAACAAACAAACCTACCATTACTTCCTTGCCAACATGAGTTTCAATTCTGACCACTCTATCATTAGTTCTTTTGTTTTAAAGAAAAAAGTTGAGATCACCAAGCACGATCTTGGTGCATTTTTAAACTTAAGAACTGAGGGATATAGAGCCCACACCCTAATGTCAGAAAACTCCTTCAAATGGTTTGAAATAAATAGGGTAATTAGAGGAAATGCAATTGACAATCATGTTGCTAGAGTCTCAGGTATGACCCAAGATGCCCGAATCATCCAGCATATCCTTAGATCCTCAATTATTCCTAAAGCTGGTGATAGGATTAACATCACTCCTCTCCTTTCTTGTCTAACCTTTTTAATCATGTCAAGACATCCTATTGATGAAGCCCAACTCATCATAGATCATATCTATAGGCTTTCAGAAATAGGACATGCTGATCAGAAGAAAAAGAAAAACATTTCATTAGGGCACTTAATTACCTATATTTTGGAGAAGAAATACAATATAGTGCATCCTGATGAAGAATATGAAGAGCCAGTTTACTATAACAATACATCATTCAGACTGCTCTTCAAGGAAGAAAAAGAAAAAGGGAAAGCACATGACAGTGCTTCAGAAGAAGAAGAAAGAGAAGAAGGAGAGCATACCTCTGCACCTCAGTCAGATTATCAGAATCTGATTGAGAGATTTGATCGTTTAGAGACTCATATTGATCAAAGATTTGATCAATTTGATGCTCAACTTGTGCAGCAACAACATGACATTGGTGTTATTAGAAATGAAGTACATGATATCAATACCAATGTAATGTTGATGGCCTCCTACTTTAACCTTTTCGGTGGCATTCCTCCTCCTCCTCCTCCAGAACAGTAGAGATGATTTTATGTGTTTTTGTAGTACTTGTGTTGTATTTTTTGTTGTGTTGTTGTGATTGTTACTCATTTTTTTTGTTATGTTAATGTTTTTTGTTAAATGTAGGTATTTGTCTTTTATTTTATGTTGTGTTTAGCTTTTGTGAAATGTAATCTTTTCATATAAATCAATGCATTTCACACTTGTTTCAGTATTGATTTGTTATTGAAATGTGGTTAATTTTTTATGAATTTCATTAGTATTATTTAATCTTCATAGTGCTTAAATTAGATTGTAATTGGAGATTATCTACATTAGAAAATCTAGTCTTTCAAAATTTAAAAGTTGTTTATAACTTGTTGTAATTAGAATTTTTAAATTCATGTCTATTCATTTAGACTACATAAAATTTAAAATTATTATTGCAATTTAGATGTTTACTTATTTTGTATTTCTTTGTTCAAATAATATTTATGTACTTAGAAATATTTGAAATTTTAGATTATTGTTTTTGGAAAGAATTGGTGTAAAGTACTCTTGAAAATTGTACAAAAAGTACAAAAAATCAAAAGAAATGCGCAATGGTTCGCAAATATGAAAAAGAGGCACAAAATCACCTCAATATCAATAGATGCACAAAAATGTGCTCAAAAAGTTGAAAAAGATGCGCAAAGCGCCACATGTGGTAATTCTCTTCTTTCCAAATTCTTTCAATCTCTTAATTCAAATTGATCTTATGTTCATTTATATTCTATTGAATTTTGAAATATAGAATTTTTTCTTCATCTCTCTTGTAATGATTTTCTATATTCAAATGTCTAAATTGAATCATGTCTTTGCTAAATTCTTCTTACTTACAATGTTATATCACTTTTTAAATCTCCTGAATTTCTATGATTGACCTAATGTTTTTAGTTTAAAATTGCATACCCTATGTCAATCACCATTTAGATTAAATTTTAACAATGAATTTCATATAATTATTTACATTTCTGGTCTTTTTCTTCTTCACTTTTTGTTGCTGTCAAAAAGGGGGAGAAATTATTAGTTTGTGTATGTTTGTGTTTTATCTTTTTTTAGTGGTTCTGTTTGCAATTTTTTTAAAAAAAAAAAAAAAAAAAAAAAAAAAAAAAAAATTGTTCTTTAATGCCTCCTTATTTTAATGTACTCATAAATTCAGGGGAGTTTAGGAGATAAAAAATGTGTTTTAACTTGAAACCATACTAATAATAATTGTTTTGCCATCATCAAAAAGGGGGAGATTGTTTGAATAGTTGCTATTTGAATGAGTTATATTTATGCAACTTATGTAGTTTTGATGATTCCAAACATTATTGTTCAAATGTATAGTTATCTCCTAACAATTTCAGAAGATTTGCACTTGCTCTTGTGTGTACTAACATTTCAGGAAAATCAGACTCCAGACTACGAAAACTTCAATTCAAATTCAACATGAGATATTATGTATAATTGATGTTTATCTTTTCTTTGAATTAACTTTGAAAGGGAGTGATTGTAATTGAGTGAATAAAATCTCACACACACACACAAATAAGGAGATCTTGAAATTCTATACTGATCGTACAGGACGATATTTATCGTACTGGACGATCTGTCAGTTATCTCCTATAGAGCACTTGGAACGAATAGGAACTTGCCTTGAAAAATTTTCTAAGTCCTATTCGTCCAGGACGAAATTTATCATCGTCCCAGGCGATGGGTTCTCTGCAAAATTTTCGTCCAGACGAATGTTACCATCGTACGAGGCGACCAGTCCTCTGGAAAATTTTCGTCCCGACGAAAATAAATATCGTACAGGACGATCAGCTCTCTGGAACTTTTTTCGTACAGACGAAAACAAGTTATCGTCCGCGGCGATAGGTTCTCTGGAAAATTTTCGTCCAGACGAAATAAATAATCGTCCAGGACGATCGGCTCTCTGGAAAATTTTCGTCCAGACGACCACATTTTCGTTCAAACGACAAACCGACTTAGAACAGTTTTCAGCAGTTTCTAGAACCGACCTTGTAATAACCGTTCGTACTGGACGAACCAAGTTCGTACAGGACGATCAGATGTACGAAGTCAGTTCGTACACATATACAAATTGGGTCGTTTCAGATCGTTTAAGTAAAATCGTCCAGGACGATCCAGAATCGTACAGGACGATCCACTGCGTACAGAATTGAAAATTTGCAGTTTTTGGGCGGTTTCACTTGTCTTTTATATAAATAGTCCAAATTAGACTGCCACCCAATCTTTTTGTCATTTGATCTTCGTGCCTTTTGAGAGAATAGCCAAGGAGAGAGTGGAAGAGAGCATTCAAAGGAGGATTCCTACCACTGGAGCTAGAAGGCTTCACTTGGATTGCTAAGGTAAGAGTCTCTACTTGTGAAATTGGATTTCTTCACTCTTTTTCTTTCTTCCTTCTAGATTCTTGTGAGAAGATCATTCAAGAAGGTCCGGTTCTCTGCCGACACTTGGAGAGTGTGAACAGACGAAGGGTTCTCTGCCCACACTAGGAGAGTGTGAAAGGACGAAGGGTTCTCTGCCCACACTAGGAGAGTGTGAAAGGACGAAGGGTTCTCTGCCCACACTAGGAGAGTGTGAAAGGACGAAGGGTTCTCTGCCCACACTAGGAGAGTGTGAAAGGACGAAGGGTTCTCTGCCCACACTAGGAGAGTGTGAAAGGACGAAGGGTTCTCTGCCTACACTTGGAGGGTGTGAAAGGACGACGGTTCTCTGCCGACACTGGGTTTTGTGTAAAAGGACGGACGGTTCTCTACCGCACCTGGGAGTGGTGAAAAGAGTGTGTTGTAAGGGCTTCTCCGCCTTGCTGTGGGTGCAAAAGGAGAGTCACTATTGGTATTAGTGCAATACTCAGAGGGTGCCTCTGAGGAGTGGATGTAGGTCTGGTTATAGACCGAACCACTATAAATCTGGTGTCATTTACTTTATAGCTTTTACGTTTCCGCACTTTTAAAATTCAGTTTTAACAACTCTGTGGTTGAAAAATATTTTTCTACTAACTTTAAAAAAGAAAATTTTATTTCGGTTCAACTTTATTTTTAAGAGGGTTTAAAATTTTAAAAACTACCAATTCACCCCCCTCTTGGTAGCCTTGGGACACTTACTTAGGCTTAACAACCTAATTACTGGACTCAACAGGTTCAATCTTGAATTCCAAGGTCTAGCCCAAATTTGAGTAGAAGTATAGTTCAAGCTCAAGATGAGCTTCTTCCATTTGTTCGGGTCCACTATTATTCAAATTTTGTTCGAGTTCCAGTTAATGAATCTCTTTTGCAGTTCATTTGAGTTCAAGTTCTTTAAGTTGATTTAAATTCTTGTAGTCATTAATCAAATCAAGTTCTATGTTATTATGAATTCATCTCTTTATGGTTCATTCAAGTTCAAATTCAATGTCCAAATTTGAGTCCAAGTCCTTGTCTTATTTCAGACAAAGTTTTGGCAGCCTCCCGTCATCTCCCCCATTTAGAGGAAACTACAGAAAACTGGGCCTCCCGCCACGCTAGAGAAAAGCGTGCACGGTTAGTGTCGTGGAACACCGTGACCATAATTTTTGTCACTCACCCCGCCAGAGAAAGGCGTGCATGGGTCTTTGGGCACTGGTTTAAAATAAGCAATTTTATATTTGTCCCCACCTCATCGTAGGTGTCACACCCATGCTAGAGAAAAGCATGCATGAGTTTGTTTTTCGGTGCGTTGTTAACGCCAAAAATGGGGTTTTGTGAATACCCGCCCCTCACAAGCATCGCAATGAATTCCCTTCTACTACGCTAGAGAAAAGATACATAGGTGATCATTTGCTGCATTACAAGCGCGGAGAATGAGTTTTCAATGTTTAGGAGATTATACCTTTGAATGGTGACGAAGATAACGACGTTGGCTCGTGGATCGAGGCAAGGGAAGAGTATCTTTTTTTTACTATTAATAATTTTTAATAAAAAATAATTATAATTAATTATAGTTAATAATAGTTAATAATAATTAATTAACTTATTATAATTAATTAATTATAATTAAAAAATAATTAACTAGAAATAAGTACTCATTATTATTTAACTAATTATAATTAATACTAATTAATTAATTAAGATTAATATATTATAATTATAATTAATTAATAATTTATTATAATTAGTAATTATAACTAATTAATAATGAATTATAATTAATAATTAATTAATTAATTAATTATAATATAAGAGATAATGATTAATTATAATTAGTGATACTTAATTATAACTAATCATTATTAATGATAAATAAATATAATAATAATAATAATAATAATAATAATAAACTCTCCTTCTCTCAACTTGGCAAGCTCACTTTATCTGGCCAAAGAAGAGCACGAAGGGGAGAAGAATCATTACCTTCATAGAGAGCAGGCTCCCGTCCTTGCTTGCACTCAAAATGCATTAACTTCTAATCCAACAGGACCGAAACATCGATGAGGGAGGTGAAGGAGTCGGAGGAGCTAGGTCTTCAGGTAGAGAGGAAAATGCTCGGTTGATCGGAGGCTTTGGAAGAGGTGGTTGGCTTCTCCCTCTCTCTCTCTCTCTCTCTCTCTCTCTCTCTCTCTCTCTCTCTCTCTCTCTCTCTCTCTCTCTCTCTCTCAGTCTCGAGATCAAAAGAAATAGGAGGTTGAGTAGGGAGAGAGTAGTGGAGGTGAGACTGCTTGGGGTCGGAATAGGAGATAGGAAGCAGTGATGGGCTCATGGGTCTTTGCGTAGAAAAACTGAGAGCGAAAGAAGTGAGACTCGCTCGCCTTTTAAAGATGTAAACGGATAGAAGATTCTAAGAAACTAGCAAATCGTGGGATATGATACCAACAACACTTTTCATAGAGTGCTACAGGATTTATGAAGGATTTTTGGCAAGACCTCGATGTGATTTCAACAAAGGTATGTTGTGTATTTTTCATTTTTTTTATGCCTTCAGAGGGAACTTTTATTGGGTGTGGAGTGCAGACCTAGCTCTATGTATGCAAATCTTTAGTTGAACGGCACATGGAGATCACCTTGACCCCACCGATGTATTTACCATGTGTGCTTTTTTACAACCCGGCCCGACGACTTGAACCGCCCGAAAAATTGAAAAAAAAATGTGGTAATACCTTTGATGGCGCGGGTTATTTACCTCAGTTAAAAAAGTTTTTTTCATCACTTGAAAGCAGAGAAAGAAAGAGAAGATAGGAAGCTATGAAGATGGATACCGGTCTGCAGGACTTCAAAGATTGCTCGGAGATGGAAGATGTTACTCAAGAGACACATCAAAGTGAAAAAGATGTTTTTCAGCAAAATACCAAAGATAAGTTGGAGATATTATCGATAAATATGATATGGATGTCGTGACTTCAGTGTTTAGTTTAATAATTTTTCTTTTGAAATTTATGTTTTGGTGGTCATACGCGACTCTTAGGTACCATTTTGTACTGGTCGGTACTGCTCGGTACCACTCGATATTGCTCGATACCGCTAGGTATCAATGTCGTTGCCAATTATTCTGTCTATTTCCAATGTTAAAATCGAAGTGTTTAAATATATTTTATTGTTCGTTGGTTGTCTGTAATAGTAAGAAAGAAGCATATGAAATTTACTGCCATTATGCTCACAATGTTGGATTTAGTGTTCACATAGATCATCACTGTTACTGGACTAATTCGAGAAAGATGAGGCTCAAGGATTTTATATATTTGAAAGCTGGATTTAAGAAGGTCATTTACCTAAACACCAAATCAAAATACATGAAATCTAATACTAGGATCAGGTGTGCCACGATTGTTAGATTTTCAGTTGACCATGATGGAGTATGGAAGGTCCAAAAATGTATAGAGAGCCACAATTATGAATTAGCTAGGCATGAAGATCAACATTTACTCAAATCATGTAAGAATATTAGTGATGAGAAAGCATTTGTTCTTAAATCAATGACAAAAGCTGGGATTAGAACCATTGATGCATTTACATACCTCATTGATGAAGTTGGTGGAAGCGAGAATGTAGGGTTTTCTAAAAGGGATGCATATAACTACGTTCAGAAAGAGAAAAAAGCTAAGATTGAGAATGAGGACACCAATTCCCTAATTGAACTTTTTAAAGATCGAGCAAATGATGATAACATGTTTCCATGGGACATCCAATATGATGAAGAGGACAAATTGATAAATTTTTTCTGGGCTAATGGGGTGGGGAGAATAGATTAGGACTGCTTTGGAGATGTTATCATTTTTTATACTAGTATATAAACTAAAAAAATATAATCTAGCATGTGCACTTTTTGTTGGAGTTAATAATCATTGGCAGAATGTTCTTTTGGGGATGGCATTTATGTAAGAGAAAATAATACAATTATTTACGTGGTTGTTTTAAACATTCTTGCAAATTATGAGTGATAAACATCCTATTACAATTTTTACTGATCAAGACCAGGCAATGTTTCAGGCAATAGAAATTGTATTACCTCAAACACACCATAGGCTATGCCAATGGCACATCACCAAGAAGCTTCCATCCAAGTTGTATTGCTACAACAACAACAACAACAAAGTTAGAGGTCTCCTTTATAATTGTTTAAGCAAGTGTAATTCAGAGGAGGAGTTTGAGAGTTGTTGGACTGAAATGATCAATGAAGGGGACCTTCACAACCATGAATGGTTGAAAGAACTTTACAAAATAAGGTAGATATGGTCCACAACATACAACAAGAGTTGTTTTAACCTTGGTATTCTTTCAACACAGCGTAGTGAATCCACTAACAATATGTGCCACAGAATTTCGAAGCCTACGAGTAGCATAACTGATTATTTTTTGGGTTTAGAGAAGGTGATGAAGACATGACGTCGAAATGAGTAGGATAAAGATTTCAAATGCAGCCAGTCCAATGTTGTACCTTTAGTTAAGAGTAGTCCAATTCTTAGGCAGGCCGCACAATTTTATTCGCATAAATTGTATTCTTTCTTTGAGGAGGAGTTTTTACAAGGTGTGGGTGGGATGTGCATAGCTCATGCTTCAAGCGACTAATCAACATTTTTTGTCAAAACTATTGACAACATTGATCAGCCTCGCCATTGGACTGTTAATTTTGATGAAAAAGAGGGTACCATTGAATGCAACTGTGTAAAATTCAGCATGATGGGCATACTATGTTCTCACTGCATGAGAGTAATAATGCGGTTTGATATAATTAATATACCTCCTAAATATCAACTGAAGAGATGGTCAGCTCGAGCTAGAAAAGACCTTTACTCTGACATGCCAGTAACATGTATAGTAGCTAAAGGTACCCCATCGAATGGCTTATGAGGTATGATATTCTAAAATTATTTCAGTAGATTCACATATCAAATAAGCACAAGAGGGTAAGGGAATGAGGAAGCAGAATAGTACATGATTGATGCAATATCTGAGATTGCTGAGAATGTAGATTTGATATTATATGCCAAGAAGGACCTTAAGTTTATAACGAATTCAAGCATGCTAAAAAAAATTAAAAACCCAATAAAGTGTAGGCCCAAAGGAATTTCTAATGCACAGTTTTAGAGTCATTGGGAGAAAAGAAAACCTAAGAGAAAGAGAACTGAGGATCAACCTACTCCTTCAACTGAACATTGTACACCTGTGGAATCAATTAGTCAAGTTATCTTTCCAAACAAACCAGAATTCTTCACAGATGAGTTCACCCTTCATCGACTAAGCAGCCAGCCGAACCCTAAATATATACAGAAGATGAATGTAATAATTGATGTAGAGAGGATTGTGTGAATATTGAAAATTACTTTACTGAATCTTGAATTTGGTAATTTGAATTTGTATGTTTGTTCGTTTAAATATTACTTTGGATGTTTACATGGAAGTTAATTTTGTTATGTTTTATGTTTCATATATAATTTGCATATGTTTTGCCATTTATGCAATAGATTTTGTAATGTTGGATACTTCTTGGTACCGCTTGGTATTTTTCGGTACTGCTCGGTACTGCTTGGTACCTATAGGTACCTTTCGTATCTTGGTTTTTAATACCAATTAAAGTTGGTAGTTGCAGTGGTTCATGTATTTAAGATGGGATGTTTTGATATTTATTATGTTTGTTGAAATTAAAAGCTATATAAGTTGAGGCAGTTTATCTATTTATTTACATATTTTCTTTATAGTTTATAAACTACATTGGCCCGATGCTAAACTGCATCTAGGCATGCCGGTGAAAGATTTTGTCGAGCTTGCCACAACTAGAATGCATGAATGCATGATTGTGGTTGCTGACTGTCATCATGAGCAACAAGCAAGACAAAATGAAATATATAGATGTTGTGTTCATACATGGCATGATCATTGTGATCTTTTGCTTGAAGTTGCATGGAGAGAAGAGACGGCTAATAAGGCAAATAGATCAGGATGTTTCCTAAGTGCTGAAGGGTGGCAATATATCTAAAATAACTTTTTTGAAAATCATCATCACCTTGCCAGTCTTCATTTCTTGCAACAACATCATCATGAGCTAACATGTAACGGAAAAGCCTCATGCTCTGATTATGTGGTTAGAAGACCTTGTGATGTAGAAAATGTAATTCTTTATCATCCTTGGGACTCAGTTGAAGAATCTTTTTTAATAGATTTATATAAGCAATTACTAAAGTAACATGTGCATGGATGTAAGAGAAAAAAGTTCTTGGATTTAAGTGATTGGCAATATTTGCAATTTGAGCTTATGACAGAGTTTGGATGTTGTCCTACACAAACTCAACTCCAACAACGTGTTCGCTATTTGCTTAAGAAGTAAAACATTGTTAATGTAGTTAAATTGTTTAAAATGTTACAATGTATGTTCTATTATCAATAATCATTTAAGCATTAAACATAATAGTGTGAATGCAAGTTTTGATATATACTTTGGAATTTCAGCTTGCCAATTTAATAGTTCTTCCCACTTAACAGATTGTGGAAGGATTACAGTTTCCATGTATTTACAAATAAACATCCCACAGTCGAAGCCATTTGTTTGTGTTAGAATTCTCTCAGCAACCGTGACTGGCCAAGACCTGATATCACTTTCAAAACTTTTTTTAGTTTCCTCATACAAATGATTTATCTGCAATGAAAGTTAACTTATTATTATCTATGAATCGATTCAATTCTGTATAATGTATAACACTTCACTTACAATATTTGGGAGCACAGCCCGATGTGTCAGGTTAGGCAACGAATCAAAGAAAAGCCAAGTTGACTTCTTCAAATCACCAACCAAAAGTGTCCAATGCTCATTATCAGATATTGGCAGTAGAATGACATTTTAAGCAGTCACTGCTTCCTTTGTTACGTGAGATACATATTGTTTACTCTCAAACTTATATTTTGTGGAACCCTGTATATTTAATCTTATTATAAGAACTTTAATAAAATAGATTTATAAAATAAGAAGTAACAATATTACCCAATACAGATTAGAAACAAAAATAAATGGTTGATAAAGGCCAAGACGAAGTTTATTCTTCTCAGCTAGCAAAATGGCGAAGGCATCGATGTGGTTGTTGTCCAGATATTGGTTGGTTAAAAGTTTATCAATCTGACTTCTGAAAATATGAATGTTGCCTGCAGTATAAATAATATCGCCCATGCAAAATATAAGCATACATTTTACTGAGTGTTAGTACTGAAAGATACTAAGCGATACCGAGTAGTACTTAGTGGTACCAAGTGGTCCTTAGATGTACTTATAAAGTAGACAGAGATATACCAATCAATAACTAGTAGTACCAAACGGTAATTAAAAAGCATACATACTTTTATTGAGCGTTAGGACCAAGAGGTATTGAGCGATACCGATCGGTACCTAGCAGTACCGAGTGATACTTAGCAGTACCGAGACGAACCGAACGATACCCATTCTTAGCAAAATAAGTTTTTTAAAGTTTGAAACTTACTTATCAGTATACTTTTGAAGGTAGTTGTCGATAAATATTCTCATCTCATCATTTATCATTGCCCACCCAGGATAATCTAATTCTGTTGGAGCTGGTCTTGGTTGGGGTGATTTTACAGTATCAACATCAATTAAAGTTTTTGTAATTTCTGTCTTTGCTGGGGAAAGCCTTGTAGCAACCTTTTTCATCATCTTCCTTCTCTTATTTTGACCCATGCTGAATGGGGTCTTTAGCTCTTTGGCTTTTCGGTCTAGCCTTATTCTCACCCTTCTTGCTATACATGTGCTGCATGAACTAGCAAGGCAAACATCATCCACATCACCAGGCAAATTAGATGGGTTATCATTGATTGGGACATCAGTTTTAAATGGGATTTCAGTAATAACTATTATATTTGTATCCACGCCTTCATCCACCACTTTCTTCTTTTCATTTGTCAGAGTTCTGGATGAAGATTCAACGTGTACCTCCAGAGTTAAAAAGGGGTTAAAAATTGGAAAGTTTTCAGATAAGAACTTCTCCATAGCTTTGAATCTCCTATCCATCTCCCGCTTCTCAAAAACATGATGGTCTAATGTAGCCACTCTTCACTCAATCAAAGTTGTTGTTGATTCCATATTTACTAACCTTTTCTGAAGAAATTTATTTTGATCCAATCGCTTACAGAGGTATTCTTCAATACTAACATGGTGTAAATTAGTTGGAGAAGTTGGTTGCTGCTGCCCATGTGACTTGCGGGTTGGTTGCTGCTGCCTAATTGACTTGGTGGTGGGGGGGGGGGGGGGGGGGGGGGGGGGGGGGGCTGTGGGAGCTTGGTGGGCTGATTGGGCTTGGGGGGGTGACAAATGTTACACCCGAGGTTTGAGCAAGGTGATGTGGATCTTTTATCTACAGATGTATGTGGGGGAGGTATTACTAATAATGTCCTCTCCTCACTGGTTATTATGTCAAAAGATTTTATTAAATCTACTACTAAAAGACCTTCAAATAAACTACTAGCATCTGCTTCATTCTAAACTACATCACAACCCCATCGGAGAAACCGTGGTCTTGATTTTGAATCCACTGGTTTGTTGACTGTAGAGTGCTCTAGAAACCATATCTATAACCAAAACATAACAATGGCAGAATAAAAAAAGATCTTCAAACATTCTACATCATTCATAAATACAAAAATAATTAAATTCAACATACTCATAATTATAATCTGAACAAAACCATTTAAGTATCTAAGTGGTTGTTCTTTGCTTAACTTCTTCGCAATTGCATCAAAGTCAGGGACAAAGAATTCTCTAATTGATTCCAGCCAATTGTAAGATAAAAAATTGTCAACATTATGAGCTACACTGAGGATAGTAGCTGGTGTTCGATAGTTATGCAGAGGAAAGAAAAGGTTTGACTACAAGAAAATGATGAATTTCTTCACTACATCGGGCAGTGGAGTTAATTCATCTAAACTAAAAACATCCTTCTTAATATCATTAGCTAATTTCCTAGTGATTCTAGCGCTTCCTAATTCAAAATTATTTACTCTGTTCGACAAGCCTAAAATCATAGCAACTTCAACTATAGAAAATGCTAACTTCTGGCCTTTAATGATAAAGCATTGCTTCTTAATGTTCCAATGCGACAGTAACTTGAAGACCAACGGAATATTTTGTAAATAGCGTGGCATCAAAAGAAAGTGATGAAGATTATTTTGCTTCAAACTATCCACAAAGTTTCTGCCAAATATTTCGACCAAATGATCACAGACTTCTCTAAAAGTCGATGTTCTACAACGAAATCTAATCTTTGGAACATATCTCTAAGTAATATGTTGTATTTGATCAAGAAAAATTTCATTTCAAGTCGGGTATTGCTCGGTATTGAGCAGTACCGAGAAGTACAGGGCATTTCCTAGAAGTACCTGGTGGTACCGAGCAGTATCGAGATTTATAAATCATTTCATTCCCTACAATTCAAAATAGTACCCTCCAGAACTTCTCAGATGGAACAAAGTGGTTTATACATACAAAACAATTTCCTCTCAACATAAAAAAAAAACCTAACAACAAACCCTACAACTAGAATATTTAATGGAACTTACAATGCATTTTGAAATGAATAATATAAGGGATGGTACTCAGTGTAACCATACAGGGTACCCAGCGGTACCCAGATGGGCGAGGTACCCAGCGGTACCCACACAGCTTACAGAGTAAAACGGATAGCTACAAACCAATACCAACTACACATTACAAAAACTACTATCCAATCCAACCCTAAACCCTAAAACATGATAAATACAGATGACTATAGAAAAAACATACCTTCGCCATATAGAAGATGAAGAATGAAGATGAAGTGGCTTCATGTAGTAGCTTCGTGTAGAAGTTGAATAATTGCCTGCAACTTCTCCTTGAGGATGAATATAGAAAACCAAAATGCCTGAATAAGTAAAACTGGAAGAGACATTTCGGGACGGGTCATCGGGCAGGCAAGCTTTCTTTTTCAATTTTTCGGGCGGTTCAGGTTGTCGTGCCGCACTGTAAAAAAGCACACGTGGTAAATACATCAGTGTGGGGTCAAGGTGATCTCCACGCAGCGTTCAACTAAAGATTTGCATACATAGAGCTACGTCTTCACTCCACACCCAATAAAAGTTCCTATACAGGTCAACATAATTTCTTACCAAAAAGTAAGTCTTCACCACCTTGACTTGTTAAAGTTTGCTCTTGAGGCTTAAACATGTAGTAATAGAGATAAAATGAAGTGCTTTTTTACATGTTATATTTCTACAATTTTGGATCAAGCCTTCATGCAATTTCACCTATCATTATTTAAGTGAAAAATATGATTTTTTTATATATTTATGGAGTACCTTCAATATATATAATCTCCGAACTTTATCCATATAATTTGCATTATAGCTCAAAAGTTAGTTGCATGATTATCAATATCAATGTCTACCAAATATTTTCTCTTCAAAACTTGATCCATTTATTAAACCCTAATCTTAAGCTAATATCAATATCCACATGTTCTTGCCTCACACACTTGTTATATGTTTTTGTATTATAGAAAAACATTAATGAATTACTAAGAAATCCAATATTACGTTCAATTGAATCATTTAAGATGTAAGTAAAGCAAATTGAGTATACTCAACCCTTCTAAGTTTCACACTTATGAAACTTTTAAAGTAATTCGAAGAATAATATCTTTTCAAAACTTTTCAATTAAGACACGTCTTAAGTGGGACCTTTGACAAGGAGCCAAAAAAGATTATAAATTACTATTGAATGAATATTTGTAATAAAATCTTCATAAACTATATAAAACATATTCTATGGTGAAAGTTAGTAGACCCCTGTGGTATGAACTTATCTTCAAGAGATCATTTGTTGAGTAATTGCAGCAGAGCTAGAAGTTATACCTTAATCATTGAAGGCTCTGTTCTATGGTAAATTTAGATTCAACATGTAGCACTACGACATTGGTTTGGAGAGCTACGGTGCTAGACCATTCATGGGTTTTTATATATATTAAAAAGCCATTTTTCTCCACTCACCTCCCTCATTCTCCACCAGCACTAGCTTGCCGTGGAAGGAAGAAGAAAAGTGAAAGGAAAAAGAGGAGAGAGATAAATAAAATTTATATTTTTATCACCATTTTATTTCTCCACTTTTATTAATATTGCTTAGATTATGGTATGTGTCTATTATCCTATTCTTATTTTAAATGATTTTGATTTTGACCGTTCAATTTCAATTAATTTTTTTTTTTTCAGATTTATTGAACTTTCATCATGTAACTTTTTATATTTTGTAGTACTAATTATTCTTAATATTTTGACTGGTTGATTATAATTTTACTAGTTAAAATAAAAATTATTATGTTTTATATGATTTGCATAGAATTTTACTTTTAGTATTTTAATATAAGTCTATTATTAATAAAAACATTATAAATGAATATGGGTAATAGCTGGTTGTTATTACTTTAATAGAAATATTTATGAAGATAAAAAAGGATATTTATTTACTGATATTGGCTGGAGACTAACAGGCCTATACAGAATAGTGGGCCGATCGGCTTTCCTTTAAATACTATTAGTTAGTGTTATCCTCTACTAAATCATGTGATTTATTGATTGAGAGTTATAAGAAGTTCATTATTGTACTAATGGACAAAGAGTGATGACTTTGATTATTGAGCCAACAATTATAGACTTATTAGCTACTAACTACTGAAAATAATATTATGTAAGTCAGAACTTCTTACTTATTTAGTATTATTATTGTAAATTATGTTATTCTACTATCACCATTGTATTATTTTATTATTCTAATGATTACTATTATTGTCATTATATTATTTTATTATTAGTGCAACTAATTTTATTGATACTGATATAGCTACTGATTTATTATCATTTTTACTCTTATTGATTCACTATTTATGGATTTATTATTATTAAGTATGTTATCCCTATATATAGCATGTGATGTTAAAAATTAATTTGATACTAATACTGAATGATTAAATATTATGTTTGTACTTTTATACGATTACTAAACACTATTATGTTATAATATGAGATCTCGAGTTTGTGATTTTGATGATGAAAAATATTATTGATTATCTTTTTTTTTTCTCTAGTACCTATATTGTTTATCTATTTTTACGTGTACTATCATTTTATGTACACCATACACCATGTAATAAAGATTTATGGCTCAAAGCTATGTAGAATTAAATGATGTTTGCAAGAGTTCGTAATTTTCACTTTTTTACTTTTATATTTTTTGAGTTAGTCATATATGGGTATATGCTAACTTTGAAATTGCGCACACACACGGTAGTGAGAAAATGAATTTCAGATTTTCTGAAGTATGTACTGTATGATCCATATCATACGGTATGATCAATTATTTAGAAAAAATAATAAACAACTAATAGAGTGATTAATTTTTTTGAAATAATCTTATTGTATGAACCAAATCATATAGGACAATCAGTTTAGAATAGAAATCCTAGCCACCAATTAAATTTAGGTAAATATTTTAATTTTTAAATTTTGAACAGATCATACAATACTAACCTTTTTATACTATATGATATTTAAAATATCACCCAGGTTATGTGATTAGTCAATTAAATCAAATTGATTTAATTGATATGTCAAATTATACGGTACGATATTAATCATACTAAACGATTGCTAGAGACAAATTATGATCATCCCATGCATTATCCTTAATGAACCTTGATTTATTAAATTAATCATACAATATGATTCCAATTCTACTGGATGATTGATAGAGATAATGTTTGATTATCTTGACAGTTAAACTATTTGATCTTGAAAAGAATGTACTTATCATATTGTATAATTCAAGTATTATATTGTATGATTTGTATACATGGTTTTGAACAGATCACACTGGGACTTTATTCTTCATACTGAACAAGCTGGGATTTTGAATTAATTGTACCATACAATCCAGGATCATACTATATCAATAGAGTTAGCTAACTTGAAAAATTAGTGTTTTGGAATCCTTTGTATTTAAATATCTCTTAACATGATTAAGAGATTCCTTTGCTATTTTTCTAAGGGAGAGCTTCTATAAGAAGGGTTTAAAGACATAATTACTTTGGAAAGAGATAGATAGAGATGAGGACTAAAGAGAGAAGATTCTTATTGGACAAGAGTGTGTGTGAGAGGAGTTTCTAAACACGATTGTTTGGTGATCTTGCACCTTCTTCCTCTAAGGTTAGTGTATTTGCTTGAGGAAACTTCAAAAAGTGTCTCTTCGAGGAAAGGATCTGGCTGCTCCACTGCACTGGAAAGGTGAAGGTGATTTAGCTACTCCACCACATCAGGAATATGAAAGGGATTCGACTTCTTCAATGCACAAGGAAGGAAAAAGGGATTCGACTACTCTGCCGCACCGAAGAGGTGGAAGTGATTTTTATGGGCTTCTCCACCTTGCTATGGGTGTCAATAGTGTTAGTATAATACTCAGAGTAGAGGAATATAGGCAGTGGACGTAGTTCAAGGTTGACCGAACCACTATAAAATTATGGTGTATTTATTCTTATGCTTATCTTTACTTTTCCACATTTTTATTTCTTACACCTTATTTATTACATATCTATAATATGTGAGTTCTTTATTTGTCAAAAATTGAATATTTTATTTTTGCTCAAAAAGATTAAAAAAAAAAAGAAAGTAAAAACCTAAAAGATTTTCATCTTTACAAGTATCGCTTAAAGTTAAAACAAAGTTTTTGTTTAGATTTGTATTTCCAAATTATTTGTTGAATCAAAATATTTTCGAAAGGATACTTTTTTAAAAGGGAATTTTTAAATACCAATCCCCCCCCCTCTTGGTGTGCATTTGTATTTCAAGTCGGTATAATAATCCAAATTGATCTTTCAATTAGTATCAGAGCGAGTCTTATAATTATTATTTTAAAAAGCCTTAAGAAAAGGATACATGACATAGCTCAGGAATAGAGATACTGTGGAGGGTTATTTAATATCCCATCTACCTTTATTTGATCATATTCTCTTTAATTTTTTGAAAATTCATATGCCTATATTTTCACAATCAATTAACTTTTACATGTGGCATATGATATAAGAAGGTTATTTTACACCATTTAGATTTGTGAATGATATCAACATTGAATCACCTTCTAGTGAATGGAGCAATGAAGATAAAGATCATGCACAAATTAATGGTAAATGCTTAAACTATTTTTTTTATGTAACTAAATCAAAAGACTATATGAGAGTCTCTACCAGTACTACTAGCTAGAAAATTTAGGATATGTTATGTATTACTTATGAGGGTACTAATGAAATCAAATAGTCTCTGTTAAATATTTTGCTTCATGATTATGAACTATTTTGTATGAAATCTAATAAGACTATCTTTGACTTGTACACTAGATTTACTCAGATAGTAATATCCATGCATGCTTTTGGCAGAGAACTATCAAACTCTAAAAAAATGAAACAAATACTTCATTGCATGCCTAATTGTTTCAATGCAAAAGTTACTACTATATGTGAATCAAAAGATCTGAATATTTATTCAATTGATAACCTGCTTGGCTCACTAATTGCATACGAACAAAATGTAAGCCAAAGAATGCAGGATGTAGGAAAAAAAAAAGAAAGGAGAGGACTATTGCACTGAAGGCCGGTGACTCAACCAGTGATAGCTTAGTTTCAGATGAAAATGGTGATATAGCCCTTATGATGAGGTAGTTCAAAAGCTTCTTGAAGCGAAATAGATGAGACATTTTGAAAAGGGAAAAGGTAAAGAAAATATAAGTAATCTGTTATGAATATAACATGCCATGAAAATTAAGATCTGGCTGTCCCAATCTGAAAACTCACCCTACTAAGGAAAAGGGTGAATAAATAAAAATTTCAAAAAAGGGAAGCAAAAGACACAAAAGATTTTCTGGGCAAACTCATCTTCAAACTCTATAGAACACAAACTTGAGAAGGAGATAATGAATCTTTATTTAATGGCTGATAACTATATTATTAACTCAAATTAGGAAGAGGTATGTAAACTTACCTATGATGATTTATTTACTTTTTCAGAAAAATGTATGAGTAATATAGGAAAATAAATAAATTATATACTAGTTTAAATTTAACTTTTTTTTGGATTAGAAAAGGAGCATGATAGTCTTATAATTGAGCACATTTAATTCGATAAAGAGTATACTTCTTTACTTGATGAGTATGATAAACTAAATAAGAAGCATCTTAATTTAAGTAAATCTTATGAATCCTTGAAAATTGAGCATATTAAGCTAGAGGATTCATTTAAATAATTAGAAACACTTGCAGCCAAACTAGACCATAGTGAGCATGCTAAAACAAGAAGTTAACAACTATGAGAAGGCAAATGAGTTTTTTAAAGAGAAAAAGTATGTAGCTTAAAATAATAAACCACTGCCTACACTAACACAATGGTATAATCCCAAAATGTAGTATGCATCTCATATCATTTGAAAAAGGCACTAACACTCATATAGGTTAGTGAATCCATTTCTAAGTGTTAGGTGATATTCTTGTGTCAAGGTAGGACACATAGCCTGCACTTGCACTGTACACCCTAGAACATATCCTGTGTGGAGGCCAAAATCATTTACATCATAGTATAACATGTATTTATCTCATTCAAAAAGGCATAAGGTGGAACCCAAACTCACTTGGGTTTCTAAATATAACCTTTGATTGACATTATAGGGATACTCTCACAAAATTCTTAATGAGAGCATGTGATACCTAGATAGCGGATGCTCACAGTATGTGACTAGAGATTTAAAGCAATTCATCATGCTGGAAGCTTGGACAGGAGGCAAGGTAACATTGGGAGATAACACCACTGAGAAAGTTGTGGGTTCAAGTATGATTGGTAACTCCAAAAATTTTATTATTCAAAATATTTTACTAATAGATGGATTGAAATATAATTTACTTAGTATTAATTAGCTATGTTATAAGAAATTTGATATAAAGTTTCTATCTATAAAATGCATAATTAGTTTGGATGAAAAAATTATCTTATGAGAAATGGAGTGAATAACGTTTACATGCTTGACTTGATTTGAATTGATAATTCAAATTTTTTATGTTTGAAAAACTATTATTGATGAATGATGATTATGTCATAGGTGATTTTGTCATGCAAGTATGAAACCCCTTAGAAAATAACTTAATAAGGCCTAGTTAGAGGAATACCCAAGTTAGATTTCTCTAAGAACCACCTATGTGATGCCAGCCAATTAGAAAAACAAATTAAATCATCTTTTAATTCTGTTAAGGACATCACCAGCACTAGATGATGGGAGAAGTGGAGTAACCTAAAAAATTGTAAAAATGATTTAGGGCTCTGTCAATACCTAAATAATTATTAGATTTTCTTTGATATAAAAATTATAAAAACTTCACTTAATACAAGCAATTATACATGCCAAATCAAGTGATATAATGATAGAGTAGAGTATCAATCCACGATGAAGAATATTTACTTGTAAATACTAGTACTATCTACTTTAACTATAATAATTATCCTACTCAAATAAGATAAGTTTTGGTGAAGATTCAATAACTTAATTTAAAATAAAAAATAATTAATTGAAAAACTATTTGGGTAAATTATTTTGGATTAATGAAATATAATAACAATACATTTTTACTAATAAATTATCACATAAAATATAATATTATTTATACTTATCACTAGACCACGTAAAACTTTGTTGTTTGGTCCTTTTAGTACAACCACTTAGGCGAGAAAACCTTTGGATATGTTATTATTAATGATTTTTACTTGAAGGAGAATCTTTTTATGATGTTCACATGAGCATAAATTACTTATTGCCTCACTTCTATCTTTTATCACATATTTAATCATGTATGGTACTGCATTTAATGAATCCCATATGATCATTTGTTATTTCCAAAACCTTACTTCCTTTGCATATGATCAACCCAATGTAAGCATAACCTTGCGTTAGGACATCTAGTTTCCTATATCTTAGATCAAAAGTATCAATTTCTATATCGTGCATTAGCAAACATTTTCCTAAACTTCTACTATGATGGTTCCTTTCACATTTTCTTTTATCGACACCACGGGAATAAGCCCAAAGAAGAGCGCAAGTTTGTTGATCCAAGGGAAAAAGCACATCCATCACCACCTCCATCACCTACTCACCAATTCTAAGCCTATAAATCGATAGTGGAATAACTTGTCCACCTGGAATTACAATCAGCCACAAAATATCAGGAGACTACTCAACATTCACCAGAACCATGAGCTTTTTTGGACATAATATAGCCACATTAGGAGATCCAACATATATATTAGTAGAAACACAACCTTCTCTATCAACACTAGTAGTAGATGTGGCAATAGTGCGAGATAGATCTAACCTAGTTTATTGACCAAATTTTTTTTTATCCTTACCTAACCACCACCACCACCACCATCACCTGATATGGGACCATCATCCTTTTAATTTTTATGTTCTTTTATAGTTTCTATGTTTTCTTTTTGCTTGCTCTAATTTTCACCTTATTTTATGTTCAATAATGTCTCCTTTTTGGTGATATTAAAAGGGAATTAGGTATTTGGTTGAAATTGTTAATCTTTTACTTAGTTTAGTTTATTTTTTTATGTTTGTCCTCCTTGTGTTACTTACTATTTTTTATTTTAGAATATAAAAAAATGATGAAATAAATAAAAAAATAAATTATTTTCACCTAATTTTAGAATGATTCACTTAGTGAGCAAGAGATTAGGAGAAAAATAATTAATTTGAAAATTCATTCAAGAATGTTTGACATCATCAAGAAGAAAAAGATTATTGCAATCCTGGGTCTTGAGCTTATAATTTTCATAATAATAAATATTATTGATTGTCTCTTTATTTCTCATAGTACCTTTATTGCATATCTAGTTTTGTGTGTAGTGAAGTTACTAGATGGACAAGAGGGGGGGGGGGGGGTGTGAATTGTGAATACTTTTTGACAATAATTAAAACCTAGGCAGGAGTTCTAATTTTTTTTTTTACTTTTAAAACTTTACCATGAAAATTTAAACAAATTTTCTTTCACAAATTTTCCCAAGCAAATATTGTAAAATAAAATGCATGCAGTAATAAAAGAAAATAAGGAAAAAGCACACCGAGATTTTTATAGTGGTTCGGTCAAACCATGACCTACGCCCACTCCCTGGAGTCCTCCGCTCTGGGTATTTCACTATAAACAATAGCTCTCATTTTGCCCCCCTTGGCAAGGCGGAGAAGCCCTTACAATACTCCCTTTCACCAACCAGGCGTGGCGGAGAGCCAAACTCTATTTTCACCCTCCTGGCGACGGTAGAGAACCTTCTCATTTTTCTCCCTCCTGGAGAAGGCAGAGTACCTCGAAGTCACGGATGTAGAAGAGCCTTTCCCTTGGAGATCCTCCCACAAATTTTTGTAGGGCCACAGGAGGAGCAAGATGCAGCAAATTTAGATTAACCGTGTGATCTCCCTCACACCTCTTCTCCCTCACAACGCTCACCTTCTCCTTCCTCTCTCAAACCCTAAAGAACTTCTCAAGAGCTCTCTCCCTCGGAATCCCTCTCTAACCACGTTCTCCTCTCTGATTCACACACTGAAAATATTACTATTTTGATACCTAAAAACGAGCTCCAAAAATCATGAAATATCAAAGTAGCCGTTACTATCGTATAGTACAGTTTCTAATCATACAATTCGATATGTATAAATAGAATTCATCCTGATACGAAGTGGTACGAACAGTTCAAAAACATTCATACAGTACGATTTATAATCGTACGGTACGATCCACAACAACACTATTCGTACAGGACGATATCCGGGACGATCAAACATTGTCTCTGTTCATCGTATGGTATGATTGACATCATACTGTACGATGAGACAAAAATAATAGATCATCCAGGATGATCTCCAGGATGATTGTAATTCATCTCTGTTCATCGTATTGTACGAATATATTTGTACATTACGATGTTCAAATTATAATTAAGCCCGGATTTGTTGCACTAATCATGGTTTAAATTAAGTAAGTATTTAAAATAAATCATACAGTATGAACGGGTTTGTATAGTACGAACAGCGTAAAATAACTTACTTAAGTTAAACGACGGCTAGGGTTTTGTATTTGAACATATCGTACAGTACGATATATGTTCGTTCGGTATGATCTATTCACAGAATCGTCCTACAAAGCTCTGATCATACGGTACGAAATAACATCGTATAGTATGATCTATAGAGAAAGAAAAACTATAAATTTTTCATTTAAAATCTCTCTCCCCCTATGTGAGTGCATGGTTGCTCAGACTTTTATGCATTTTGTGGCCAGACTCAAGAAAATAAAAATAAAATAAATACCAAAATAAATTGTCAGACTCATACTCCTAATCTACCCATTCTTGAGTCTTCCTGTAGTCCTGAGTAGCTTGTGATCTTCTAGAAATGTTATTACTCACAGATAATAGCAAATAAAATAATATTCAATAAATCTCCAGATAATTCAAATGACATTATTTGTCATCATCAAAATCTCAAACTCGGGGTCATGGATTGCAATAATCTCCCCCTTTTTGATGATGTCAAATAATATTTGTTGTAAGCAAGTGTTAAAGGCGTTTTTTTTTTAAATTTAATTTAATCATAAGAACAAGAAGAAAAGAAATAAAAGAAGATGTAGTACGAAAGAAAAAAAAACATGCATTTAACCATAAAAACAAAATACGATAACCTTCTACCCCTTTTGACAGCACCAAAAAGAGGAGCAAACACTAAGATAAGAAAAAAATACTACAATACAAGGATAATCTAAAAAGGAGGATCCTGATCAGGTGGTGGTGGAGATGGGTTTGGTTTGAAGTACTAAAAGAGAGTGTCAAAGCGTTGATCAATAACAGTAAAGCGTTCTCCAAACCATTGCATATCTTCGTGTTGCTGATTTTGTTCTTGAATGAGTATTGAGACGAGTCTGAAGTTGGTCGAAGGGTTCGACCAAATCATCTTGTGCTGGTGCAGCTACTCAGGGTGGTGCATGTTGTTGTGGACGTGCTTGAGCTGTGGCCGGGGCATCTTCCCCTTCTTCTTCGTCAAAAATAGGTTCTTTCGGCTCGTGTCCCCGATGGAAAAGAATACAGAAAGAGGCATCCGTATAAAAAATAAGAAGATTGTCGGGTTTACCAGGATAGGTCAATTGATATTTATGTTGGAGGATATATCCTATAAGGTGACCAAGAGCTAGATTTTGTTTCCGTCGAGTACTAGGGAGACGAACGAAGGTCATATGGCAAATGTAGTCAACAATTAAATTGACATTGTCGAATTTTGTGTTGGACATGATGAGATAGGTAGCGACAGATAAAATAGGGGTCATGTTGATCCGGTCGCCAGCTTTGGGTATTAAAGAGGTTCTGAGGACATGTTGAATAATTCTGGCATTCCGATTTAGTGATTGGACGAGGGGCTGGTGTTGATAGAAAGTGGTGTTCCTAAGGACTCGATTAACATCACTCCAATCAAATTCATTTGTGAGGAAGGAACGAACCCTAGAACCTTCAGTGGATAGCCCAATATATTGGGTGATGTCGGCTCTGGTGATTTTTATGTTTTGACGACAAACAAGGGAGGGTAAAGTTGTGTTGTCGACAGTGTAGGTGAGATTTGCTAGAAATTCTAATAAAAGTTCGGAGTTGTAGGGAAAGGCCAGGGTGGGGAGGAACTGAAAGGTGGTGGAAGCAAAGAGGTTCAGTACCTCAAAATTTAGGGCAGCCTAATTGAGCATTTTGGAAGGAGTAATTTTGCAGGCCTTATACTTATGGTAGGCTTCCTCATTTTCAGCACTAAGGAACCGAGAGCTGTGACGGCTAGAAGAAGACGAACTTCCAGTTGCCAAACGACCTCTCTTGCTGGAGCTAGACATCATGTAGAGTGAAGTGACGAAGGTGTGAAATGTGAGAAGAGGTGTGAGTGAAAACAGTTGCCTAGCCGAACAATTTATAGAATTTTACCAACATCGTACAGTACGATCGTGTTTCGTACCGTACGATATGGTATTTATTATTCTGACGGGTCATTTCGGGAAAAGGTGGTCAAAGCATACTGTACGATCGATATCATACAGTACGATCAGAGGAATATCGTTCGTCCCGAGGGTCATCAGTACGACTTTGAACAAACTTATCGTACTGTATGAAAGGTGTATCGTATAGTATGAATTACATTAATATCGTACCAAACTCCTTTATATCGATCTCATCTGTTGCTGAGGTGGATCGTACAGTACAAAGAGGAGATATCGTACCGTACGATGAGCAATAATTTATCATACCAACCAGAGTTAATTCGTCCCAATCCATTCGCTGATGTGGATCGTACAGTACGAAGTGGAGATATCGTACCGTATGATGAGCAATAATTTATCGTATAGTATGATGTAGGTTGTGACGAATTTTGCCGTTTGGTGTCTTTTGTGCAGATTATAGTATATCGTACAGTACGCTCGGAGTATTGTATAGTACGATAATACAAAGTCAAATTTAGTGCTTTTTGTGTAGTGAGTGTGTGATGATCAGCAGCCTTAGAAGATTTTTTTTTTTGGTTTTTTTTTTATTTTGTTTTGTTTTGTTTTTTTTTTTGTTTTATGTAGTTATATCTATGACACCTAATCTAGTCCACAAGGTGCTAAAGGTGTCAAATGCTAGAGGTTTTGTGAATATGTCAGCCAATTGATCTCCTGTATCGATGTGATGCAATTCTATATCTCCCTTAGCAAATCGATCTCTAATGAAGTGATGTCTAATGTCTATGTGTTTTATTCGAGAGTGCTGAATTGGGTTCTTAGAGATGCAAATTGCGCTTATGTTGTCACACATAATTGAAATTGTTCCTATAGGTAGGCCAAGATCAAGAATTTGTTGTTTCAGCCATAGTACTTGTGCAACACAACTTCCTACTGCAATATATTCTACCTCGGCTGTGGAAAGTAATACTGAGTTTTGCTTCCTATTGGACCAAGAAACTAATGATTATCCTATGAATTGGTAGGTACCAGAGGTGCTTTTTCTATCTATCCTACATCCTACAAAGTCAGAATCTGAGTACCCTAAGATTTCAAAGGAAGTGTTGTGCCTAGGATAACAAATTCCTATGTTTGGGGTGCCTAGTAGATATCTAAGAATTCTCTTGACAGTAGTTAAGCGAGACTCTTTAGGATCAGCTTGAAAATGGGCACAGAGGCACACACTAAACATTATGTCCAGTCTACTGGCAGTAAGGTAAATAAGGGACCCAATCATTCCTCTATATTTTTTATGATCTACTGATTTTCCACTAGGATCTTTGTCTAATTGAATTATTGAGCTCATTGGAGTGTTCATGGGTTTAGCACTATCTATTTCATATTTTTTCAAGATATCCTTAATGTACTTTATTTGGCTAAGAAAAGTCCCATTATCCATTTGTTTTACACTAAAGCCAAGAAAGTAATTAAGTTCTCCCATCATGCTCATTTCAAACTCATTACTCATTGTCTTTGAGAATTCATCACATAACATTTTATCTAAAGATCCAAATAGAATGTCATCCATGTATATCTGAACAATGAGAATTTCTTCTTTGACCTTTTGTAAAAAGAGTGTAGTATCTACACAACCCTTTTCAAATCCTCTATCCAATAGGAATGAGCTAAGTCTTTCATATCATGCTCTAGGTGCTTGCTTTAATCCATAAAATACCTTCTTTAATTTGAATACATGGTTTGGAAATTGTGAACTTTCAAATCCGGGGGGTTGCTCAACATAGACATCTTCCTTAATTACCCCGTTCAGAAATGCACTCATTACATCCATTTGATATAACTTAAAGTTCTTGAAGCAAGCAAAAGCTAAGAGCACTCTTATGGCTTCTAGTCTAGCAACAGTGGCAAAGGTTCCTTCAAAGTCTATTCCCTCAATTTGGTTGTACCCCTTTGCTACTAGTCTGGCTTTATTCCTTATTATTGTTCCTGAATCATTCACCTTATTCTCGAAGACCCATTTAGTTCCAACAACACTTTTTTCTTTAGGTCTCTTGACTAACTCCCAAACATCATTCCTGGTGAATTGGTTCAGTTCTTCTTGCATTGCTATAATCCAAAATTCATCTCCTAAGGCTTGATCTATATTTGTAGGTTCTATCATAGAGATGAATGTTGAATGACTAACCTCCTTCCTAAGTCCATGCCTAGTTCTTACACCTTCTGAAGGGTCTCCTAAAATTAACTCTTTAGGATGACTAGAAGAATATCTCCATTCTCTAGGCAAATCTTCCTGAGGTTCTACCCTTTCTCTTAAGGTCATAGTCTCTACTCCTTAAATTGCCTCTATTTCATCATCTTCAATTTTAGATTTAGAGGGCTTATCTGATTCATCAAATACTATATGGGTGGACTCTTCTACTACAAGGGTTCTCTTATTAAAGATTCTATAGGCCTTACTTACAGATGAATAACCTAAGAAGACACCCTCATCAGACTTGGGATCGAATTTTCCTAAGAGATGTTTACCATTATTCAAGATGAAGCACTTGCACCCAAAGACATGTAAGTGTGAAAGGTTTGGTGTCCTACCCTTAAGGAGTTTATAAGGAGTTTTGTTCAGCTTAGATATAATGTTCACCCCTATTTAAAACATAACATGTTGTGTTGACTGCTTCTGCCCAAAAGTATCTAGGAAGGGTGTACTCCGCTAACATTGCCCTAACTGCTTCTACCAAGGTTTTATTCTTCCTTTTTGTTATACCATTTTGTTGAGGTGTTCTAGGGGCTGAGAAATTGTGTTCTATTCCTAGATCTTGATAGAATGATTCAAATCTATCATTTTGAAATTCTCCACCATGATCACTATGAATTGTTGAGATTTCACAACCTAATTTTCGTTGAATTCATGTGGAGAATACCTTAAATTCCTCAAAAGACTCATTTTTATGCGCTAAGAATCTTACCCAAGTAAATCTAGTGAAATCATCTATAATCACAAATCCATAAGTTTTCCCACATAGGCTGGCTGTACTAATAGGTCCAAATAAGTCCATGTGAAAGATTTCTAGTGGCCTAGCGGTGATCACATCTCTAATTGAATGAAAAGATGATTTGACTTGTTTTCCTAGTTGGCAAGCATCACATAAATGATCCTTTGTGAAATCTAACTTAGGTACGCCTCTAACTAGATTTTTCTAAGTGATGTTTCTAAGAGTTTTCTTACTAGCATGGCATAGTCTCCTATGTCATAGCCACGAGTCAGCAACTATTATTTTCAAATAAAATGAATTTAAACTATCAATGCAATCAAGGTCTAACATGTAAACATTGTTCATTCATTTTCCTTCTAAAATTAGTTTATCATTTAAACTAATCAGGCATTTATCAGATAGAAATTTAATATCAAAACCTTTGTCACACAATTGACTAATGCTAAGTAAGTTATGCTTCAAACCATCAACTAGTAAGACATTTTCAATTAAAAATTTTTTAGCATTACCAACAATACCTTAGCCTATCACCTTCCTGGTAGTGTTGTCTCCCAAAGTTACTTTGCCTCCAGTAGAATGAAGCTCTTCATATCTCCAGTCATGTGTCACGAGCAGCCACTATCTAGGTACCACATGCTCTCACTAGGTCTTTTGTGAGAGCACCCCTATAATTTCATTCAAAGGTTAGATTTGGGAACCCAAGTGAGTTTGGGTCCCTCTTTATGCTCGCATGAATAAGATGTATGCATGCTATGCTGTGATGGATGCAGTTTAGGTCTCCATACTAAGTGTGTCCTACGGTGCACTGTGCATGTGCGAGCTATGTGACCTAGCATGCCACAAGAGAAGCACCTAACATCAGGAAATGGGTTTACTAATCTATGTGGGTGATAGTGCCTCTTTCTAAAGTTGTGTGATGTATGCTGTGTTGGGGGTTTGCTAGGATGGTCTAATGTGGGTGATGCAATTCCTTTTTCCATTTCTTTAATTCTTTCATTGAATGTTTTATTTTGGGCTGTCAATCCAATGACTTCCCATGTCAATTTATGCTCATTGTGCTCTACTTCTAATGCAAGTTTGTTTAATCTCTTAAAAGCTTCTTCTAGTTCAATATGAGTGGTTTTCAAGGATTCATGCTTTTCAGTTAATTCAACATGCTTCTTTTTTAATGCATCAAATTCATCAAGAAGCAACATGTGATCTCTATCAAAATTAAAATTTTCTTTAACTAAGTTAGCATGCTCAATTTGTAAAGAACTAAATTCAACATTAAGCTTAGCATGCATCTTTTTTAGTTTCCTATACGAGTCATGAATATTCTCAGAATTAGAAATAATTCTTCATACGAAAGTTGACATACCTCATCTTGATCTGATTGATCAAGGTTATCATTAGCCATAAGACACAAATTTGTTACCTCCTCCTCTGCTTCTTCTTCTGACAATTCTGAGGCAGAGTCAGCCCAAAAAGCTTTTTGTGTCTTTATCTTTCCTTTCTTATATTTGGCTTTGTCATCATCTTTCTCCTTAGCTGGTTGGCTCTTCATATTGGGGCAATCGATTCGAAGGTGACCTGACTTTCTGCACTCAAAATAAATTGTATCAGATGAAACCTTATTGGACCTTGAGCTCTTACCTTTATTCCAGCTATTCTGATGACGCTTATATTTTCTCTTCAAGAAATTTTTGAACTGTCAGGTCATCAATGCTATCTCTTCCTCTTCCTCTCCTATAGAGCTTTCACTTTGTGAGTTGTTTGCTTTTAATGCCACCATTTGCTCCTTCTTCTTTTCACCTACATCACTTTGTCTCTGACTCACTCCTTGCTCGTATGCAATGAGTGACCCAAGGCGATTATCAATAGAATAAACATTAAGATCTTTAGATTCAGTGATAGCAGTTATCTTAGCATTATAGGAACTAGGTAAGCATCTAAGAATCTTATTCACTTTCTCAGAGTTTGAAATCTCTCTACCTAACGCATGCAAGGATGTCACGATTTGGGTGAACCTAGTGTACATGTCAGATATTGTTTTGCTATATTTCATGCGGAAGAGTTCATAGTCATGTAATAAAATGATAAGCCTAGACTGTTTTACTTCATTTGTTCCTTCATATGTTATGCATAGTCTATCCCAAATTTCCTTACCAGATGCACAGGTTGACACTCTCATATAGTCCTCGGACTTCAATGCACACAAAAAATAATTTAAACATTTAGCGTTCAGTTGGGCTATTTCCCTCCTCATTGCTCCATTCATTAAAAGGTACAGAAGTTTTCAATCCATTAATAGTTTTAAAAGGTGCAACATATCCATCATTCGCTAACATCCACATGCGATAATTGATAGATTGTAAAAATGTGGACATCCTAATTTTCCAGAAGTCAAACAGAATGTTATCAAAAAGTGGTGGACGGGTTATTGAATAACCCTCCGCGGTGTTACGATTACCAAAATGTGACATGATCGATTATCAAGGTTTTCTAAAACACTATTTTTGAAAATAGGCTCTGATACCAATTGAAGTTACTAGATGGATAAGAGGGGGGGGGGGGGGATGAATTGTGAAAACTTTTTGACAATAATTAAAACCTAACTAGGAGTTCTAATTTTTGTTTTGCTTTTAAAATTTTACCATGAAAATTTAAACAAATTTTCTTTCACAAATTTTCCCAAGCAAATATTATAAATAAAATGCACGCAGTAATAAAAGACAATAAGGAAAAAGCACACCAAGATTTTTATAGTGGTTCAGTTAAACCATGACCTACGTCCACTCCCCGGAGTCCTCCGCTCTGGGTATTTCACTACAAGCAATAGCTCTCCTTTTGCCCCCCTTGGCAAGGCGGAGAAGCCCTTACAATACTCCCTTTTACCAACCCGGCATGGCAGAGAGCCAAACTCTGTTTTCACCCTCCTAGTGATGGCAGAGAACCTTCTCATTTTTCTCCCTCCTGGAGAAGGCAGAGTACCTCGAGGTCACGGATGTAGAAGAGCCTTTCCCTTGGAGATCCTCCCACAAATTCTTCTAGGGTCACAGGAGGAGCAAGATGCAGCAAGTTCGGAGCAACCGTGTGATCTCCCTCACACCTCTTCTCCCTCACAATGCTCGCCCTCTCCTTCCTCTCTCAAACCCTAAAGAACTTCTCAAGAGCTCTCTCCCTCAAAATCCCTCTCTAGCCACGTTCTCCTCTCTGATTCACACACTAAAAATATTACTATTTTGATACCTAAAAACGTGCTCCAAAAGCCCTGAAATCTCAAAGTAGCCGTTACTATCGTACAGTACGGTTTCTAATCATACAGTACGATATGTATAAACAAACTTCGTCCTGATACGAAGTGGTACGAATAGTTCAAAAACATCCATACAGTATGATTTACAATCGTACAGTACGATCCACAACAACACTGTTCGTACAAGACGATATCTGGGACGATCAAACATCATCTCTGTTCATCATATGGTACGATTGAAATCGTACTGTACTATGAGACAAAAAATAATAGATTGACCAGGATGATTATAATTCGTCTCTGTTCATCGTATTGTATGAATGTATTCGTACAATACGATGTTCAAATTATAATTAAGCCCGGATTTATTGCACTAATCACAATTTAAATTAAGTAAGTATTTAAAATAAATCATATAGTACGAACGGGTTTGTACAGTACGAACGATGTAAAATAACTTACTTAAGTTAAACAACGACTAGGGTTTTGGATTTGAACATATCGTACAGTACGATCTATTCATAGAATCGTCCTACAAAGCTCTGATCGTACGGTATGAAATAACATCATACAATATGATCTACAGAGAAAGAAAAACTCTAAATTTTTTATTTAAAAACACTCTCCCCCTGTGTGTGTGCATGGTTGCTCAGACTTTTATGCATTTTGTGGCCAGACTCAAGAAAATAATAAAAAAAAATACTAAAATACATTGTCAGACTCATACTCCTAATCTACCCATTCTTGAGTCTTCCTGTCGTCCTAAGTAGCTTGTGATCTTCCTGAAATATTAATACTCATGGATAATAGAAAATAAAATAATATTCAATGAATCTCAAGATAATTCAAACGACATTATTTGTCATCATCAAAATCTCAAACTCGGGGTCATGGATTGCAACATGTAGTAATATTTTAGATATATCATGAACTATGCAATGAAGATACAGGTATTAAGATTGGATAAAAAAGGATGATATTTATAAGAGTCTATAATTTGTATTTCTTTATTTTTATATTTCTTTAGTCAAAATCATATAAAAATCATATAAGGGTGTATACTTACCTAGCCACCGTGCACATACACAGGGTAGTGAGAAAATGAAGTTTAGATTTTTTTGAAGTTTGTAATGTACAATGCACATCGTACTAAATGAGCAGTTATTAAAAAATTAATTAAAATAGCTAATTGAATCATTTGTATTTTTTAACTAATCACATTGTACGAACGAGATCTTATAGAATGATCAGTTTAAAATAGAAACCCTAGTCGCCAATTAAATTTAAGTATCTTAATTTTTAAAATTTGAACTAATTATACTATATAATTTCTTTAGGATTATATGATCTTTAAAATATTAACTAAACTAATCACCATTATTACTCAATTTAATTAAGGTTTAATTAATATGCACCTCATACTGTATGATGTTGATTGTACTGAACGATTGACATAAATAAATTTTGATCATCCCAATGATCATCATGGATGAACCATGATTTATTAAACTAATCATACATTAAGAGTCCAATTGTACTAGACAATCAGCAGAGAAGATGTTTAAACATCCTGGTGGTTATCATATATGATCTTAAGAAAAATGTATTAATCATATTATATAATCACAGTTATCATATTGTATGATCAGTATACAATATTTTGAACACATCATATAGGGACTCTTTTCTTCGTACTGAACAAATTGAATTTTTAAACTAATAGTATTGTATAATTCATGATCGTACTAAATGGATCGTATTATACAAATATAGTCGGCTAAATTGAAATTTAAGGTTTTTTTGAATCCTATGTTTTTAAATATCTCTTAATATGATTAAGAGATTTCTTTTCCATTTTTGAGGGAGAGCTTTTGTGAGAAGGGTTTGAAGAGAGAGAATTACTTTGGAGCGCGAGAGAAGTGATGTCTTGAGAGAGAAGATTCTTCTATGATAAGAGAGTGTGTTAGAGGGGTTTCTACATAAAATTGCTTAGTGATCTTGCACCTTATTTTTCTATGGTTAATACTTTTACTTGAGGGAAACTCCATGAAGTGTATCTTCAAGGTAAGTATCCTGCCGCTCCACCGCGCTAGGAAGGTGAAAGGAATTCAGCTTTTCCACCACACCATAAAGGTGAAATGTATTCAGCTACTCCACCACGTCGATGAGGTGGAAATGTTCGTAAGGCTTATTTGCCTTACAATGGGTGCTTTTTAAGGAGAGTCACTCGTGTTAATGCAATATTCAGAGTGGAGAACTCTAGAGAGTTGACATAAATCAAGGTTGATTGAACCACTATAAAATTTTGGTGTGTTTTCTCTTATGCTTGTCTTTTCTTTTTACAATTTTATTTATTGCACCTATTTAATACATATCTATTATATGTGAGTTCTTTGTTTTGCAAAAAAATAATTTTTTTTTGCTCAGAAGGAAAAAAAAATTAAAAAAAGTAAAAACCTAAAAAAATTTCTTCTTTGCAAGTATTGCTTAAAGTCAAAACAAAGTTTTTGTTCAGATTGGTATTGCCAAATTATTCATTAAATAAAAATCTTTTCAAAAGAACACTCTTTTTATAAAAAGGAATTTTTAAATACCAATTCACCACCCTCTTGGTGTGCATTTATATTTCAAGTCGGTCTACCAACCCAAATTAAGCTTTCCTAATGTACTGTATTGTTATAGGTTTTGCAAGTTCTCCTGAGTAATTCTACCACTTTATTGATTTATATGATTTCGTTATTGATCAGATAGCATTGTCACGATGTATGATTTAATAATGATATAGTATTTTTTTATTATTCTTACATCCATACTAGTTTGTAGATTTTACTATTTTTGTATTGCGCTTTTTTACTAGCCTTTATATCGTATTGGTTTTCTCATTTATAGAATTTATTGCTATTATGTGTGTTTTACTATTTCTACATATATTCATGATTATATTGACTATTCTTATTATGAATTTAATGGAGACATACATATTGCTTTTTTATCATGCTTTGAGTTAGTTAAAGGATTTATTGACATGCTAAGCTTTTTAGTTCAATATATATGGTTTAAATAATTTCAGATAAGGGAAGAGGATCAGGAGTATTAAATTGATAAGTTACAAGATTTCTTAGGTTTTGTTGTTATTGTTTTCCTTAAATATTCTTTTATACTTAGGAGTGAAAATAGAGCTATTATATTTATATGACTACTAGTATTGTATATAACTTTTTGAGTAAGAATGTAGATATATATTGAAATTTTGATCAATAAATTCACTTTTTTTTGAATATTTTTACTATTGATAAAAACTTAGATAGTTTTAATCATTGATATTATAAAAGATAAAAGAAATAATTCTTTCAAATTAGATTCTAGGGCGTAACAAACTTAGTTTGAGACTAGTTATTGAAAGAATTAAATTATAAAGAAGATTGTAAAAAATTAATTGTGAGTCAGGTAAGGTTGGGTAAATTAAAGTACATTATTTTTCATATATAATTAGTTACATTGTAAATTATTCAAACAAAAATTTTTAAGTGAAATAGCTGAAATGAATCTCCCGAAGTAAAATATACCAAATGAATAATACAATACAACTTAAATACGAGAAAATAGTGTTCTAACAAGGGTAATGGGAGATACATAAACAAGTAATCTAGGAGCAAGGAGGAAGAGGGAGATTAGTTATAGATATTTATAAACTAAAGCTCTCTCTATTCAAAGGAGTTGTAGGACCCCAATCTGTAGAAGATTGGTCATTAAGGAAATATATAATCTTTTATAGCATGTAGTGCCCAGGGAATGAGAAAGTGTTACTAGCATTGTCCCTTTTTAAAGGAAGGCTAAGAGATAGTGGACTGTATTACAACAAGAGAAGTCCCAAGAGAAGTTAAACATAGAGATTACTTGGAATGAATTCACTGAATGGTTCAGGATATAGTTTATATCTCCTTCAACTTAATGATAGATATAAGAAGCTTTCATCAAACTTGAATAGGGATGTAAGATAATGATGTAGTATGAAGCTAAGTTTTCTACATTAGCTAAGTACGCTTCTCGTTTGATTCCCACTACTAAATAAAAATATTATAGATTTCTACAAGTATTTAATAAGAAATTGAGACATCAATTAATACCTCTATAGATTCAAGAGTTTTATAAGTTAATAAAATGGGCTAGACTAACAAAGACTGATTTGCCAGTATAGACATCCAAGAATGTTGTGGACTCCAATTATGATGTTAGGTGGAGGAAGACCAATGGTGAATCAAATAGGAATAGAGAAAGTATCAGAAATAAGAAAAGCAAAAATAATGATTCGAGGGGATTTGGATTAATTGCATCTACCTGCAGCTATAGTGAATGTATTTATTATAGAAGAAGATATTTGGGTCAATGATACATATTAACAAGAATATATATTTTTTTATGAATGGCTAAGATATAAGATAGCATATTATCCATAGAGAGAAAGAACTTTTTAGGGTAGTCTCGATAGATTAAATGATAGAGGACTGCATAATTGAGAGCTTATAGTAAAAGATTTATAAATAAGGCTAATGATAAAGCTATTAGTTGCGGTCAAAGAGAGTTTATTGTACCAAGACTAATAGTACCCACTCTAATGATAACAGAAGTGTATGAAAATAGATAATAACCTAAGAATTTTGCTGGTAATAAATTTGTTTTGAATATTTTATTGACATAATATTTCTTTGCATAAGTGAATGATATATGATTGAATGAACTGTATGATATATATTAATTAATAATTTGATGTTCATCCTTTAACGAGCTTTTTCTATCAACTCTCCTCCCATACCCTCCACTAATGTTGGCTTGTTAAGAAAATTTGGATTTTGTTCATCAATTCATTTTGTCGCTTTTAGAAAAATTGCTCAAATTATGGTAGGTGGATTTTATCATATTTCTGCTTTTAAATATTTTATTTCAACGGGTTCAATTTCTTTCAAATTAAGTTTATTGTATTTTATTTGCATTAAGTGAACTTCCTTCATGTGAATTTTTGCATGTTGTAATGCTAATTATTCTGGATATTTTGGCTAGTCAATTATGTAATTTCACAAGGTAAAATTAAAATTATTCTATTTTATAGGAGATGTATAAAATAGTAATTTTAGTATTTTAATTCAAGCATTATAAATTAATATAAGCATTTTGGGCTTCTAAAAGGACACCACTCAGTAGGGGAAAAATATAAAGGGTACGGTCACAGTATCCCATAGGACAAAATTATCGTAGGCCTTTGCACTCTTCGTAAGCGGGTCAATGGGATGGCAAATGAGATCATACATATGATTAACCAATAAGGATATAAGCTTTCTCCTACATACATCGATGGATAATAATATGTATAACTTAATCAAAGTTATGTGATTTCCCCTATCCGATACATCAGCTAGAGTGGGGTTTATTTGATGTGGGATTCAATTTCCCACGGGCGCAAGCCCCCATGTTTAATTACATCTTAAGTTATGGCCTAAGAATACTCTTGATTAAGAACTATACATTATTCACTCAAATGGGATTGGCACATAAGGGGGAGTCAAGGAACTTCCTATTCACGGGAAAGGAAAGGCTCAACTTGGCTTGGTCAACATGTATGGCTCATATCATCATTCAAAAGGACTAAGTTAAGGAAAAGAAATTGGAGAAAGATAACACTTCACTCTAGGCATATAAGATAGAAAGATGGAGGTGGTGTTATCCATGTGATGTAGATAGATGAGATTTATAGCCTCTAAAGGATAGAAGACTTATCCACCAATGAGGCATACTATGAGACACTAATAGTAGTAGCATTGAACCCTAAATCTATAATGGATTTAATATTCTACATACAATACTAATGAAAGTTTGATAGGGATGTTAGGCCCCTTATGAATTGGCCCAAGGCTAAATAAAAGAGTGATGAATTGGTATATCTTTAAATCAAAACACAATAAACACAATCACTACAAAGAAATCAAATGCGGAAACGTAAATACGGAAGCAATAATAAGAAAAGAACACATCGGATTTATAGTGGTTCGGTCAAACCTTGACCTACATCCACTCCTTGGAGGCACCCTCCAAGTATTGCACTAAATTAAGTGTCTCTCCTTTAGCCCCCACAGCTAGGCGGAGAAGCCCTTACAAAATCACTTCCACCTTCCCCGGTTCGGCAAAGTAGCTGGTCCTTTGACACCAAAGAGATCTTCTTCTTTGGCGAACTTCACTCGAGACAAGTCTTGAATCCAATAGTATTCAGGTGCGAGCTTGCCGGAGCAGCCGTGTGGAACCACCTCCACACTCCCTTGAGTCCCCCCTCATAGGATCTTCTCCCTTTCTAAAACTCCACCTTTTCCTCACTCTCTTTCAAGCTCTCTCTTCAAGTTTCCCCCAAAAGAACGAAGCTACAATGGCTGCCAAAGACACTTACTAAGTGTCATGTCATAGCTTAAATAGAAGATCTCAAAATAAGCTCATTAATATAGGTTGCCGACATTATTATCCAGGATGATAGTAATATCGTCCTGTACGATCAGTGCAATTTAAACCCAATCAGCCGGGACGATTTGAGATGATCAGAAGAAATTTATTCTTATCGTCTCGGACGATAATATATCATCCTAGATAATCAGTATAAATTGTGGAATATCATTCTGAACATCGCCCTAAAAAAGAGCTGTCCGATGTTTAATCGTCTAGCATATCGGCCAGGACGATCTGGCGATCGTCCATGATGATTTGATCGTGCAATAAAGTCATAATTGCTTTTCTTAAATTCCAAAGAAATTTTGGAAAAATTGTCCTGGATCGTCCTGGATGATATCCAAAAATAAGTAATTCCTAAATAGATTTGGTGGCAGATTCTTTCTATTTTGAGCCTATCGTTCTGGCCGATACAAAATCATCCCAGACAATGTGTTTTGCATAATGATGACTGCTTTAATGAGGAGGCCCTAATTAGGGTTTCTGCTTTTGAATCGATCGTCCAGGATGATATAAATATCATCCCGGATGATGTTACCAAAAATAGTAAACTCTAGGGAACAGTCAAAAAATCTTCAAAGTTATAAAGCATTAGAAGCCACACCAAATACAATAGACTCAAGAATGGAAAAAGTGTACAAACTGACTCAGACCTAGTCTACCCAATCTTGAGCTGGTTCTAAATTGCAGTCTGATCGTGCGAACATGAAATGTTAGTAAATAAGGTCGTCGTAGAGAAATAGGAGTGTTTGTTATCATCAAAATAATAAATCATGAAAATAGATCCGCAACAACTAACACATGTGTCCTAACTAATGCATTATAAACTTATATCCTGCCTAAAAAGGAAAGCCAGCTAACCACCTAATCATATAAAATCTATGTTGTCCGATCTTTATGAAAGATGGGTGGGTGGATCTTTATGAAAGATGGGTGGGTGGATGAATCTTTTGGAAGTTAAAGATGACATCTAGAGAGATTCCTAAGTAGCCTTATACTTTTGAATAGTAGTATGCTTCGAAGACTAATGCAATTAAATATTGATTTTAGTTAATTTTTAATACAATGTATGCTAGTCAAAATCTCCAAGTAAGGAATGTATAAAATTTTAAAAAGGCTTATAAAATATTTTTTAGAAGACTAGACTTTCATAGGTTTAGCACCTCATCCTCATAGGTCAGACTATCTGAGCTCTACCCATAGGTAGGGAAGTGTCTAAATAAAGAAAGAGGAGAATACATGAAGATGTATGTGACCCCGAATGACCTCTGAATTATTCCCTAAATCATTATCTTTCTATGTTATTTAATTCTTAAAATTTTAAATTTTTAATTATGAGTAAAAAAAATTTATCCCTTAGAGCCTAGAGATATCAAGCACATATACATGCAAGAAAGAAACCTATAAAGTGCATGCCATTTCTACAGCGTAACCAAAATAAACAGATCAATAAAATATCAACCAGAGCAAAAAGTATCAAAAAGTCTATAGTAAGTGCCATAGAGTATACAACCCACGGTTTGCAAAAAAGTAAATGTGGTCAGGCCCGTCGATAATATCCTAGATTCTAATCCTATAGAATGATACAATTCTTAAAAATAAATGAATTTTTATCTTTGATCTTTGTCTTCTGGATCCTCTACTGGTCTCCTTGATTTAACCTCTTTGTAGTATGTCCTCTAAAAAGATATCTAAATGAAAACAAATTTCCCATAAGGGGCTTTCTTTTCCATTTGGATCTCTTATATTTAAAATGTCATATTTTTTTATTTTTACAACTCTATATTTTGAATAAAATTTCATCAATAATATAAAATAAAAAAATCTAAACCCTTCTACAAGGTTATCCTAAATAGTTAAAATAAAAATATCCCAAGAAATTATGTATGAAAATAAAAGAAATTAAGCTAGTCACACTTGACCATTCTCTTATTTATTTGGGGAATAAACAGATGAAGCACTTATAGTAATTATATATGTCATTTATTTATTTTTAGCTCCCTTTATAGTACTGTATGAGCTTAGCCACCTGCAAAAAATATCGTGAGTATCAAAATTACTCATAACCTATGGGTAATCTATTGCCCATCACATCATAGAGATAATACAGTAATTAAAAGCATCATCACATCAATTATCACAATAAACTAAAAAAACCAACACACGTGCCACATGAAAGTCGCCACATCACAAAAAGAAAGAAAACACTAACCTAACCTAAAGCTAGAAGACGTATCCTAACAAACAGTTCAATGTGTGTGTAGTAGGCTGTGTGGTTATAGGTATGTCCTATATAGGATAACTAGTTCAAGTTATTTGTGATTTGATTTGTTAAAGGGCAAAGGACAATTTTAATTAAAGTTCAAGTATTAGTGTCATGGGGTTAATTTTAATTATTTTAGTTTGTTGATTAATTTTAATATTTGGGATAATATTTTGGTGTTGAATGTTGGCCATTAAAAGAGAAGCATAATACTAAGTTAAGTGTGGAAGAGATGGGGATGCTCAGGTGGATGAGTGGCTTTACCCATAGAGATAGGATACAAAATGATCATATACATGAAAAGGTTGGAGTAGCTATAGTAGAAGATAAAATTATTGAGAGCCTCCTTAGATGGTTTGGTCACATAAAATGGCGGCCTTCGGATGACCCGGTTAGGAAAGTAGAGGTATTAGAATTGACTTATGTTAAGAAATGTAAAGGCAGACCTAAAAAGACTTGGTTAGAAAATATTAGAAATGATCTTTCTTTATTAGATTTATATGAGAATGTGTCTTTTAATAGGACACAATGGAGAAAAAGAATTCATGTAGCTGACCCCATATAGTGGGATAAAGGCTTGTTGTTGTTGTTGTTGTTGGGATAATATCTTTTGGAATTTAAGTTGAATTAGCAAATTTTGGAATGCTCGGGATTATCCTATTCGCTAGATCAAAGGGGTCCAAAGTTGACTTTTAGAAATAAACTAAGTTCTAGAGTCCTAGTATTTTTATTAAATATTAAATCCCTTAGGGAGTAATTAGACTTTGAGTTTGTTAGATTTAAAGTTTTCTATATAAAGTTATGATTTTTAGAAGTTTAGGCCTTGTTATTGAACTATGGTTGACCAAGGAGTTAACATTTTATTTAAGCTAATTTCTACAATGTTCATATTTGTATTAAATACTAGTTTTTTATTGGAGTTGAATGCAATTTAGTTTGCTTAATTTGGATTTTTTTAGAATTAGTTATGATTTTACAAAGTTTGGGTATTTAATGAATTAATAAAATTACTTAATTAAGGGTCTTTTAGGAATTTTCATTTAAATGAAGTCCAAATCTCTTAGGATCACCTCCAAAGGATCTAGCCACCAGACCACCTCTGCGATTCGAAATAGCCATGGAAAGATGGCATCTCCGTCGTTGATCAAATGATCAATGATAGAGATCTCGTACACCTAACACACACCACTGAGATGCCCTAGAAAGCATTTTTTGAATAATTTGATCAATTGGATCGATCACATCAAATGAAATTTTAAATATAGGATCCATATATGAAGAGCATTCATGGGGGACCAATATCACAGTCTAAAATGCACTTCATGAAAAGTTATTTAAATCTAAGTGTTCTAGAATAGGGTTTGAGATTATACCTAATCCAAACATTAGATTTGGGAGATCTTGGGCTTATTGCACTTGTATACTATCCACACTCCTATTTTTAGAAGAAATCATAGTCTAAAGAGATCCACATCGATGGTAAATATTCTTGGAAGGGATTAAGGCTATGTTCACCCCGAGATCTCGTCACTGGCGAGGCTTTGATGGTGGGTTTGAGTAGGGAAAGATTGAGGGAGCTTTAAAGAGCTAAAAAAAAATTGATTCGGGCTTGGGAAGGCTTGGGAAGGCTTGGGAAAGAATAGTATGACCAATCCTTTCTAATAAGGTCTTAGGCCCCTATTTATATCCCCCAACCCTAGGGTGGACGACCAAGATGGCTCATAAGGTTAATTAAGAGATATCTAAGTTCCCTTGCCAGTGTTTTAAGGTCAAGGGGAGGCTTGGGGGTGTTTAAATGCTATAAGGGCCAAGACTTTGCCATAAATAGGTCAATTTTGACAAAATTAAGGTTGGGTTGACCGAGCAAAGTGTTAACTAGATCAACATTGTCAGTCAAGCCCAAATTGATTAGGAGTTGAGCTAAAGGAAATTTGAAATTAACTTAAACTCAAATAGGGGTGATTTGGACATGCCTGGTCAACCTATGTTGACTCAAGACTTGGATCTAGGCATAATAAGTTTGGTTTAACTTACTAAACCCAATGAAAGTGGTCTTGGGGTCTGGCTTGGTCAATTTGACCAAGTCAACCCCCTTAACCATAGTCTAGTGAAAAGCAAGGTCAGTAGGCGTGTGATTGGTCAATAGTTGGTTCTAGTTAATTTTATTAAAATTTATGTATATGCAAGTAAAGATCAATTATTTATTGATGTTGGTTGAAAATTAACTAACTTGTACATGATGGTAGGCCGTTGGACTTTCCTTTAAATAATGTGATTTTGTGTTATCTTCTATTAATTCACATTATTCACTAATTAGATTGTATCCTCAAGTTTTATTTTTATTTGTTTCTTTTTTATCTTTCGATATATTTTATACCCGGGAGTGGAAAGATGAGTGTTGTATTTGTATTACTCTTAGATATTAAATATAATTTTTTTAGTATAAAAATAGATGTCTATTAATGCTTTGATAAATAAATTCATTTATGCTAAAATTTATAGTATCGATAAAAAAATTAGGTATATATGGTTGTTTTTATTATATATGATAAAAGAAATGATTCTTTCAAATTAGATTCTAGGGCGTGACATATATAATCAAGTGACCAAAGTCATAATATATAGGTCGAACAATGATGGATAGAGGACTATAGTTGAGTGATGGCATTAGAGGATTGTAGTGTAGGGATGGTTTTTAGAGGATCATTGTCGAGTGATTTTAGTTGGAAGCTTGTAATCAGGGGATGGTGATAATAGAATCATAATTGAGTGACAGTGTTTGGAGGTTGAAAATCAAATAACAGTGGTCCAAGGTGTTAATTCTTGAATAGGTTGTTAAACCTAAGCTTATGTCCCAAGGCTAAACAAGTGGGGGTTAATTGATAATTTTTAAAAAATTACTTCTTGGATTTTTTAGATAGAAAACCGATTAAAATTCTGATGCAAGTTAATTAAAAATTTTAAAAGAATTTTTCAACCACAATAGATAACTTGTAGAAAATAAAGCAGCAGAAATTAAAGTGACACAAAAATTTATAGTGGTTCAGTTAAACACAACCTACATCCACTCCCTAAAGACTCTCTCTTCAAGTATTGCACTATTACCACAAGTGTCTCTCCTTTTGCCCCCACAACAATGCGGAGAAGCCTTTACAAAACTCTCTTCCACCAATCCCCAGTGCTGCAGAGTACCATCGTCCTTTTACACCGTCCAAGTATCGACAGAGAACCTTCATCCTTTTACACCCTCCAAGTGTAGGTAGAGTACCTTTGACTGTTCACACTCTCCAAGTGTAGATAAAGAATCTTCGGCTGTTCACACTTTCCAAGTGTCGGAAGAAAACCGAATCTTCTCTAAGATCTTCTCACAAGCAATCTAGAAAGATAAGAGTAAAAGTGAGAACAAATAATTACAAAGAGATCCTTACCTTTGAGTAAACCAATGAACCGTTCACACTCCACTTGCAACAAATCTCTCTCAAACACTCTCTCGCACTCTCTCTTTCAATTGCCCTTGAAGACTCACAAATACAAAACTTAGAAGATGATACACGTTAGTTTAAAATGGACCCTTTCATACAAAAGACATAGAAAACTGTCTAGAAAATTGAAATTTTCAATTTAGAGCGTAGACAATCATACAGTGCGATCGTATGTTCGTACGTACGAACAGTTCAAATACTGTTGCGTATTAACATGTTGTGAATTGGTAAGAACTCATTTCGTACCAGATCATCATTTAGTATGAACCAAGTTCGACTGGTACGAACAGAAAAATTTCAAAGTTTGTATGTATGAAACATCGGGACAAAATGAACAAAAACAGACCCGAGACATTCGTGCTGGTAGAAAAATAATTTTTGTCTCGTACGATCTTCGTTTGAGGAAAAATAGAGATGTTCGTCCCGGCATGAAAATAAATTTTGACCCGTATGATCTTCATTCGAGGAAAAAATAAAGACGTTCATCCCGGTATAAAAATAAACTTTGTCCCGTACGATCTTTGTTCGGTGACAAAACAGAGACGTTCATCCCTGCATGAAAATAAATTTCATCCCGTACGATCTTCATTCGGAGACAAAACGTAGACATTCATCCTGATAAGAATATTATAATCATCTCGTACGAACCATACATAGAAAAAAAATATTTTCCTTTTTGTTCGTTCAAATGCTCATTGAGGAAATAACTGATCAGATTATATCATACGAATTTATATCATACAGTACGATCAATTTAAAATTATGAATTTAAAAACTCTCCCCCGATGTGTGTGTGTGTGTTCAGTTATTCAATTACAATCACACTCTCTCAAACTCAATAAAATGAAAAAAAAATAGACTTCAATAATAATAAACTCTAAACTGATCTTGATTTAAAGTCTTCAACAATCCATAGTATGATTTCCCTGTAATGTTAATACACATAAGAGCAAAAATAATTCTTCCAAAATATGTTATGAGAAATAATAATTAAATCAATAATATTTGGAATCATCAAAAAATGTACAAGTTGGAAGAATATCAAACATTCAAAACTAAGTAGCAACTATCTTAACAATCTCTCCCTTTTTTATGATGGCAAAATAATTATTATTTGAATAAAATTAAAAATCTTAAATTTCTCCTTAACTCCTCATAAATTAATAAGCATGTAAATATAAGAGAATTTCTATTAAGAACAAATTAATTTTTAATTTTTAAAGTTTTTAAAAACACACAAAGCGAGAAACACAAAAACAAAATACAAGGCAAAACACTACCAACAAAGCAAGCAAACAATATTTCTCACCCTTTTTGACAACAACAAAAAGAGAAGAAGAAAAATAAAAAGAAATGTAAGAAGTCATATGAGAAACCTTTGATAATTGATCTTGAAAGAGATTGAATTATAATTGCAATAACAAAATTAATGTGCATTAGAGAAAAAATAAAAATTCTTAAAATTTAAATTAAAATATAACAAAGATAAAATAAATATATCAAGATCATGAAACATTCTAGACAATTAGATAAGAAAAATTATTACAAAGATGATGAAATGAAGATTAATTTAAATCAATTTCCAATACAAAATATAATTGAACATTAGATTGATTTGAAATTGATGATTAAAAAATAGAGGAAAGAACATACTTGTTTGACGACATTGTGTATTTTTTTAATCTTTGTAACACACTTTATGTATCTTTTTGTATTTGGGCTAATTTTGTCCCTTTTTTCCAGTTGAGAACCATTGCGCCTTCTTAAGTTTTTTTTAACACTTGTACATTTCTCAAATTTTTTAATTAATCTTTCCAAAATCGGTAATCTAAAAACTCAAATTTCTCTAAGTACAAAGATAGTTATATTGAAAAAAGAAATAAAAGAATAATAAAATATCAAAATTGCAATAATAGTATAAAAATTATGTATGCCTAAAAAAGAATATGAGATTGATAGCTTTAACTTATTCGAGTTATAAATTAACTTATATTTTTGAAATATTAGATTTCTAATGAAATTAATTTTTGTATTGCTATTCATATTATAACACTTTTTAGTTCAATTAAGTTAAGATTATTATATAGGCAACTAATATTTCAAAACAAAGAACAAGAACAACTAAACAATGCAAGACATATTTTATTGATATCAAATTAATGTAGAATTACATTGACGCTCAGATGATATCAATACAACGACAACATAACATCAAAAATCAAAACAAAATCAAGGAACAATCAGAGAAAAAACTACAGAAGTCCATATCTCAAAGAATTGGCAAGATCAACACTTAAGAAGTACATCTATATATCTGAGGGGCCCTGGTTGGAGGAGGTGGCTCGTTAAAGAAGGAAAAATATCTACTCATCATAGCCATGTTGGTGTTCGCCGAGTCGAACTGACCTCGAATCCAACCCATGTCCTACTAGTACTCAGTGTCGTGCTGATTTAAATGAGTCAAAATTTGATCAAAGCGCTAATCAAAATGAATCTCTAGTCTGTCAAAGCACTAGATTATCTCCTAAAAGTCAGGTCCACGAGCAAGCGCATGTGCAGGTGCAAGTGCTCCCCTTTCTCCGTTAGAATCCTCACTTAAATCATTTCTCCCAAAAAGTGCCTAAAATGAAGCATCAGTGAAGTAGATAGGTAATTCAAGTAGAGGATCAGGATGAACAAGATTGTTCTTCTTCTCAAGAATGTAGGTCACTAAGTATCCTAAAATAATGTTCTTCTTTCTCTTATGAGAGACATGGCCAATTTCAGAAAGCCCATGAATATAATCAATAATGAGTTGGGCTTCATCTATAGTTTGACCAGTCATGATAAGGTATGTGATAGTGGATAGATAAGGAGTAATATTGATACGATCACCATCTTTAGGAATAATAGAGGTTCTAAGAACATGCTGGATGATCCTTGCATTTTGGTTCAAAGTGGACACCCTAGGCAAATGACATACTTGTTCAATTCCTCTAATCATTTTTTTTTATTTATGTCCAATCAAAATTATAAGTAGAACTCAAAGTGTGGGCTCTAATACCTTCAGTCCTTAAATGCAAAAAATTTCCCAAATCTTCCTTTGTTATTTCAACCCGCTTCTTTAGAAAATATCTAATCCTACTTTGGTCAGTGCTAAAGGACATGTTGGCTAGAAAGTAGTGAAATGTGTCCTTGTTGTATGTGTGAATTAAGGTCAGAATGAAAGCAAATTTGGTGGCAGCAAAAAGAGGCATTACTTGAAAGTTAATGTTTTCATGGAGAAGGATTCTAGAGGGTGTAATCTTGTTAGAAACAAACCTAAGAAATGAATCCTCGTTAGTCTTAGACAGAAAGTCATCATCTCCACTCCTAGAAGACGGACCTTAGTAAGTCTACTCCTCTTGCTAGAACTTGCCATTGAAGGATTGAAAGATGAGAAGGATTTAAAAGGCTATTGAAGTGAATGAGATTTGAGATCAAAAGCCCTCTGATTTAAAGAAAAAATGATCTTCCGTACATGCGAACATTAGTTCGTACATTACGATTGATAGGTTTGTACATACGAAATAAATTTTCTATGTATTAACAAATAAGTTCAGAACAAAATGACTTTTTGTAATTACGTAAGTTATGAGGTATCGTTTCATACATACTTTTTGACTATATAATCGTACAGACGAACATGTGTTCGTTTGGGATGATCGGTTATTTAAGATCATTTTAATGATAATTAGATTTATCCCCCACATTGAATGACACATGGTTCATACATATGAACTCTAGTATTATACTTAAGATCAGTTATAATAACTGATTTTCCTGTATAACCGTCTAGATGTGTACATACGAATGAATACACATCTTTCTGGACAATCTCAAGATCGTATAATATGATATGTATTGGAAAAACAAAACTATAAGCAATCAGTCCAAACCAATGATCGCATGTTATAGAATTCGTATAGTATGAAGATAATTTTGTACAGTATGAATAGAACACTTAGAAAAATTTGCACGATCAATCAAAAATAAAAATTCTGATATGAGAATATTTCAAAAATCACACAAAATATAAAAACACAAAATCACAAATACAAATATGCATAAAAAAATACAAAAATAGAAAACACATAACCACACATATCAAGTTTGCAAAAAAATTTTAATTAAGCAATCAAATTAATCACACCAAGTGTTGTTCTTAATGTGCTAAAGGTATCAAAGGCTAGAGATTTTATAAAAATGTCTGGAATTTGATTTTCAGTTGAAACAAGATTCAATTTAATTTATCCTTTGGATATATGATCCCTTATAAAATGATGTCTTATGTCTATATGTTTAGTTCTAGAATGTTGAATAGAATTTTTTTTAAATGCAAATGGCACAAGTGTGATCACATAAATTCAAATTGTGCCTATTGTAAATCCTAAATCAATCAACTGTTGTTTCAACCAAAGAACTTGTGCCACACAACTTCCTAAGACAATGTATTTAGCTTCAATAGTAGATAGGGCTACAGAATTCTATTTTCTACTGGACCAAGAAACTAAAGAATTTCAAATAAATTGACATGTTTCGGATGTACTCTTTAAATCAACTCTACAACCTATAAAGTTCGAATCTAAATATTCAATTATTTCAAATGAAGAGTTGAACTTAGGATACCAAATCCCTAAGTTCTGAGTTCCCAAGAGATATCTCAAAATCATTTTCACTGCTATCAAATACGCTTTTTTTGGATCTGATTGAAATATAGCACACAAATATACACTAAACATAATATCGGGTCTGCTAGCAGTCAAGTAAAGTAAAGATACAATTATTCCCCTAATTTTTTTTGATCAATAGATTTTCCCTTTGGGTCCTTATCCCAATGATTTGAGGAACTCATAGATGTACTAACAGGTTTATCATTATTCATTTCATACTTTTTGAGGATATCCTTAACATACTTCGACTGACTAAGAAATGTTCCTTCCTTAATTTGTTTAATGCTAAAACCTAGAAAGTAACTTAAATCTCCCATTAGACTCAGCTCAAATTCACTACTCATTATTTTAGAAAAATCATCACAAAGATTTTTATTTATAGAGCCAAAGATGATATCGTCTTCATAAATTTGTATAATGAGTATAACGTCTTCCAATTTCTTCAAAAAAAGAGTGGTGTCCACACTTCTTTTTTCAAAAGGTATCTCAAGTAGGTAAGTGCTCATCCTCTCATATGAAGCCCTAGGTGCCTATTTCAATCCATATAAAGCCTTTTTTAATTTATAAACAGGATTTGGATATTTTGAATTTTTAAAATCTAGAGGTTGTTCAATATAGACATCCTCTTGAGTCATTCCATTTAAAAAAGTATTTTTAAAATCCATTTGAAATAATTTGAATCCTCTAAAAAAGATAAATGTAGCAAAATACTAATTGCTTCAAGTCTCGTTACAGGGGCAAAAGTCTCCTCAAAATTAATCCCTTCAATTCGATTATACCCCTTAGCCACCAATCTAGCCTTATTTTTAACAACAACTCCTGAGTCATTCATTTTATTCTTAAATATCCACTTAGTTCTAACTACACTTTAATCCTTTAGCCTTGCAATTAATTCCCAAACTTCATTTCTTATAAATTGATTTAATTCTTCTTGCATTGCCAAAATCCAAAATTTATCTGAAAGTGCTTGATCTATATTTATGGGTTCTATCATAAAAATAAAGGCAGAATGATTGACTTCTTTACTTAGTCCACGCCTAGTCCTAACACCCTCACTAGGTTCACATAAAATCAATTCCTTTAGATGGTTTTTAGAAAATCTCAAATCTTTCGGCAACGGATTTTCTATCTCTAAATTTTCTTCAAAAACAATCTTCTCAATCTTTTGAGAGTTATTTTCTATCTAATCCCCTTCTAAATTTGGCTCTTCCAAAATTGTAGATTCATCAAATATAATATGTGTAGTCTCCTCAACTACCAATGTTCATTTGTTAAATACTCTATAAGATTTTCCAACATTAGAGTTTCCAAGAAAAATTCTTTAAACTAATTTTGGATTAAATTTTCCTAAGGCAGATTTTCCATTATTGTGTATGAATAGCTTACATCCAAAAATATGCAAATGTGACAAATTAGGTGTTCTCCCTTTAAGAAGCTCATAGGGTATTTTATTTAATTTTGATCTTATGTTCATCCTATTCAGAACGTAACATGCAGTGCTAACCGCTTCAGCCCAAAAATATTTAAGAAGTGAATATTCTGCCAATATGGCTCGTGTGACTTTTATTAATGTTATGTTCTTTCTTTCGACTACCCCATTATGCTAAGTGGTTCTAGGTGCAGAAAAATTATGATCAATTTCTTTCTCTTTATAATAAACCTCAAATTTTTCATTTTCAAATTCACCACCGTGATCACTTTGTATTGTTAAAATTTCACATCCTAGTTTCTTCTGAATCAAAGTAAAAAAATCTCTAAACTCCTCAAATGATTCACTCTTATGATATAAGAATTTAACCCAAGTGAATCTAGAAAAACCATTTACTATCACAAGTCCATATACCTTTTCTCCTAGACTTATAGTTCCTCTGAAAAGTTTTATATGTAAAATCTCCAAAGACTTACTAGTTCTAAGATCCTTATTGGACTAAAAAAGGACTTCACCTATTTTTCTAACATGCAAGCATTATAAAGGTGGTTCTTAGTAAAGTTTAATTTTGGTATACCTCTCACTAAGTTTTTTTGGGTAATTTTTTTAAGATTTTTCATGCTAGAGTGATAAAGTCTCCTGTGCCATAGTCATGACTCATTAGAAATAGTTTTTGAGCAGAAAGCATTAGGAGTTTTTATATAATTTAAATCTAACATATAAACATTATTTACCCTTAAACCATTCAAAACATCATTAACATTTATGCTTAATATGCAGCTAGTATGAAAAAAATTTACATAGTATCCTTTATCACATAGCTGGCTAATACTCAAAAGATTATGCTTTAAGCCTTATACTAGTAGCACATTTTCAATGCAAAAATTTTCAAAGTTCCCAATCATACATGATCTGATCACCTTCCTAGTGGTGTTATCTCCAAGTGTAACCCTACCTCAACTTCTGGCTTCCAGCAATATAAATTGCTTAGTATCTACAGTCATATGCCTTGAGTAACCGCTTTCCAGGTACCAAATGCTCTCACAAGGCCTTGTATGAGAGCGTGCTTACAAAACTATTAAATGTTAGACCTGGGAACCCAAACAATTTTGGGTTAACCTTTTGGTAATTTATAGATAGATGCTTATATGATATGACTTGAGTTATGCATCTTAGGTTTCCACATTAAATGAGTTTTCCTATCCAAAGTATAAGTGTGTGCTATGTCCAAACATGCCACAAGAATAACATTTGACTTTAAGAAATGGATTTCTCAATATTCTATAATTACTCTATCTCTTCCTGGGTTATATAAATTTTGGATACAAAATAGGATTAGTGAAATATTCAAGTGTTGGTGGTTTCCTATTTTCTTCGAGATCTTACACTTTCAATTTCAAAAATATGTTCATATCTTTTAGAATATTCTTACTATAATTCAAATGATGTTCTTTACTCTCTAAATTATCCTTAAAATCTTTAAATTCTTTTTCCAATTAAGCATATGATGATTTTAAAATCTCATTTTTCTTATTCAAGTTATCAAATTCATCAAGTAAGCTCATGTGGTTATTATCAATCAATGCATAATCTTTCCTAAAGATTTCGTGTTCTCTTTGCAGTTCTTGTAATTCAATATTTAGACTAGCATACATTTTCTTTAACTTCCTATATGCATCATGAATTCTTTCAGAAACTTTTAATAGTTCAGCATAGGTTAAGTCACATACCTCTTCTTGATCTGACGGATCAAGATTATCTACAGTTAAGCACAGATTGGTGACTTCCTCCTCCTTTTCAATTTCTAACAAATTCAAGGTCGAATCTGCCCAAAAAGCTCTTTGGAATCTCTTCTTGCCCTTCTTCACATTTGGTTTATCCTCTACCTTTTCCTTGCTAGGAGTGGCTTTTAGGTTTAGGCATTTTGACTTTATATGTCCAAGTTTCCTGCACTTATAGCAAATCACATCATTAGAAATCTTAACATTCCTATTGAACTTATCTATGTTCCACTGTTGGCATCTCCTCTACTTCCTTTTAAGAAAGCTCCTGAATTGTCTAGTCATTAAAGCGATGTCGTCCTCATCCTCAGGTTGTGATAGATCACTCTCTGACTCCTCTACTTTCAATGAAATATTCTTCTCCTTTTAGTGTTCACCTGTATCAATCTTCCTTTGACTCACTCCTTGCTTGTAGGAAATTAGTGAACCAAGAAGATTATCAATAGAGTAAATATTCAAATCTTTAGACTTTGTAATTGCAGTTATTTTAGCATCATATTCAGTAGGCAAACAACAAATAATATTGGTAACCATTTTAGCATTTATTAGTTCCCTACCCATTGCATGTAAAGAAGTGACTATCTGAGTAATTCTTGTGTACATGTCAGAAATAGATTCATTGGGTTTCATGCGAAGCAATTCATAGTCATGCAACAAGATATTTAGTTTAGATTATTTTATTTCGTTAGTCCCTTCATAAGTAATACAAAGTGTATACCATATGTCCTTTCCACTTTTGCAAGTAGAAAATCACATGTAGTCTTCTGACTTAAGTGCACAAAAGTAACTGTTTAAATATTTTGCATTTAACTGTACTAAGTCATGTTGTTCTATAATCTATTCAGCAAAGGGTGTTTCAACTCTAATTATATCAACTAATCTAGTTGGTTTTGTATACCCTTCTTGAACTAAGATCCACGTACGATAATCTAGAGACTGTAAAATGTTGACATGCATGTTTTCCAAAAATTGAAAGGGATGTTATCAAATTAAGGAGGTCGAGTGATCGAATACCCTTCAGGTGTATTTAAATTTCCAAAAGTAGCCATACTCATTTATCAAAAAGTAGTCTAAACTTATTATTTTGAAACACTACTCTGATACCACTTGTTGATTTTAGAATAGGTTGTTATACCTAAGCTTATGTCCCAAGGCTAACCAAGAGGGGGGGTGAATTGGTAATTTTAAAAAAATTACTTCCTAGATTTTTTAGATGGAAAACTGATTAAAATTTTGATGCAAGTTAATTTAAAATTTAAAAGAATTTTTGAACCCTAACAGATAACTTGCAAAAAATAAAGCAGCGAAAATTCAAATGATATAAAGATTTATAGTGGTTCGATCAAACACGACCTACATCCACTTCTTTAAGACTCTCTCTTCAGGTATTGCACTATTACCATAATTGTCTCTCCTTTTGCTTCCAGAGCAAAAGGAGAAGCCTTCAAAAAATCATCTTCCACCAATCCCCGATGCGGCAGAGAACCGTCATCCTTTTACACCATCCAAGTGTATGCAGAGAACCTTTATCCTATTACACCATCCAAGTGTAGGTCAAGTACCTTCAGCTATTCACACTCTCCATGTGTAGGCAGAGAAGCTTCGGCTGTTCACCCTTTTCAAGTGTCGGCAGAGAACCGGATCTTCTCATGAGTAATCTAGAAAGATAAAAGTAAGAGTGATAACAAATAATTACAAAGAGATCATTGCCTTTGAGTAATCCTGTGAACCCTTCACACTCTACTTGCAAGAAATCTCTCTCACACTCTCTCTTTCAATTTCCCTTGAAGACTCACGAAGACAAGACTTAGAAGATGATATATGTTAGTTTAAAATGGGCCCATTTATACAAAAGACATGAAAAAACCGTCCAGAAAATTGAATTTTTTAATTTAGAGTGTACACGATTGTATAGTATTATCATATGTTCGTACGTATGAATAGTTCAAATACTGTTGCGTACGAACATGTTGTGAATCGGTACAAACTCATTATTCCCGATCATCATCTAATACGAACAGAAAAATTTCAAAGTTCGTATGTACGAAATGTCAGGATGAAATGAACAAAAATAGACCCAAGACATTCGTCCCAGTATGAAAATAATTTTTGTCATGTATGATCTTCATTTGAGGATAAAACAGAGACGTTCATCCTGGTGTGAAAATAAATTTCATCCCGTACGATCTTCGTTCGAGGACAAAGCATAGACATTCATCCCGGTATGAAAATAAACTTCATCTCATACGATCTTTATTTGGTGACAAAATAAAGACGTTCATTCCGTAATGAAAATAAATTTTGTCCCGTACGATCTTCGTTCAGGGACAAAATAGAGACGTTCGTCGCCGTACAAATATTAAAATCATCCCTAATGAACCATACTTAGAAAAAATATTTTCCTTTATGTTCGTTCCACTGCTCGTTGAGGAAATAGTTGATTAGATCATCCTGTTCAAAGTGATATCGTATAGTATGATCAATTTAAAATTATGAATTTAAAAACTCTCCCCTGGTGTGTGTGTGCTTAGTTATTCAATAACAATCACACTCTCTCTGACTCAATAAAATGAAAATACAGACTTCAATCACAATAAACTCTAAACTGATCTTGATTTGAAGTCTTCAACAATCCGGAGTATGATTTTCCAAAAATATTAGTACACAAAAGAGTAAAAACAATTCTTCCAAAATATGTTAGGAGAAATAATAATCAAATCAATAATATTTGGAATCATCAAAAAATATATAAGTTGCAAGAATATCAAACATTCAAAACTAAGTAGCAATTATCTTAATAGAAGGAGTGTAGTTGCGCAATAATAATCAAATAGATGTGATTGGATGACTACAATGGTGATTATGGAATATTGTATTTGGTGTTTGAATTGTAATGGTTTAATAATAATGGTCATATATTTATGTCCTATCCATCATGATCAGACAACTATGGACTAATGGTGGTGATCCATTTATGGTGGGTGAATGGAAGTGATTTGACAATTGAGCTCTCTCTAATATTAAGTCAAGCTTCAAGATCATGCTCCATCCATAGTGCTCTATATAGTCGGGCAAGTTGGTTGAATGATCACAGTGAGGTGATGTTTGTTGAAGGATAATAGTCATGTGATGATAGTCAAATGATTATAGTTAGGGTATTATAATTAGAGGATAGTAATCAGGCAATAATTATCAAAGAATTATATATGATAAATAGTTATTAGAGGATAATAAATAAATAATGGAGGTTAGAGGATCATAATTTAGTAATAATAGATATAGCATCATAGTTGAGTGATGGTGGTCAGAGAACTATGATTGATTAGAGCTTTTTAGTCGGACGATGGAAGCTAGAGGACCTTAATTAGGTGATAGTTGTTAGAGGACCATAACAAGGTTATAATGGTTGAAGGATCATAGTTAAGTGATGGTGGTCAAATGATAGTAGTTGGGTGACTGTGGATAGAAGGTCATAATCATTCAATAGTGGTCAGGGGACAAAATGGAATGACGATAGAGATCTTACAATGATGGTTGGATGAGAGTAGTCTGTTGTTGAGTCTAGTAATTAGGTTGTTGAACCTAAGTTAATGTCCCAAGGCTACCAAGAGGGGGGGGGGGGGGTGAATTGGTAGTTTAAAAATTTTAAACCCTCTTTAAATTTATGTTGAACCGAAATGAAAATTTTCTTTTAAGTTTTAGTAGAAAACATTTTTCAACCACAGAGTTTTTAAAATCAAAAATAAAATACGAAAAAGTAAAAACAGTAAAGTAAATGACACCAGATTTATAGTGGTTCGGTCTAAAACCAGACCTACATCCACATTCCCAGAGGCACCCTCTGAGTATTGCACTAATACCAATAGTGACTCTCCTTTTGCACCCACAGCAAGGCGGAGAAGCCTTTACAACACACTCTTTTCACCACTCCTCGGTTCGGCAGAGAAACGTCATCCTTTTACACAATCCCTAGTGTTGGCAGAGAACCGTCATCCTTTCACACTTTCCTAGTGTAGGCAGAGAACCCTTCGGCTATTCACACTCTCCAAGTGTAGGCAGCGAACCCTTCGGCTCTTCACACTCTCCAAGTGTAGGCAGCGACCCTTCGGCTATTCACACTCTCCAAGTGTCGGCAGCGAACCGGATCTCCTTGACAGATCTTCTCACAAAAAATCTAGAAGGAAGAAAGAAAAGAGTGAAGTAATTCCAATTCATAAGTAGAGATTCTTACCTTTGAACTCCAAATGAAGCCTTCACGCTCCAGTGGTAGGAATCCTCCTTTGAATGCACTCTTACACTCTCTCCTTAGCTATTCTCTCAAGAGGCACGAAGATCAAATGACAAAAAGATTTGGTGGCAGTCTAATTTGGACTATTTATACAAAAGACAAGAAAAACCGCCCAAAAACTACAAGTATTCAATTATGTACGCAATGGATCGTCCCGTACGATCATGGATCGTTCTGGACGATTTTACTTAAATGCTTTGAAACGACCCTATTTGTATATGTGTACGAAATCATTTTGTACAAACTGATCGTCCTGTACGAACTTGGTTCGTCCAGTACGAACGATTATTTTTAGGTAGGTTCTAGAAACTGCAAAAAAACCATCTTAAAGCGGTTGGATCGTCTGGATAAAAATGGGTTCGTCCGGACGAAATTTTTACAGAGCCCAGATCATTTTCTGACGATAATTAATTTCATCTGGACGAAAATTCTATAGAGAACAGATCGTCCTGGACGATTATTATTTTCGTCTGGACGAAAATCTTATAGAGCCCAAATCATTTTCTGACGATAATTAATTTCGTCTGGACGAAAATTCTACAGAGAACAGATCGTCCTGGACGATTATTATTTTTGTCTGGATGAAAATCTTACAGAGCCCAAATCATTTTCTGACGATAATTAATTTCGTCTGGACAAAAATTCTGAACAGATCGTCCTGGATGATAATTATTTTTGTCCTGGATGAATAGGACTTAGAAAATTTTTCAAGGCAGTTCCTATTCGTTCCATATGCTCTATAGGAGGTAACTGTTTGATCGTCCTGTACGATATAAAATCGTCCCGTACGATCAGTATAAAGTTAATATGATCTCCTTGTGTGTGTGTGTGTATGTTTTTTATTCACTCAATTACAATCACTCCCTTTCAATTTTATTTCAAAGAAAAATACAATCTTCAAAATTTATAAAGTATCTCATGCTGAATTTGATTTGAAGTCTTCATAGTCTGGAGTTTGATTTTCCTGAAATGTTAGTACACACAAGAGCAAATACCATTCTTCCAAAAAGTGTTAGAAGATAATCAATACATAAAACAATAATAGTTGGAATCATCAAAACTATATAAGTTGCAAGAATGTAAAACATGCAAATAACAACTTTTATAACATCTGTTAGTGGTGGTCTGAAAACAATGGTCAAATAGTCTAGCTCTATCTAATTTCAAGTCAAGATTCAAGCTAAAGTTTTATCTCCAATACTCCTTATCCACCCACCCACCCCCTCCCTAAACTAAACCTTGCGCCTACTAATAGATTTTGAGAGTGGACTCTTTTTTAATTTTGCTAAACCAAAAGCATTTCATTTGTCATTTCATACTGATCCCCTTCATCATAAATAGTTCTTTTAGCATTTTCATGCTTTAATGTTATTGAAATTAATCAATATCGAGCTCTTTTTATTTATCACATTGAGACACTCAATTTGTTTATAGAATGTAATAGTTGAAGATCATTTGGCCACCTAATTAATATTTCAAAATTTTTAATTATGCTTCAAGTAATTTATTTGGGTTCATTTGGAGTCAATCAGATCACCTTTGGGGTTGATGGATTCATCTCATCTTCAGTTGTAGGTTTACAAAATCAAAGTGTATTTGATCTTAAATTTTATTTAGAAATTTTTTTAGTTTGTGCTGTATCATGATTGATGCTTGTTCAAAATCTAATTTTGAAATATATATTTTTTCAAATGTACTTGAAATCAAATGCATTTGAATATTTAAGAATTTAGTTAACATAAAGGATCTAAGACGTGAAACTTGATATATCATCCAAAAATTATGTTGATCAGTCAAGAATCCTGAGGAAAAATTAAGTTAAACTTCCAAAATTAAATTCCCATAAGAACTCCAATTTTAGCAAACTTATAATCGAATTGAACGTCTTGATAAGACAAACACAACAACACCAAATTCAACTCAATCCGAGCCCAAATAGATCTATATCGAAGACTCAAAGCATATTTGGAAGGTTCAAACCATAATTTGGATTACTAAATAGTTTCCAAATATGACATGCTTATAGTCGAATTGAGCAGATCAACGAGAAAAATACAACAAGCCCAAGATCATCAAATTCTGTTATCATTAAGAAATTCAACTACTCAATAAATGGTCTTTGATCAAGGGAATCAACATCGACCATCCTTTCAAACCACTCCAAATTTACCCCTGATCTATTTCCTATTTACTGGCCATGCCACTTTCAGAATACTATAAATAGACCTCACATTTTACATTAAGAATGACCGGAGGAGGAAGAAAAAGGACCCGAGTAAGGAAGAGAAGGAGAGGAAGAAGAGAAATCTAAGATTTATCTTTCCACTAACCTCCTCCTCGACCACTACCCAAACTTCTACTGAACCACCGCCATTTTTCACAAATCTATTTTCATGAATTATGATTTTGATGATAGCAAACAATCCTATTTCTCTACGACTGCCTTGCCTACTAACATTTCAGGGCCATAAGATCGGATGGCAAACGGAACCAGCTCAAGATTGGGTAGACTAGGTTTGAGTCAGTTTGTAATGTACTTTTTCCCTTTCTTGAGTCAATTGTAACCTTTAAGGTGTCTGATGCTAAGTAACCCTACACACACACACTTGAGTGATTTTTCTGTCTGATTTAGAGTTTTTTTATTTTTACTCATATCGGCCTGGACGATGTTTATATCGTCTGGGATGATCGGATTCAAAATAGAAACCCTAATCAGGGCATCATGGTTAAGGCAGCCGTCATTAAGCTGATCGGCCTGAATGATACGTGTATTGGCCAGGACGATAGTCTCAATTAAGAAAGAATTAGCCGCCATGATCAGTTTAGGTATTCTTTATTTTAGGAAATCGATCAGGACGATATCCACATCAACTTGGACAATCTAACTCAATTATGCCTAAATTAATCTGGTATCTATAAAAAGCATTAAAGGCTGATTGATTCGATCACATCATCCGGGATGATCGCAGGATCGGCCGGGACGATGTCTTGGATGATTGACATCAGCCAGCATCTCTTCTAGGCATTGAACAGGATGATTGTACTCGGTTTTAAACTAATCGGCCAAGATCATATTTCATCAGCCTGGACGATGTAACCAATTTTCTTCTGATCGTCCCAAATCATCCCAACTGATTGAGACTATTTTGTACTGATCGACCAGGATGATATTCTTATCATCTTAGACGATAAAGTTGGTTCTTGAAACTCTATTTAAAGGACCCAAATTTTCTCATGCAAAATAATTTTTTTACTGTTGTCTTGACATGAGAAAGCCTACAGGAGAGAGAGAGAGAGAGAGAGATAGGATATTGTGAGGGGGATTCACAAGGGTTGCTCCAAGCATTGTTTCCAATTTTTCTTCCACTAGAGTCTCTTATCCTTGGAAGGGCTGGGAGAGGTAAGTTTCAGCAATCGATCAAGGTTCTATGCCTGCTTCAGGAGGAAGCAAAAGGAGTTGGGTTCTCTGTCTCGCTGGGGTTGGAGGAAAGGAGGTTTTGTAAGGGCTTCTCTGCCTTGCTGTGGGAGCAAAAGGAGAGTCACATTTGTCGTGCAATACTTGGAGGGTGCATCTAGGGAGTGGATGTAGGTCGAGTTGACCGAACCACTATAAACCCTTGTATTCATTTTACTGCTTTCGCATTTAATTTTCCGCACTTTGATTTCTGAGTTTTGTTGTGCTTTGCTTAAGGATTTTTTAAAATACCAATTCACCCCCCCCCCCCCATCTTGGTTAGTCTTGGACTAGTTCATAAGGGCCTAGCATCCCTAACAAACTTTCAAGTGGTATCAGAGCAGGTTTCATAAAAACTAAGTTTGAAAACTTTTTAAATTTTGATCCATGGCTAACAACGAAAATCGTAATACAACGGAAGGATATTCTATTACACAACCAACTTTATTTGACAATCTTCCTTTTGATTTTTAGAAAACTCGTATGTCTACTTTTTACAATCAACTGATTATCGCATGTGGATGCTTATTAAAGAAGGATATTCTTCACCTTCTTGAGAACTTAATGGAATTAAAGCTGAAGTATCTTTTACTGAATGAACTTTTGATGAAAGAGATTTAACACAACTTAAAGCAAAGTGTTTGAATTATTTTTTCTGTGCTTTAAAATCCAAAGATTACATGTGTGTTTCTACTTGCTTTACTGGAAAAGAGATTTGGGATAGATTGTGTATTACTTATAAAGGAACCAATGAAGTTAACAAATCTCGTTTGAATATTCTCTTGCATGATTACGAACTTTTTCATATGAAATCTTCTGAATCAATTTTTGATATGTATATAAGGTTTACTCAAATTGTAAATTTTTTTCATGCCTTAGGAAGAGAACTTTCAAATTATAAAAAAGTGAACAAAATTTTGAGATGCTTGCCTTCCTCGTTTGATGCTAAATTCACTGTAATTACTGAATCTAAAGATTTGAATATCTATTCGATTGATAACTTACTTGGCTCACTCATTGCTTATGAGCAAGGGGTGAATCAAAGAAATCTTGATGCAGGTGAGAAAAGAAAGGAGAAAATTGTGGCATTAAAAGCCAACAACATAGACTTTGATTCTTCTGGGTCTAAAAGCGATGACATTTCCTTAATCATAAGACAATTCAAAAGCTTTCTAAGGAAGAAGAAAAAGCATCATCAGAATTGGAGAAAAGGTAAAGATAATAAAAATTCTAAAGTCTCTTCTAATGTTGTTTGTTTTGCATACAGGAAGCCTGAACATGTAAAAGCTGATTGCCTTACACTTAAGTCTCACTCAAGCAAGAAAAAGGGTGACGAGAAACCCAAGTTCTGGAAGGCCAAAAAGAGACTTCAAAAGGCGTTCGGGGCAGATTCTGCATTTGATTCATCTGAGACTGAACCTGAAGATGAGATAACAAACTTGTGCTTAATGGCAGACGATCAACTTAATCAAGAAGAGGTATGTGAACTAACCTATGACCAACTCCTTGAAGTTTCTGAAAAAATTCATGCATCATATAGAAAACTTAAGAAAACTCATGCTAGATTGAAATTGGAGCTTTTGAATTTTCAAAAAGAGCATAAAATTTTGATTAAAGATCATTCAACAATTGATTCAAATCACATGGCTCTACTTGATGAATTAAATAAAAAGTATTCTGAATTAATTGATGAGCATGATTCATTAAAAGCTTCACACACCTCACTTGAATCTGATTTTAAGAAATCTAAATAGATGTAGCACAATTTAAAAATTGATAATGATGCTTTAGAAAGTACTAACTTGAGGTTTAAAAACGAATTGGATACACTTAAGAGAAATTGGATGACACCCACATTTGATCAAAAGCCAAGACCTAGGAAGAGGAATTATAACCCAAACCATTTAAGAAATCCTTTTTCTGGTGTTAGATGTTTTTCATTTGGCATGCTAGGACACATCTCACACACTTGCACTGTTTACCGTAGTACACATTGGGTGTGGAGACCCAAATTGCATGATTCAAAGCATAGCACACATGCATTGTATTCTACTTTTCATGAGAAGGGACCCATACCTGTTTGGGTTCCTAAATCTGACATTTGATGATTTTGTAGGTGAGCTCTCACAAAAGGCCTCGCGAGAGTATGTGGTATCTGGACAGTGGATGCTCTAGACATATGACTGGTGATGCCAATCAATTCATTTTGCTGCAGACCAGGACATGAGGCAAGGTTACTCTTGGAGACAATACCACCAGGAAGGTTGTAGGCTCAGGTTTAATTGGTAATTCCAAGAACCTTATGATTGAAAATATTTTGCTTGTAGATGGATTAGAATACAACTTATTCAGCATCAGTCAGCTTTACGATAAGGGCTTCATCATATAATTTTTTGCAAATTCATGCATTATAAGGTAAGTAACAACACTATTTTACAGAGAAAGCGGATCAACAACATTTATATGCTTGATTTAAATAACTTTGAATGTGCTGCATCATTTTGCTTAAAAATTGCTGTTGATGATTCATGGTTGTGGCACAGGAGATTATGTCATGCCAGTATGAAAATCCTTAGGAAAGTGACCCAAAAAGACCTAGTTAAAGGTGTCCCCAAGCTTAAGTTTTCTAAAGACCACCTTTGTGATGTCTGCTAATTAGGAAAGTAAGTCCACTCCACTTTTCATCCCATTAAGGACATTAGCACCTCTAGACCTTTAAAAGTCCTTCACATGGATTTGTTTGGACCCATTAGCACTATCAGCTTGGGAGGGAAAGTCTATGGTTTTGTAATTGTTGATGAATACTCGAGGTTTACTTGAACTAGATTTCTATCACATAAAAATGAGTCTTTTGAGGAGTTTAGAACCTTTTTTACTTGGATTCAGAAAAAGCCAGGTTGTGAGATCTTGACCATCCATAGTGACCATGGGGGAGAGTTTGAAAATGAGAGATTTAGAGATTTTTGTGAGGACAAGGGGATTAGCCACAACTTCTCAGCTCCTAGGACCCCTCAGTATAATGGGGTAGATGAAAGGAAGAACCGAACCTTAATGGAAGCCGCTAGAGCCATGCTTGTTGATTATTCACTTCCAAAATACTTTTGGGCTGAAGCGGTTAACACAGCTTGTTATGTGTTGAATAGGGTGAATGTTAGAGCCAAATTAGAAAAGATACCCTATAAGATCCTTAAGGGTAGGACACCCATTCCTTCTCACCTTCATGTCTTTGGTTGTAAGGTTTTCATTAACAACAATGGGAAGTACCACTTAGGAAAATTTGATCCAAAATCTGATGAAGGAGTGTTCTTAGAATATTCTAGTGTTGGGAAGTCTTATAGGGTGTTTAATAAGAGAACTTTGGAGGTGGAAGAGACTACACATGTAGTGTTTATGAGTCTGATCCTAGAAAGCCTAGAGTTGAGGATGATGATGATATTGGAGAGATTATCACTAGAGTAAAAAATTTGGAGAAGAGAGTAGAACACCAAAACACTGAAGGAGTAGGAGATGTTACTAAAGGAGTAGAAAATGTAGATCTTGTAGAAAGGGTTGAACCTTCACACACCTTACCTAGAGATTGGAGATACTCTTTGAGTTACCCTAAAGATTTGATCTTAGGAGACCCTTCTAATGGAGTTAGGACTAGACATGGACTTAGGAAGGAAGTGAACCACTCTGCCTTTATCTCAATGACTGAACCCACCAACATAAACTAAGCCCTTTCTGATGAGTTTTGGATCTTAGCCGTGCAAGAGGAGTTGAAATAATTTGTTAGGAATGATGTTTGGGAGCTTGTAGAAAGACCTAAGGGACAAAGTATAGTTGGAACCAAGTGGGTCTTTAAGAATAAGGTGAACGATTCTGGAGTGGTGGTAAGGAATAAAGCAAGATTAGTGGCTAAGGGGTATAACCAAATAAAAGGAATAGATTTTGAGGAAACCTTTGCCCCTATAGCTAGATTGGAAGCCATTAGAGTGCTATTAGCCTTTGCCTGCTATGAGGGATTTAAGCTTTTTCAAATGGATGTTAAGAGTGCCTTTTTAAATGGGAAAATAAAAGAGGATGTGTTTGAAGAACAACCCCCAGGTTTTGAGAGTTCCCAATTTCCAAATCATGTTTTTAAATTAAAAAAGGCCTTATATGGTTTAAAGCAGGCACCCAGAGCTTTGTATGAAAGGCTTACCACATTTTTACTAGAAAGGAAGTTTGTTAAGGGGAGCGTAGACACCACCCTTTTTCTAAAGAAAGTAGGAGATGATTTGCTCATTATTCAGATTTATGTGGATGACATACTTTTAAGATCTTATGATAAGAGACTATGTGATGAGTTTTCTAAAATAATGAGTAGAGAGTTTGAGATGAGTATGATGAGAGAGTTATCCTACTTTTTGGGGTTTAGTATAAAATAATTAGATGATGGAACCTTTCTAAATCAATCAAAATATATAAAAGACATTTTGAAGAAGTATGAGATGAATAAAGCCAAGCCAATTAATATTCCCATGACCTCTAGTGTTCCATTGGATAAAGACCCAAGTGGTAATTCTGTTGATCAGAAGAAGTACAGAGGCACGATTGGATTTTTACTTTACTTGACTGCTAGCTGACCTGATATAATATTTAGCATTTATCTTTGTGTTAGATTTCAAGTTGATACTAAGGAATCCCACCTGACTGCTGTTAAGAGAATTCTTAGATACCTTTTAGGGACCCAAAGCTTAGGAATTTGGTACCCTAGGCACAACACTTCTTTTGAGATTATTGGATATTCTGATTTTGATTTTGCAGGATGTAAGGTGGATAGAAAAAGCACTTCTAGAACTTGCCAATTCATAGGACAGTCATTGGTCTCATGGTCTAGTAGAAAGCAAAACTCTGTTGCACTTTCCACTGCTGAAGCTGAGTACATTGCTTTAAGTAGTTGTGTGGCCCAAGTCCTTTGGTTAAAATAGCAGGTACTGGTTTTAGGATTACCTGTAGGCACCATCTTAATTTTTTGTGATAACACTAGTGCCATCTGCATTTCTAAGAATCCTATCAAACATTCAATGACTAAGCACATTGACATTAGACATCACTTTATTAGAGACCATGTGACTAAGGGAGACATTAAGTTACACCATGTGACGATTGAGAATCAACTGGCTGACATCTTTACTAAACCACTGGCTTTCGACACTTTCAGCTCTTTAAAAACCAGATTGGGTGTGATTGACATAAATGCATGAGCTTGATTTCTAATGATTTTTTATCTGCTTTTCTTTTTTCTTCTTCTTCTTTTTTCTTCTTTTATTGCTTTATGTTTTAGCTTTTTCTTTGTTGTTTCATTTTTGTGCTTTATATTTCATTTACTTAAATTTGTTTTCCAAATCATCACTGAAGTGATATCGTATGTCTTGTTCTTGTTTTTAAAAATTTGTAGTCAATATTTTACATCTCTTAATCTGTTAAAGGGTAAAAATATACCGTTGATTGTGTCACTTTCTCTAACATATTTTAGTGGTACAGCTTTCTTTTCTAATCAATAGTCTATCTCAAATTAATAAATGAATTATGTAATTAAGATCTTTTCTAACTTGCTATAGCAAATCTATCTTATATTTATAATGATCAAACTCTTTATGTCACGTCAAGATTCCTCGTTACCCTATCATTGCATTTATTCATACGATTATTATTTTTGTTTTATGAATTGTTCTTCCCTATATTAGAGAGTGAGTTTTTCTTCTCTAATATCTAGAAGATATACTCACAACTAAGATTATTTAAGAGTTTTTTGAAAGAGAATGTAGCTTGCAAAAATTAAAAATATTGGCCAATGATGCCAAAAATAAAAGATGTGCAATGATGCCAAATTAAAAAAATTATACAAAGTGTATAAAAAATCAAAAGGTGCACAAAGCGCCATTCAAATTGAAAAGAGGCATAAAATGAGCCCACCAAAAGTAAGCTCTCCTCTCTTTTCAAAACTTTTAAAACTTAGAAGATTTCATGTATCACTTGAGAAAATCAAAGGCTTGATTTTGACTTTTTGTGATTGTGACAAAATTACTTTAATACATTATTCTATAAGATATTTTTTCAAAAACTAAGTAGTGAACGGATCTCTTTTTCATATCGAATTAAATTTTTTTTAGTTAGGTTTTTTATTTCAAAAGACATATTTACCCTGAAAGAAAATCTGAGCTAAGGGTAACCATGATCGGATTCTTTACCACCTTTTAGGATTTTTGATGTTGTTAACTCATTAACTTACAAATCTTTAAAATCAATCACATGGAAACCATTTCATATTCATGCCATGTTTAAAAAAAAAAAGAGAGAGACCTTTTTGTTTTACTTTCCTCCTCCTTTTTGTGATGACAAAGGGGGAGAAGTTTGTACTGGTTGATTTGTTTTTATGCTTACCTTTCAAAATTCTTTTTGAATTATTTTAAAAATATGTGTTTTCCATCATAAAAAAGGGGAAATTGTTGCAAATCTATTTTCATGAATTGTGATTTTGATGATAACAAACAATCCTATTTCTCTACGACTGCCTTGCCTACTAACATTTTAGGGCGACAAGATCGGACGGCAAATAAAACCAGCTCAAGATTGGGTAGACTAGATCTGAGTCAATTTGTAATATACTTTTTCTCTTTCTTGAGTCAATTGTAACCTTTAAGGTGTCTGATGCTAAGTAACCCTACACACACACACACACTTGAGTGATTTTTCTATCTGATTTAGAGTTTTTTTATTTTTACTCATATCGGCTTGGACGATGTCTATATAATTCAGAACGATCGGGTTCAAAATAAAAACCCTAATCTAGGCATCATGGTTAAGGCAGCCGTCATTAAGCTGATCGGCCTGGACGATACGTGTATCGATCAAGTTGATAGGCTCAATTAAGAAAGAATCGGCCGCCATGGTCAGTCTAGGTATTCTTTATTATAGGAAATTGGCCAGGATGATATCCACATTAGCCTGGACGATCTAACTCAATTATGCCTAAATTAATCTAGTATCTATAAAAGTATTAAAGGCTGATTGATTCGATCACATCATCCGGCAAGATTGTAGGATCGGCCGGGAAGTTGTCCTGGACGATTGACATCGGCCAGCATCTATTCCGGGCAATGATCAGAATGATTGTACTCGATTTTAAACTAATCGGCCAGGATAATATTTCATCGGTCTGGACGATGTAACCAATTTACTTCTGATCGTCCCAAATAGTCCCGGCTGATTGAGCCTATTTTGTACTGATCGGCCAGGATGATATTCATATAGTCCTGGACGACAAAGTTGGTTCTTGAAACTCTATTTAAAGGACCCAAAATTTCTCATGCAAAATAATCTTTTGCTACTGTCTTGACCTAAGAAAGCCTAAAGGAGAGAGAGAGAGAGGAAGAGAGAGAGAGGATCTTGTAAGGGGGAGCTTGTGAGGGGGATTCACAAATGTTGCTCCAAGCATTACTTCCACTTCATCTTCCACTAGATTCTCTTGTCCTTGGAAGGGTTGGGAGAGGTAAGCTTCAGCAATCGATTAAAGTTCTCTGCCTGCTTCAGGAGGAAGCAAAAGGAGTTGGGTTCTCTGCCTCATCGAGGTTGGTGGAAAGGAGGTTTTGTAAGGGCTTCTCCGCCTTGCTGTGCGAGCAAAAGAGAGTCACTTTTGTAGTGCAATACTCGGAGGGCGCCTCCGGGGAGTGGACGTAGGTTGAGTTGCCCGAACCACTATAATCCCTTGTGTTCTTTTTACTGCTTCCGCATTTAATTTTTTGCACTTTGATTTCTGTGGTGATTTAAGTTTGAGTTTTGTTGTGCTTCGCTTAAAGATTTTTTAAAATACCAATTCACCCCTCCCCCCTCTTGGTTAGCCTTAGGCTAGTTCATAAGAGCCTAACATCCCTAACGAACTTTCACCATTCACCAAATTTATGACAAACTTCTGCTCCATATCGGACTTTTGCATTTCATTGTACTTCCACCCAACCACTGACGGAAGTCAGACTTTTACTTGATTCCTGACATCTGCTCGATGCCAGACTTTTGGCTGCCATCGGACTTCCACTTAGACACCAAAGGATTTCAGACTTCTGCTCGACCACTGACTGTTGTTAGATTTTCTCTCAGTTACCAAATGTTATAGGACTATTGTCAGACTTCCACCCGACTCACAACTATTGTTGGAATTACGCTCAGACACCAACTGACACTAGAATTCTACCTGGCCACTACGCTAGACTTTTACCTAGCTTCTAATTATTTTTAGACTTCCAAACAAAAATCCTTCTGACCTCTATCACCAAACTATGATCTTTACTATAACAGATCAAACTCATAACTATCGAGATATTATTGAAAGTTCGTTAGGGATGTTAAGCCCTTGTGAACTAGCCCAAGACTAACCAAGAGGGGGGTGAATTAGTGTTTTAAAAATTTCTTAATAAAAAACTAAATCTTAAACCAAACCAAAATTAACCACAAGAAAATCAAAGTGCAAAAATTTAATGCAGAAAAATAGTAATAAAGAACACACATAATTTTATAGTGGTTCGGTCAACTTGACCTATGTCCACTCACCGGAGCCTCTCTTTCGGGTATTGCACTAAACTTAATGACTCTCCTTTTGCTCCCATAGCTATCCGGAGAAGCTTATGCAAACCTTCTTTCCACCAACAGGAATGAGGAAGAGAACCCAACTCCTTTTGCTTCCTTCTGAAGCAGGAAGAGAACCCGACTCTTTTCGCTTCCTCTTGAAGCAGGCAGAGAACCTCGATTAACTGCTGAAGTAGACCTCTATTGCACATCCAAGAAACTAGTGACAATGAACAGAGAAGACTACTTAGATCCTTACTTGGAGCAACCTTGGTGAAACCCCTCACAAACTCCCCCTCATAAGATCCTCTCTCTCTCTCCCTTATTCTCCCTCTCCTCTTGGCTCTCTCAGGTCAAGATATTAGCAAAATATCTCCTCTTGAGTAAACAAGAGATCTTAAATAGAAGGGCTTTAAAATTGCCTTAATTTGTAATTAATCGTCAAATATCATCCAAGACGATCGACCGATCATCCTGTACGACTAGTACAAATTCAACTCAATCAGCCAAGATGATTTGGGAGAGTCTGGATTATTAGAAGGTTCTTTTGTTCTAATCGTCCAGGATGTCATCCTGAAGGATTAGTTCAAGTCATCAAATATAATTCAGAACATTGCCATGGATGTATGTCTAGATGATGAAAAAATAATCTTTATCATCCAGCATGATCTCACAATCGTCCGAGGGAATTAGTACAAAATATTAAATATAGTCCATAACATCGCCCTGGATGCATATTTGAACGATGAAAGAATAACTGATCGTCCAGGATGATTTGGGATCGTCTTGGACGATTAGTTCAAATCAATACATATCGTCCAGAGTATCGTTCAAGTAGTCCAGGAAGAAACTAAGGTTTATTTAACTGATCATTCCTGATGATCCTGCGATTATCCAGGATGATATAATCGAGCAGTCAAACCTTAATTGATTTTCTTAATTACCAGACTAATTTAGGCATAATTACATTGCATCATCTTGGATGATGTCCAAAAATAAAACATTCCTAAATAGATCTGGCCATTAATTCTTTCTGATTTGAGCCTATTGTCCCGGACAATACTAATATCATCTATGATGATTTGCTTAATTGTGGCTGCCTTAACTAGGATGCCCTAATTAATGTTTCTATTTTTAACTGATCAGCCAGGACAATTTGGGATTATCCCGGATGATGTTATCAAAAATAAAAAACTCTAAAAAATAGATAGAATTTTTCCCTGAATGTGTGTATGCAAGGTTACTTAGCATCAGGACTAATTTTGTTTTTAATTGACTCAAGAAAGTGTAAAATACAACTAAATGATAGTTTACAAACATACTCAATCCTAGTCTACCCAATTCTAAGCTGGTTTGAGTTGCACTCGACCTTGTGAACCTGAAACATTAGTAGGCAAGGCAGTTGTAAAAAATAAAAGAATAAAAAATGTTTATTATCATCAAAATTATATTTCCTGAAATCATATTCACAATAATCTCCCCATTTTTTATGATGGCAAACAAAAGACAATTTAAGCTGTTAAATTGAAACATCACAAGGACAAACAGTGTGAATTAAAAAAAATAGTAAAATTACTCTCCCTTTTGACATCATAAAAAGGAGGAGGGAACTAAAAAAATAAATAGAAACTACTAAAAGGAACAAATTAAATCACAAAAAAAAAAACATAAGAAAACAAACAACAAGTCGGACGACCCCTGATCATCCGAAGGAGGTGCTGGTGGAAGTTGAAAAAGGCTAGAAAGAGTAGCAAACTGCTCCCCAAACCAGGCCATGTCCTGGTCATGCTAGTGCTATTGGTTAGATATGTACCAGTCAAAGCGAGCAACATCCTCCGCATGTTTCTTCCCTACGCAGCAACGTAAGACTCGAACTGATTCTCCTGCTGGTCGAACCGCTCCACCAACTGATCTAGCTGTGAGTGCTGGTGGAGCGGAGCAGCTGCAAGAACAGATGCAGGAGCCACCTCCTCCTCAGCTTCCTCATGCTTCGGGTATAGACGAGTATTATGAAGAATGTGGAAAGAACTATTGGTGTAGAAGGCATGCTGAAAGTTTGGTGGGACAGGATATTGAAGGTCATATTTAGATTCTAGGATATAGGTTATGATGTGTCATGAGATAAGATTTGGCTTCCTTCTATATCCTGGATCCCTAATGCTAGTGAGGTGCTTAATGTAGTGCAAAATAAGATTAGTAGCATTAAATTCACGGTGGGCCATGATGTTGAAAGTGGTGATCGAAAGGAGTGGATTGATGTGAATACGATCACCAGCTTTCAGAAAAACTGAGGTATGAAGGACATATTAGATAGTCCTAGCATCTTTGAGTAAGTTGTTAGACTCCCCAACATGATAGGAGACAATAGTGTTTCTAAGAAAGTGATTGGCCGGAGCCCAGTCATAATTGGGGTCTTGAGACAAGATGTGAAGCTTATTTCTAGTGGTGCATAATTGAAGGAGCTTGTGATAATCTTGATACGCGGTCTCAATAGGATGCTTATTGACATAAGACTGAAGTGTAGTGAAGGAGGAGTTGATTTGGAGGCTAGCAAAAAATTCAAAAAACAGCTCAGAATTGAAGGTAACGCCAAGTATAAGGATAAAAGTTAGAGAGGTGTGCTAAAAAAGGTCGAGAATAGCATAAGAAAGAGTATGTGGATTGACATTCTGGGATAAGGTGATCCCAGTTGTCTTGTAATGTAGATAGACGGCTTGGTCGGCCGCCTCAGTGAAACAACGGTTAAGGTTGCCCCTTGAGGAGCTTCCAACAGGCATACAAAAATGCTTTCCACCATTTATGAACGTAAAAAATAAAAGAGTGAGAGCAAAGGTAGATGGAAGAGGTTCGGTGAGAAAAAATGTTTGAAAGCCTCGGCTTATAAAGAAACGGACCTATCGTTGATCAGACATTATTTGGGATAATTAGACATAGGCGATCATCCCGATGAGTCATTCTGGACGACTGTTGAAAAAGCAGATCATCTTGAACGATTAGGTGGGTCATCCAGGACGATCGATAATAATTGATCGTGCCATCCAAATTAAAGACATGTAAAAAACAAGCAACATAGATCGTCCAGGACGAATAGGTGGATCGTCAAGGATGATCACTAATAATTGAAAAGGAATTCTGAAATCTTTTAGGATGAGGAGGATCGACCAGGACGATAAAAAATAATTGAAACAGAAATGATCAGGTCGTCAAGGATGATAATAGATTGTTTAGTATGATCTCAAATAAGAGTCATATCAGCCGTCAAATTGAAGGATAAAAGTGGATTTGAATGTATTGTCCAAGGACGAAGTGACCAAAAATTGAATTTTTGAGATGGATGGAGATGATCAGAAAAGGCCCAAAAATATGAAAAATAATAGTAAAAGATAAAAATAAAATATGAAAAAGATAATAAAATTAACAAAATGAATGAAAAACAAAGTTTTTTTTTATCAATGCACGAATATGATAAATTCTCCATATGATTAAATTAAAAATTTAAAAGAATCAATGAGTTAACATCATCAAAATTCGAAAAATGGTAGAACAACTGATCCTGTTAGACTTAGCTCGGACTTCTCCCAGAGCAAACCATCTTTTGAAAACAAAGATCTAACTCAAAAAAATCAATTGGATAAGAGAAAGAGATCTGTTCAAAACTTGGTTCCAGAAAAATATTTTATAGAATAATATACCAAAGTAATTAGTCACAATCAAGAATTTTGAATACAAGTCCTTGCAAATATCAAGTGATGCATGAATTCTTCAAAGATTTAAAAGTTTGAAAGAGAACAAAGCTTGCTTTTGGTGGGCTCATTTTACGCCTCTTGTCAATTGATTGGCACACTTTGCACATCTTTTGATTTTTGATACACTTTGTGTATCTTTTAAATTTTTTTGGCAGTTATTACGTATCTTTTTATTTTTTATTCTTTTTGGGCTCATTTTATGCCCTTGACGTTCCTTTTTTTTTTGCAAGCTAGATCCTTTTCGAAACTTTTAAATACTCTCAGTTATGAGAATATCTTTCAGATAATAGAGAAAAAAAACTCACTCTCTAATATAAGGAAGAGTAAACCACAAAGTAGAATCAAATTCATATGATAAAAGCAACGACAAGATTACGAATGCTTGAAAGTGATTTAATGACTTTAAACATTATTTATATAAGGGAAACAATCAATGGTGGTTCTCCCTTTAAGTGATTTATGGATGTCATACATTGACTACAAATTTTTAAAAATAAAAATAAAAAATAAAATATCATTTTAGCTATGCCAAAATGAAAAAAAAAAGAACATCAGATATGAAAACACTACATAATAACAACAAATAAAAGAAAACACTCTAAACTAAAAAGAAAATAGAAAATAATAATGAGCAATAGATCAGAAAACTTGCAAATCAGAATTTATTAAGAAACAAGTTCATGAAATTATGTGTCGCTAGTCTCTGTTGTCCAGGTACCACATGCTCTCATGAGACCTTTTAGGAGACCAAGCCTACAAATCATCAAACGTCAGATTTAGGAATCCAAATAAGTTTGGGTCCCTTCTTATGAAAAGAAGAATGCAATATATGTGTATTATGTTGTGAATTATGTAATTTGGGTCTCCACACTCAATGTGTACTATGGTGAACAGTGCAAGTGTATGAAATGTATCATAACATGTCACATGAAAATATCTAACACTAAGAAAATGGTTTACTAATCTATTCAGGTTATAATGCCTCTTCCTAGGTTTCAAAACTTTTAGATCAAGTGTGGGTGGAGTCTTATTTTCCTCAAGTGCTTTCAATTCAGCTTTAAACCTCGAGTTAGCACTTTCTAAAACAACATTATCAACTTTCAAATAGTTATTCCTACTTTCTGCTTCATCAATATATGTTTTAAAATTAGTTTAAAGTGCGGTGTAGGATGCTTTCAATGAATCATACTCAATGACTAACTCAAAATGTTTTTTATTTAACTCAACAAACTCATCAAGTAATGACATGTGATTACTATCAATTATAGAGTGATCTTTAAATAAAATTTCATGATGTTTTTTGAAAATTTAAAAATTCCAATTTCACGCTAACATTCGATTTCTTATGTTTCCTATATGATGCATGAATTTTTTCACAAACTTCAAGTAATTAGTTGTAGGTAGTTCACATACCTCTTCTTGGTCAGACTAACCATGATGATCGTCCTCCATCAAGCACAAGTTTGTAGTCTCCTCCTTAGCTTCAGTCTCAAAGGAGTCAGATACAAAATCCGCATAGAACGCCTTTTGTAACCGCTTATTTTCATTCTTGAACTTTGATTTCTCCTCACTCTTCTCCTTGCTTGGGTGATTCTTAAGTGTAGGAAAATAGACTTTAACATGTCCCAGCTTCCTGCATTCAAAATAAATCATATCATTAGAACTTTTAAAAATTTTGCTGCCGTTATCTTTATTCCACTTCTTATGGTTCTTTTGTTTATTCTTTAGAAAGCTTTTGAATTGCCTTGTAATTAAGGAAACATCGTCACTTTTAGACCCAGAAGAATCAGTGTCCGTGTTGTTATCCTTCAATGCCATAGTTTTCTCCTTCTTTTTCTTACATGAATCAAGTTGTCTTAGTTCACCCCTTGCTCGTAAGCAATGAGTGATGCAAGCATGTTATTGATCGAATAAGTATTCAAATTTTTAGATTCAGTTATTATAGAAATCTTAGCATTAAAGGAAGAAGGCAAGCATCATAAAAATTTATTAACTTTTTCATAATTCGTGAGTTCTCTTCCTATGGCATACATTGAGGTGACAATTTGAGTAAACCAAGTATAAATGTTAGAAATCAATTCAGAAGATTTCATATGAAAACGTTAGTGGTCATGCAATAAGATATTCAACCTAGATTGCTTAACTTTATTTGTTCTTTCATAAGTAATACACAATTTATCCAGAATTTTTTTACTAGTGGCATAAGTTGAGACACGCATGTAATCTTCTGATTTCAAAGCATAAAAAAAATAGTTTAAACATTTTGCATTAAGTTGTGCTAAATCCCTATAATCAAAAGTCCATTTAGTAAAAGGAAGTTAAATTTTTAATGTCTTTAATTTCACATGACGGAAGTGAATAACCCTATTTAACAAGCATCCACATACCATAGTCAATCGATTGTAAAAATGTAGACATGCGAGTTTTTCAAAATTAAAATGAATATTATCAAACAAAGGTGGTCGGGTAATAGAATACCCTTCTGTGGTATTACGATTATTGGAGTAAGCCGTGGATAGAAATTCAAAAGTTTTCAAAAACTCAATTTTATGAATTCCACTCATATACCACTTAAAAGTACTCTGATATCACTTGAAAGTTTGTTAGGGATGTTAAGAACTTGTGAACTAGCCCAAGGCTAACCGAGAGAGGGGGGGGGGGGTGAATTATTGTTTTAAAAATTTCTTAATAAAAAACACAATCTTAAACCTAACCAAAATTCTCCACAAGAAAACCGAAGTGCGAAAATTTAATACGAAAAAATAGTAATAAAGAACACACATAATTTTTTAGTGGTTTGATAAACTTAACCTATGTCCACTCCCCGGAGCCTCTCCTCCAGGCATTGCACTAAACTCAGTGACTCTCCTTTTTCTCCCACAGCAAGGAAGAGAAGCCTATACAAACCTCCTTTCCATCGACATCGGTGAGGCATAGAACCCAACTACTTTTGTTTCCTCTTAAAGCAGGCAGAGAACTCGATTCCTTTTGCTTCCACCTAAAGCATGCAGAGAATCTCTATCAATTGCTGAAGTATACTTCTCTCGAACCTCCAAGAAACTAGGGATGGTGAATGGAGAAGACAACTCAGATCCTTGCTTTGAGCAAACTTTATGAAACCCCTCACAAATTCCCCCTCATAAGATCCTCTCTCTCTCTCTCTCTCCCTTACTCTCCTTCTCCTCTTGGCTCATGTCAAGACAGCAGCAAAAGATTTCCTCTTGAGTAAACAAGAGATCGTAAATAGAAGGGCTTAAAAATTTCCCTAATTTGCAATTAATCATCAAATATCATCTAGGACGATTGACCGATCATCTTGTACGATCTGTACAAATTCAGCTCAATCATCAAGGATGATTTGGGAGAGTCTAAACGATTAGAAAGTTCTTTTATTCTGATCGTTTAACAACAACAACAACATCAAGCCTTTATCCCACTACGTGGGGTAGGCTACATGAATCCTTTTTCTCCATTGTGTCCTATTAAAGGTCAAATTCTCGTTTAAATCTAATAAAGAAAGGTCATTCCTATTTTTTTCTAACCAAGTCTTTTTAGGTCTGCCTCTACCTTTCTTAATATAAGTCAAATCTAATACCTCTACACTCTCCTAACCGGGTCATTGGAAGGCCGCCGTTTTATGTGACCAAACCATCTAAGGCGACTCTCTCTAATCTTATCTTCTACTGGAGCTACTCCAACCTTTTCACGTATATGCTCATTTCGTATCCTATCTCTAAGGGTAAAGCCACTCATCCACCTAAGCATCCTCATCTCTGCCACACTTATTCTGATCGTTTAAGATGATATTATATCATCTTGTATGATTGGTTCAAGTTGTCGAATATCATCTAGAACATCGCCCTAGATGGATGTCTGGACGATAAAAAAATAATCTTTATCTTCAAGCACGATCTCACGATTGTTCGGGACGATTATTACAAAATGTCAAATATCATCCAGAACATTGCCCTGGATGCATGTCTGGACAATGAAAAAATAATTGATCGTCCCAGATGGTTAGTTCAAATCAATACATATCGTTCATAGTATCATTCAGGTCGTCTAGGAAGAAACTAAGGTTTGTTAACTGATCATCCCGGACGATCCTGCGATCGTCCAGGATGATATGATCAAGCAATCAAACTTTAATTGATTTCCTTAATTACCTGACTAATTTAGGCATAATTTCATTGCATCGTCCAGGTTGATGTCTAAAAATAAAACATGCCTAAATAGATGCTAATTTGAGTCTATGACGATTTTCTTAATTGTGGCTGCCTTAACCAGAATGTCCTAATTAGGGTTTCTATTTTTAATTGATCGTCCCAGACGATGTGATCAAAAACAAAAAACTTTAAAAAACAGACATAATTTTTCCCTGAATGTGTGTGTGCAAGTTTACTTAGCATCATTACCCGCTTTGTTTACAATTGACTCAAGAAAGGGTAAAAAACAACTTAACAATAGTTTGCAAATATACTTAGTCCTAGTCTACCCAATCCCGAGCTTGCTTGAGTTGCGCTCGACCTTGTCGACCTGAAAAGTTAGTAGGCAAGACAGTCATAGAAAATCAGAAGTTTCAGAAATGTTTACTTTTATCAAAATTATATTTCCTGAAATCAAATTCGCAATAATTGTCTGCTTTGGACTAAGAGCCTCATAATTTTTTCTTGTTCGTGTAACCTCCTAGTAAGTCACCCATCCTAAAATTACTCTAATAAGCACACTTAACTGCAAAGTTTCTTAATGAAATTCTAATCATTATACCGAAAGGTGGGTTAATGATTAAGATTTTAACTTCTTTTACTTAAGGAGTTTTACATTTCCAATCTTTGTCTCCCACTGACTATAGTCCTTCTAACCTCCATCGCCTGTTAACAACGGTCTTTCCGACCTTCTTTGCCCACCAACTACGCTCCTTCTGACCTCCTTCACCGACTACGGTCCTTCTGACCTCCGTCGCAAGACAACAGCCTTTTCGACCTCCATCACCTACTGATAACAGTCTTTCTAACATATGTTGCCCATTAACTATGGTCCTTCTGACCTCCATTGCCGATTACGATCCTTCCGACCTCCATCGCTATAAACAATCTTTTCTACCTCTATCGCGTGCCAACTATGGTCCTTCCAACTTCCTTCACAGACTATGGTCCTTCTGACATTTGTCTCTAGACAATGGTCTTTCCGACCTCCATCACCTGCCAATAATGGTCTTTATGATAACTATTTCTACTGACTACGGTCCTTTCGACCTTCGTCGTCTGAATATGGTCCTTCTGATCTCCATTGCCCAACAACTATCAATCTGACCTTCATCACCTGCCGACTATGATCCTTTCGACCTCCATCATCAACAACTATCCTTCCGACCTATGTCGCCAAATAACGGTCCATCCAACCTCCGTTTCCCACCAACTACGATCCTTCCGACCACATTCACCCAAATACGATCTTTCTGACCTCTGTTGCCCGCTGACTATGATCCTACCGTCCAAACGAACATATCAATATTGTTTCTTACAATTTCCACGATGTAATAAATTTTATATGATGTATATTTGTTATATCAAGTCATGGCCTTCCCTCCATTGAAGGGCCTCATTTGTAATCAACTGCAAGGAGATTCATCAAGATAATTTGGAAATCATTAGTGAAACTTCGGAATCTTTCAAATCATCAAGCTTCTCCTTTTTTCCAAAGCTAAAATTGTGCATCTCTTCGACTTCATTTGGGACAACTTCATTACTGCTTTTTAAAGTACCTTTTTAGTACAAAACTTTATAGCTCAACAAAATTTAATACTAAATCACTGCTTCAAAAAGCAGTAAAAAAGCTATCATAAATAAAATCTTCATCTTTACTCTCTTGATTTGGTTCTTAATCAATATCATTGGAATTATTTATTTTTGTCTAAGGCTTCGTTTGGGACGGCTTTTTTATTGCTTTCTAAAACGGAGTTTTAGTACAAAATTTTTTTATTTTTGTACTAAAACTCCGTTTTAGAAAGCAATAAAAAAGCCGTCCCAAACGAAGCCTAAGAATGGATGATGATTGTTGAATTACTTTGCTCTTCTGAGCTCTTAACACTTATTTCATTTATTTATATGCATTCATCCAAACATATACATTTTTTTATAATGAGCACATAAACACTTAAAAGAATTTTTGAGAAAAAGAATTCATTATATGAAAAAGGACTACTTATAGCTGATAATCTTCAACTTTATCAAATATATAAGCTCCCATGAGATCTTCTCAAATTAAGATTTCATCTTCTTTAATTCTTATTTTATAAACTCACTAGTCTCATTTTAGCAAATAGTATCTTACAATACACCTATAAAATTTATTTTGCTTTGTTAAGTTCAACTAATTATTCTTGCTAATCCGTTAGTATATAGCTATAAAGTTAGCTAATTTTGTTTGGTCAGTTTTCCAGACTACTGCATTTCGTTCTTATTATCCTACATAAAATTAACATTAAAAAAATTAAGTTTTTTCAATAACATTTGTTCTGTGTGAATTATGTTTATGAGCTTAGTTCTTCGTTGCACTTCTACATCTATCGTAGCATGCTATTTTGATGATCTCACTATCCTTATTCATTCAAATCTTATGTTTAAGTACTCAGTTATGATTGGTTTCATATCATCTACAACTTCATTAGTAATCCCTTTATTTCCTAATCCATTATCTAGACACATTTAAAAATTATAATACTCTTTTTTTTTTAAGAAAAAGCTAAAGAGCTTTATTAATCAGGAGAAAAAACAGACTTACTCTCTACAAGCATCCGACTCCTCTAACAAAGTAATGAAGGAAGGAGGGATATCACTTAAAGTCACATTATTCCAAAGAAAAGAGCTAAAGGAAGCAAAGTTAGCACAAAGATCAGCTAACTTATTGCTTCCCCTATCTACACAGTTAAAAACAACATAATCAAAATCTTTAATAAAAGAGAGGTCAGTCGATTTATTACCTCCTTTCTTCACCATATCCTTGATGAAATTGATCACATTCATGTTGTCTCCTTCAATGATAAGTCCTTTGTAGTTTTGCATCCATTCTTTAATAACAAGCTTAATAGCAATGATAGATTGAAGTTCTACTGCCGCTGCATCCCAATGAATGAGAGGTTTTCCGAAAGCCAACAAAAACCTCCGATAATTATCTCTAAGAACTTCTCCGATTCCAGCCTTGTATGAGTTGTGAAGAGCAGTATCTATATTCACTTTAATCCAATCAAGTGGAAGAGAATGCCAAGAGTTCAGCAACCAAAGTGGTTGATTAGCACCCTCTATTCCTAAATTTGACCAGCTTAGATTGTTTAACACTGCAGAACTACAAACTGCTTCAGAAGCAGTCATCACCGCACTGTATTTTTTCCCTTCATGAACATATATATTCCTTGCCTTCCATGAATGGAATATTGTATTACAAAACAGATTCTTCATCCAGGAGTTTTGCGAATCCAACCATAAGAAACAAGCTTCCAAAGAGGTAAAAATCTATAATGCCCCCATTTATTTAAAACAACCATCACCTGTTTAGTCTTCCTGCACTTGATAATGATGTGATCAATGTTCTCAACTTCTTCACACCCTCTAGGACACTTATCGTATCCTTGCAATCTCCTATAACAGAGAAAATGATAAGTTGGAATTCCATTGTTGATCAACCTCCACCAGAATAACCTCACTCTCGGATTTAGCTTCATTTTATCAAACCGGGACCAAGCAGAATTCTTTATTTTTTCAATTTCCATAGCTTCAACTGCTAGTGCTGTTAAGGATTTCCCTGAGAGTTTATATATAAGTTCTAAATTTTCTTCACCACTTCATAAAACAATATATGTGACAGTTTAACTAATTCTTCCCTAAAGTACTCTTTCAGCTTTATAGTATCCCAATCTCCATTTTTTAAGAAACTCTCCGCAGTTAAGCTGTTACTTTCCATTGGGTTGACAAAAGTAGGCCAATACTGAAAACTTTTATCCAAAACCCAAATGTCTTTATAAACATTGATAGCTTTCCCATTTCCAACTGTCCACCTGACAATTGGCTTCAAATATTCACATTTCCATTTCTTCTTGCTGAATCCATCTCCAGATTTCTCCCATATTTAGGAAACAAAACCTTGTGCAATAGGGACTCTTTCTCTTGAATATATCTCCAAGCTAGCTTGGCCCTCAAAGGCCCAGCTTTCTTTGAGCAAGAATTGATGCCCAATCCTCCCCATCTTCTTGGTTTGCACATAAGGTCCCAACTAACAAAGTGAAGACCTGCATTACCATCACATTTATTCCATATGAATCCTCTGCAAAGTCTATCAATTTCATACAGCACTTGTTTGGGAACCAAAGAATTGGTAGAATGAAAAGTTGGGTAAGATAATAACACAGATTTTACCAAAGAAATCCTCCCAGCAAGAGAGATGAGTTTACCTCCCCAAACACCAAGCATACTCAATGTTTTATCAATAAGAAATTGGTAGTCAGCTTTAGATAATCTCCTTACCACCACCTTGATTCCCAAATAACTGAATTCTTTCACCTCTCTAAATTTCATTGCTTTACAGATTTTCTTCTTCATTCTTGTCTTCACAGATAATCCAAAGAGGATGTAAGATTTTTGCAAATTCATACTTTGACCTGTCCATCCACGGAATTCCGTAAGAATATTTTTTACAATTTTAATCGATTTTAATTGAGCATTAGAGAACACAATAATGTCATCGGCATACAAAAGATGAGAAACCTTAGGCCCATTAGGAGAAACACCAATCCCTATAGTTCTCCCATTCTGATAGAAGGCATTGGAAAGAAGTTGAGCACACATTACAAATAAAAAAGGAGAAAGAGGGCATCCTTGGCGGAACCCACTTTTAGCTTCAATCCTCTTTGAGTATGAACCATTAATAAGATTAAAAAACTTAGGTCTCGTGACACCTTCAACTATCAAATTAGCATAATTGATAGGAAAATTAAAATACTCAAAAATTTTAATCAACGTTTTCCATCCCATAGAGTCATAAGCTTGCTCCATATCTATTTTGAAGGCAACCATCCCCTTGGAAGATTTGGAATGCCTAAATTTATGAAAAATTTCTTGTGTTACTAGAACATGTTCCGAGAGTGATCTATCCTTCATAAAAGCCACTTGTTCCACCGATATAATTTTAGGAATTACCAACAAAAGTTTGTTGAGAAGCATTTTAGCCACTATCTTATAGACTGAATTACATAAACTAATGAGTCTATAATTGGAGGGAGATAATGGAGTTTTTACTTTAGGAATCAAAACTATATTAGTAGCTTTCCAACAATCATTCATCTTACCATACTTGAAAAAATGATTCACTGCTTTCCACATATCAAGTTTGATGATATGCCAATAGTGTTTAAGAAAAGAGTAAGACATACCATCTTGGCCCGGTGCAATGTTCTTTCCTAGATCCTTGATAACTTCCTCCAAATCTTCAAATGTGAATTCCCTACTCAGCATTGCATTATCTTCATCATTCAAAGTTGTTAAAGAAGCCGTCCATCTCTCCAAATCACATTTTCTTTCAACCCATTTGTTGCTGAAATATCGAAACAGCACCTCCTCAACATCTTTTTGATCTTCAACCATTACACCTTTTTCATTCCTGATTTTATGAATGAAGTTAGCATTTCTTCTTCCACTCGCATAAGCTTGGAAGAATTTGGAATTTGAATCCCCTTCCACCATCCACTTTACTTTAGCTCGTTGTTTCCACCAGGTGTCTAGCCGATCCATTACAGAATTGAGTTCTTCCATTTTGGCTTGAAGTTCCCAATGGACTTGTTCCGGATTGAACCCTCCCGCAGCTTCCAGCTCCTATAGCCTCAACACCTCTGATTTCAATTCTTCTTTAGACAAATTCAATGACTTGAATTTAGCCTTACTTCAGTAATAAAGGTTTTTCAAAGTTCTATTTAGCTTTTGATTTAAAGCTTGAGAAGGATCTCCTGAAGATTTTTTGCTTCTATGATTCTTTCATGACAGCAATAGATGCAGGGGTTAATGGCTTTTCTTCACGCAGGGGTTAATGGCTTCCAGCTGGTAAAATGACCCTTGCTAAGACTTCTCTTTTAAGTCTTCCTAATTTTTTTTCGGCCCATTCTTTGGTTCCTAAAAGAATTCTTCTTGAAGTGGATAGATGCTGTAGAAACTTGTTATGGCATAAGAGGCATGGTAGTAAAGGTATGCATTATATAGCTTGGAGAATGCTTTGTAAACACAAAGATCAAGGTGGATTCAGTTTTCCTTCAGCAGTTAGGAGGGCTGGCCCTCTCAAGGCAAGACTTACTTGGAGAATATTGAAGAACAAAGAGTCTTTACTGTTTCAAAATCTCAATGCTAAATATGGAGATAGCTGGTGGCATGGAGGAGATAGAAATAGTAAATCAACAACTTGGAAAATTTTGAATGAAGGAGAAATTCACTTAAAACATATTCTTAGGTGGAGAGTGGTTGATGGAACTAAAATCAACGTAATGGAGGATAGTTGGCTTCTGGACAAGAGCTTAAATGATTGGCCTATTACAGCAAATTGTAATGATCTTCATGGGCTGCATTTATGTCATTTTATTACAGAACAGGGTACTTGGAATTCGGAGAAGCTAAGGAAATTTTTTTCTGTAGAAGTTATTGAGCTGATGCAGGAGGTAAATATCAACAAGGATTTGAATGAAGACTTGATGGAAGAAATCAATTTTCCTTCTGGGAAATCCATTACAGCCCGAGCTGTTCGTGCGTCCAGGATATATAATTATAGTGAAGATAGTATGGGGTTTTACAAATGGTTGAGAAGACTGAAGCTTTCTGTTCGATGTGAGCTTTTCTGGTGGAGGATCAGTAATAATTCCATTCCTACAAATGATTATCTAAAAAGGAGAAGACTTAGCGATGATGATTGCTGTAGAAGAGGATGCCGTGAAAGTGAGAACTTGGAACATATAACTGTCAAATGCAAAGATTTGATTAAGATTCTTAAACAGTTACAAGATTGGGGGATTTATGTTCCAATTTTTGATTCAATGGCTGAAGGCTTAGTTGAATTAAAGCTCCTTAACACTATTGCTCCTAATAGTGTCAAAATTTACTGTGAGACGGTTTATCAGAATTGGAAAAATAGAAATGCTTTTCAACATGGAAATCCAGCCAATTCAGTGATTATCTCAGCAACTAATGTACTTTTTTCTGCTATTAACAATGCTAACCCGGTCATTCATAGCTGGGGTGCTAATCTCCCTAGGGAGTTTCAGAATTCTTAGCACCCTCCACCGCAAGACTGGATTAAAATCAATGTGGACGCATCACTTATGTCTTCTTATTCGGCTGGAATAGGAGGATGTTTTAGAGATCATAAAGGAAGATTATTGCTTGCATTTGGAGAAAGGAAAACTCATTGGGATATTGCTCAGCTTGAAATGGAAGCTATTCGGACCCTTAGAAGATTCTTGCAACCGTGGATGAGGGAGTATAGAGGAATAATAATTGAAGGAGATAATATCAATGTTATCAACTTCATAAGAAATTCTTTGAAGAAGACAAATTGGCATAGGATGGATTGGATCGAGAAGGATTTTATGTTCTTAACTGACTTCAATAAGGTGATTCTTAATCATATTCATAGGAATTGTAATAAGGTAGCCGATTGTTATGCTACTTTAGCTTTAGATTCTAGTTTTTACTTTGATAGTTCTTCTTTTGCTAGCATTCCTTCTTCTCTTTGTTTTCTTTTGAAGAAGGAATGTGAACCTCTTCTTTAGTTGTATCTTGCTTTCTTTCTCTATTCATTGTGATTTGCATTTCTCAAAAAAAAAAAAAAAAAAGCAATAGATGCAGGGATAGAAGTCCAAACTTCTTCAAATCTTAATTCCTTCCTATTTGGAGGTTTGAAATCCAACAGGTTTAACAAAATCGGACAATCGTCCGAAGCCATCCTTGCTAAATGACTCACTATCAATCTATGAGAAGAATTAAAGTCAATAGAATTGACTAGGCATCTATCCAGCTTCTCAAGAATTCTCTCTGCTCCCTTCTTATTATTATACCAAGTATACTTTGGCCCTATATAAGCCACCTCGTGCAAATCATTGCTCATGATAAAAGACTTCATCTCCTTTGGACCTAAACCAAAAACAAAATCTCTTCCCCCTTTTTTTTCCTCTTTGGACAGAAAATAGTTAAAATCTCCCCCTATAACCATAGGGAAATCTTCAATCAAATGATGCTCCAATCTCTCCCATAAATTCCTCCTCTTGTACACATCTTTGTTCCCATATATTGTAGCAATTCTCCATGTGCCTTTATTGATCACTTTGAGATCTCCAATAAGCATTTGTGTTGAAGCTTCCAGCAATTTAAAAGGGGCCAAATCTTGCCTCCATATCACTAAAATACCTCCGAAGAGGCCTTCAGAAGGAACATGACAAAAATCCCAACCTTCCCCTACAATAGAACTCACAACCTTTTTATCCATAACCATAATTTTAGTTTCAACTAAGCCATGGAAAAATAACCCAAACTCCTTAATGAAATCCTTTGCATATAGAGAAGCTTTAGACTTCTTAGCTCCTCTAAAATTCCAAAAACCGATGGACGACATTAATGATCCAAGGGAAAAGGTTCCCCACCCTTGTCTTCACTTCAACTTCCAAATTCCTGTTTCTCGGATTGAGCCTGATGGGACCTAAGCTCTTTAATTGCTTAGTCCCTTTCTTCCTTGTCTTGCTTGAACCTTCATCTGCCTTGCTGGAATGAGCCTCCAAATTACTATCAACTAACAACACTTCATTTACTCTGTTAACAGGAATATATCATGAAGTTAAATTCACTTCAGGAACCTCACCTACAACTTCAACTATTTCTCCTTCTTCACCTAACTTGATTAAAACATCAAACTGGTTAAGATTACAAATTTTGTCCTCAGCTCTTGAGCAACTGATTTTTTTACTTCCATCTGCAGTAACTTCAGGATCTTCACTGTTATTGCTAGGAGGCAGCATAGCCTCTTCTGAAATTTTCTCCATTCTTCTGTCATCAGCTTTCTTCGGGTCCCCAAAGTTATCAACCTTTGATTTGTCTTCTTCTCCCACATTTTTTGTTTTTCTTAACAAAAAATGTTTGTCGTGGCCATTTATTCTGAATATTGTATTTTTTTTCCCCTTTTCTTCCCATAGTCCACATGAACCCGTGGACCATATTCTCCTCCATAATCAGCTTCCTTGTCCTTGGAGACATCTTTTTCCACAGTATCTTCCACAGATTTCTTCCTCATAATAGTTGTATAATCTTTAACTGGCCTTGCTCCGGAATCATTTAAAATCTGCACAGGTTCCTCCTTGCTCACCTGACAGACTTTATCTAAATGACCTATCCTTCCATATTTAAAACAAATGGACGGCAGCTTCTCATAACAAACTTTTTGAAAAAAATTTCCCAATGCACCTTCAACCCATACTCCTAAAGGAAGTTTGCCTTCTAAATTGATTCTAACACAAATTCTGGCATATTCTCGCCTCCCCCATTGAAACATGTTTTCATCAATAAGAAAAGGAACACCAACCTTCGATGCAATCCTACAGACGTTAATTCTGTCCCAGCTTTGCAGAGGTAGATTAGGAAGCCTAATCCATATTGGGGTTGTCAGCCCCTTCAAAGAAGATGGATTAAAATCAGGGGACCATTTGTCCAAACCAATTATGCTGCCACTAACGAACCATGGACCATTATTTAAAACAGCTTCCATAGCTTCTTGTTCTTCAAAGGCACATAATACCCATCCACCACCAAGTAAAGTCATATGAAACCTTCCAAACTGGTTCCATTGCTTCCTTAGCTCCAAACTAATGACATGATAAGGAGAAAAATCACGAAACACCTTAACAATTAGAGCATTTTTCAATCTGTCAGAGTTTTCCAACTCATTTTGCTGATGAAGCTTCACAACACCATCTTCAGAATAATCCTTTCCATAATCAAAATCAACTGTTTTGAAATTAGGCTTCAAATTGCAGGCATTCGCCACCGATTTTACTGGATGAGGAAGAATGACAAATTCCGTTCTTCCTATAGAGTTGCAGTTCCCCAGCATAGTTGACTCACAATCTCTAACCTTCTCCAGATCGTTCTTCTCCAATTGCACTTTACCAACAACTTCTCCATCTCTGAGATTCCCAGAAACCATACTAACAGATCCTCCCTACAATGCTTCATTCTTGGCCATCAACTTATTAACTCCAGATGATGAATCCTTTAAGGATTCCAATAAATTTTTAGTTGCTACTTCTCCTATGTTTTTACAGATTACTGAATCATCATCTCGACAGTACTCCTTACAAGAATTGCTCGAATCATCAAACATTACATTTTTTCCTTTTCCAATACATTCCGAAAAGATTTTCGGAGATTGAAGACCTCCTTCCCTGATCACAAGAGGTTTAGCAGATTTAAACCTCAAGTTAGTATCCCGTTCAAACAGCTTGTTTGTGTCACCGAAAGCAGGAGGCAAAACACCTTGGTTGTTGCGAGAAAGAATCCTAACTGCAATCCCTACCGGAATACAACTATCGCTGGTGGTGGATGGACGTCGCACTGGATGAAGCCCGACGTCCATCCGCCGCCATCGGAGGTGAACAAAAATTGCGGGAATCAAAAATTTCAAATTTTCGTTAAAGACTCTCTCTCTAGAATCGTGGAGCTTCTCTCTCTCTAAAAAAATTATAATACTCAATACTAATAAATTTGCGCTAGATTTTTTTTAATTTATTTATATCATACTTTATGCTTTAGAAATAATTTCATCATTTCATAATTTATTTATAATTATATCATCACTTAGAACTCAAAAATATCTTTTCAAAAATTATGATGGTTAACTCATTTCTCATTTAAGTTAATACATTCTAAATCCAAGCCAACATAGTTGAATCAATAACTTAAGTTAACTAAATATCCTCTAAGTTTCATTTAGAAACCATTGAATTCATTTTAAAACATCCTAACTAGATCTCTTCCCTGATGCCTAGCCAATCAACCCAAACCCATTAAACTCAGATGCACCCAAATCTTGCTTTGTGTAGTTAAGTCTAAATAAGTAAAACTAAACCAAACTATAGCTTAATTAAATTGACCACCTATAAACATCATGTGGCTAAGGCCAAATCTAAGCTTACTTAATATCTACAAATCCACATTTCAAGATAACACGAAGCCTTCCAAATGATTTAATACACTTGGAAAACATCCATTAATTCCTAGTGCTTTTCCCTATATCTCAAAATTTTATGTGTAATCTCCATCAATTTTGGTGGCATTGTAGTAGAGCTCAGATCGAGAGAGCAACTGATGACGTGAAACCATAATACAATCAACACATATTTATGTTATCCAAAGGCTTAATAGAATTGGTGCTAGTTTGTTGGAGATTTGTTCGGATTCTATTCTTCTTTAGTATTTAAAGATAAACTCATTGCCATTTGATTTGATTAACTGCTATAACTTCATAATTAATACTCCTTCGATTTAAGCTCCTATGTCCAACAATTTTTCTAATGATCAAATTATTATGAATCTTCCGATCATCACCAACATGTTGAATCCATCTTATCCCAAGCGCTAGTAATTAGGCTCTATTACATGTTATTTATCTTGTAAACGATGAGAAGATCCAAAATTATTAGAGCCCTCAAATCTATACCAACAACATATATTACCTAATGTAAACTAAATGTGTAATTGTGATTTTTTGGATTAATTTAATGTTTTATATAGTTTAATATAAGATATGAATAAAGAGATGATTAAAAATACTTAAAAACATATTAGTAAATTTTTATTTATTTTTATTTTATGATACAATTACAACATATTTAAAATATATAAATAATGACTTCCCTCATTTCTAAATTAAATTAAAATACAAAAATTATTCTATAAATTATAATGATTATAGAATTGATTTAAAATTTGAAAATCTACCTAATGATCAAGTTAATTTTAAAACAAAAACTAAATTAAATAAAAACTCAGATTAAATCAATTCTAAATGATAAACCAAAATAGATCAAATGTAAATAACACTTCAAACCTAATTTAAATTACTTATAATAAAATTTTAAGTTAAGTTAAATAAATTCAAATAAATTTAATTCAATCTAAGTAAAATTTAATACAATATACTAATTAAATAAAAGTCAATTCAAAGAAAAAATAAATAGTTAAGAAAAGCTCAATTCAAGTTAATTAAATACAAATTAAATCTTTAATCTAGCTAAATCAAAATCAAATATTAATTTAATTTAAATCAAATTAAAATAAATTAAGATATAATTAGTACAGCTTAAATTCATTATTAAAATTAATCAAAGTAAAATCAATATCAAACTTTAAATCAATACAAAAATCAAACAAAATTAGAAACAATATCAAATAAAAAATCAATATTAAAATTTAAATATTATTAAATCAAACTTAAAATTAAAATTAGATTGAATTCAATGTAAATAAACATCATTAGTTTATGAATATCTAATATATTTTATTGATATATGTGGCACATCATAAAATGATAGTTATAACTACAAGCATTTATTGGTGCTATTAGTCGATGGACAATTGGTGTTAGGAGTAGGATGCCAGTCAATATGCATCTAGTGGATTTTGCAATGCTTATTTTGTCATCTAATGGCTTTGGAAGAAACATGAACTTTTGAGTTTCTTATAAATTTTGAGTTCTCCAAGTTTAAAATGTAAAAAAAAATGAAGGACATTTTGATGGGCATAATTCGGTCCTCTTTTTGAATTATCCCACAATATCATTCATTCTTAACAATGATGGATGCACCAAATTATGCTCTTCATTGAATCAAAAATAAATGTATGGGCAATCTCATCCTTAGGCAACATAATCAATCACCCTCTTTGACCACAATTGGAATACACAACTGACCAATGACCTCCATTGATAACTGCTATTGGTGAATTCTCTAATTGACAAATAAAAGATATCATTTTGAAGTTCTTGATGTGTAAATGCATTAGAGTTGATGGATAAAAAATTAGATTTTTGAAGCACCTAAAATAAGTTATGGAGCATATGTTGGAATATCATCTGTTGCGGATTAATGGTTTATGATTTTGATGATAGCAAACATTCTTCTTTCTCTACGAATGCCTTATGTACTGACAATTCAGGTTCACACGATCGGACTGCAATTTGGAACCAACTCAAGATTGGGTAGACTAGGTCTGAGTCAGATTGTACTCTTTTTCCTTTCTTGAGTATGTTGTTTTTGGTGTGGCACCTGATGATTTGTAAAACTTGGAAGATGTTCTGTTGTTCCCAAAAGATTTCTATTTTTGGTAATATTGTCCGGGACGGTATTTATATCGGCCTGGACGATCTGTCCAAAAACAGAAACCCTAATTAGGGCATCCTCATTAAGGCAGCCGTCATTAGCAGATCAGCCTGGACGATAGTCTCAATTCAGAAAGAATCAACCGCCATAATCAGTTTAGGCATTCTTTATTTTAGAAAATCGGCCAGAACGATATTACTATCGTCCTGGACGATCTAACTCAATTATGCCTAAATTGATCTGGTATCTTTGGAAAGCATTAATGGCTGATTGATACAATCACATCGTCCGGGATGATCATAGGATCGACCAAGACGATGTCCTAGACGATTTACATCGGCCAGCATCTATTCTGGGTGATAATCAGGACGATTGAAATCGGTTTTAAACTAATCGGTCGGGACGATCGTGAGATCGGCCAGGATGATGTAACCAATTTTCTTCTGATCGTCCAAAATCATCCCGGGCTGATGAGCTAAATTTGTACAGATCGGCCAGGATGATATGCCTATCATCCTGAATGATAATGTCGGTAATTTGCATTAATGAGCTCATTTTGAGAGCTTCTATTTAAGTTTTGTCAAGGCACTTTTGTAAGTGTCTTTGGCAGCCATTGTAGCTTCGTTCTTGTGGGGGAGACTTGGAGAGAGAGCTTGAAAGGGAGTGAGGAACGGGTGAAGTCTGAGAGGGAGAAGATCCTGTGAGGGGGGACTCAAGGAAGTGTGGAGGGGATTCCACACGGTTGCTCCGGCAGGCTTGCATCTTAATACCATAGGATTCAAGGCTTGGCTCGAGGGAAGTTCACCAAAGAAGAAGTTCACTTTAGTGTCAAAGGACCTGGCGACTCTGCCGCATCGGGGAAGGTGGAAGTGATTTTGTAAGGGCTTCTTCGCCTAGCTGTGGGGGCTAAAGGAGAGACACTTGTTTTAGTGCAGTACTTGGAGGGTGCCTCCAAGGAGTGGACGTAGGTCAAGGTTTGACCGAACCACTATAAATTCAGTGTGTTCTTTCTTATTGTTACTTCCGCATTTAATTTCCGCATTTGTTTTATTGTGGTGATATTGGTGTTTAGTTTGTACTTTTCTTAAAGATTCTTCTTTACCAATTCACCCCTCTCCTTTTTAGCCTTGGGTCAGTTCTATAGGGCCTAACATCCCTAATGAACTATCAAGTGGTATCAGAGCCCTTTCTAGTGTCATCTGAGCACTTTCATCATCATTGGAAAATAAGATGATTAGACACAATTTTGATATGAATTTATATATTCACCTTAATGATGTTTGATTAAAAAAAGGTGTGGTTTTAAAAAAAAGTAATTTTCTTTTTGAAAGATTAATTTCTGAAATTTTAGTTTTGAAATAGTGCACATCATTATGAATAGCATATCGCCTCTGGAGGTGAATATACCATTCCCTAATAGGTTCAAATTTCAGAACTTTGAATTTTATCTTGATTACCATAATCAAACTCAAGGAAGAATTACATATGATCCCACAAGGTCAAGATTAAATTTGATAGAGTGTTTGGCTATAATGATCCGGATAGGAAATCACTAATTTCATAATCAAAGTAATCATAATAAAGCAATATATCTTCCTGAGGAAAGATGATATTGTCTATTATCGATTATTTGAATATGACGATAACGATTGCCATTTTTTTATATTTCCCAAAGATAATTAATTGAAATTTTAAAAAATTTAATTTTTGAAAATTTGGTCTAAGTTTTTAAAACTCCTACGAGCGCAAGCCCTCGTAGTTAATTACATCATAGGAAATCGAAGTTTCCTTTGAATACTCTCGATTAAAATTGTAGTACAAATTTTATTTAGATTTTTAAAGATTTATGTCAAATGAGGTAAGGACTAGAATTTTCAATCAGGATTGAATCAAATTTGAACACTTATTTCTAGAGTCAAAGGAGAAAGGGTAGGAGATGTTTTAAGATTATGAACTACTTCAAAAAAAACCCCAATCTATCCTAAGTGTTAAGCTTAAATTTGATTGAAAGTGATTTAAGTTTGAATGGTCAATTTTATTAGAAAGTTGAGACTAGATTCCCAGATGTTGAGGTCTTATAACCTGAGCTTACCTCGTAACCTAAGTCTAAATTGGGTACTAAAAATCAATGACTTGAACCTAGCTAATGCAATGTAGGATCTGGACTTACCCCAGCTTGAATTAGGGAGACAGCTAAACCATCTAAGCGCTTTAAAACCATGAGTCTAGTCTTTTAATGTAGAATGAAAGAGATATTAATTAGATTGAGTTTAAGGAAATTGGGGCCGACATCTAGAGCAAATCATAATTAGCCCCTTAATATATGTTGGGTGTTTGATGCTTAAATAAAAGTGCAATTACATTTTTATATACTTTTAAGTTTATTAATAATGCGATACATGCTAATTGACTCGATTAAATACTTGAATCAAAATGAAGTAGTTTAAAAATTAGACTTAAAAAATAAGTTTTATCCTAGAGATTGCACAGCATCCCCTTGACAGATCTGTACCCTCATAGGCCAGATGGTCTGTCAAAACGTATTAGCAGAGAGGTGCCTAACAAGGTAGAGAATATTTAATATGAATGCATGATGACTCCCGGTGGTCCCGGACTTACTTCTTAAAGCGTTAGAATTTCTATGTGACCTTAAATATTTTAAATTTGATTAAGTAGAAAAATTTTAATGATCCCTCACAAGTATCCGGTCGAGTTTCAGGCTAAAGCAAAATCGACATGAATAATTACCAAAAAACTACTAAAAATATGCAGATCTTAAACACAATCAATACATCAATCAAAAAATAAATTAATCAAATTAAATTAATATCAAATTTAAAGTCCATGTGGCAAGTGTCACTTAATATTATAAACTAGGGTCTGCAGAAAAGTAAAAGTGGTCAGGCACCACTGACAACAACTCGAATTCTACTCCAAAGACTCAAGTGACTTTGAGAATAGGTCTACTCATTCTTCACTTCTTCATCCTTTTACAGGGCTTCTTAGATCATTGGGTCTGGATATCCAAATAAAAAGAAACTCCCCCTTGAAAGGGGTCACTACAGGGAAATCACCAATTACTGACGGAATTTCCAATAGATTTCCTGCATATTTTCCAACAAATTTTCAACGAAATATTTTGGAATTTTTTTGATAAATTTTTCAAGCAAATTCTTTGGCGTCTTTTTCGACGGATATGTTTTAGGTGGCTTTTCTAACGAATTTTTCGATGGAGTCTAAAATTCTCTAAATATATAATTTATTTGTAATTTAATTCATTAATAATTTTATAGTTTATTTTAATTAATTATTAATTTAATACTATATTTTTTATTAACATATTTTAATTAATTATTACTTAACTAATTTATTTTAATTATTAATTAAAATAATAAACTTAAATAAATATGTTTTAATTATAATTTTATGTAGGTTTTAATATAAATAAAAACATATATCAATTTAAATAATTTTATAGGATCAACGCTTTTGTCAGACTTGCACGCGGGGGTGGGGGGCTGCGGGTGAGAGGTATTCGGTTCGATTCTCAGGGCGGACAGGCTCTAGGTGCGATTTGTAGAAACAGGCTCACCTAGGCCACCTACTCAGTGCGGGTTACAGACCTAGACCACGGGAGCTTAGCACACTTAGGTGGCACGTTGGGCGCGGTGGGTTATAGACATAGACCCGGGGCCCGGAGCGAATTCACCTAGGTGGTTGATGGGTGCGTGTTATGGGCTTTGCAGACCTGCGGGAGTGAGCTCACCTGGGAGCCTGCTAGGGGGGTGTCTGCGGGATACAAGCCTAGAGCATGATTTTTTTTTAAATTGTCGTATTTATTCTGATGTTTTGTTTCTAATGGGAAAAAGTTTTGGCGGATTTGGTCTGCCGAAAAAAAAAATTTGACAAATTTTTTTCAACGGAGAAGTTTTTCGATGCTCAATTTACCGTCGACAACATTTTCGTCAAAAATTTATCAAAAAATTTCAAAATCCGCCAGAAACTTCATACTTTTCTGTCAAAAATACGCAACTTTCCTGTAGTGGGTGTTATCTTTTCTTTTTGGATATTTTAAAGTCATCCTAATTTGGATCTCCAAATAGAGAGGGGCTCTCTCCTAAAGGATGACCCTTCATCTTTAGATTTCAAATTGGATGTTTAAACTTCCTATCTCAATTAGTCACTTTGACAATTATAACTCAATGCTTAAATTAAATTACATCAAATGAAATTAAAAAATCTATACTCAATGCCTACAGGGTTATCCTAATAATTAACATTTAAATAAATATCTCAAGCAGTTAATATTTGAAATTTAAAATGCTCAATCACAGTCACACTTGGTCATACTTTTTTAATATGAAAGGGGGACTTATGCATCCTGAAGCACTTGTAGAAATTTTAATGTTAAACTAAAAGGGTTAAATTTTCTAGAAAATTTGATATATTATACATTAAGTTTGGATTAGTATTTAATTTTTAATAATTTTTTAAATAAAACTTTATTTTGAAATAATTTAAAATTAAATTTTAATTAAAAAAAGCTCTAGCGATGGGGTAGGCCACGAGGCACGTCCGGGTTGGTGGAATAGAACTGTGTGTAGCGGCCAATCATTGTTAATGATTTCACTACCATGCAATCATTACCATGCGGTTGAAATAGTGGCAGGCCCATGCACTATCCACGCAGTAGATGATGACTGGACCACGCAAATGGCAGTGGTCAGTTGATGTGGCTCACTTTATCAGCATGGCAATGCGATGAGCCGTTATATCTAATGTGGTTTGATCTAACATTTATGATCAAACCACGCAGCCTATCTCAAACCAATAGGATCAAACAGTCAAGCTGGATCCCGCGGTTTGGGATGGACTACTCAGTTTGAGCCGAATAGGGAGATTAACCATAGGATCTGATCCGTGGTTGATCAAGGCCATGAAAAGTCAAAATCTGGACCGTTGATTGAGTGATCAATGGTCCAAAAAATGTACGCCGCATGCACGTTATGTAAAACCCCTAGAAATGATAATCGCCTAGTTCTCTCAAAATATTTAATAAAATCAATTTAAATTTAAAACTTGAATTAAGTTAATGAATAAAATTAATGGGGAGTTAAAAGTTTTGCATGAAATGAACTTAATAGAAGGTTAATTGAAATTAAGTCTAATGACCTAGAACTAGAGATTTAAGGGATTTTACTAAGGGATTTTGGGAAAAAATGATATCTCTAAAAATGTAGTCTATCCTCATATAAATTCCTAGTTGAAGCCGTGATTTGAAATGCCTTGAATCGACTGCTATGAACCTTGGACGGATTAGAGCTTGAACTCAGCGGAGAATCATCGTCGGCAACCTTGATCGGTCAGATTTGATTGGGGAGATGTGAAGGAGGTCAAGGAGGGTTCAAAGTAAACCTAAAAGGGGCTTGAAGAGCTCTAGAAGGGGAGAGAGAGAGAGAGAGAGAGAGAGAGAGAGAGAGTTAGAATAAGCTCTCAAGTGAGGGTTTTAACCTATTCAATTGTCCTCAGGCCAAATGGATGGATGAGATTGACTGGATAGGCTTCCTAATGGCTGCCAAGTATCCTGGAGATTATTGGGAGCACAAGCATCAAAGAACACAAGGGTATCCTAGGTGGAAAGGTGTCCTTATCCTTATACAAGCATGTGGGGATGCTTAGGGCCATTTGATCTAGATCTGATTGCTAATAATTATTCTAGGAAAGTTCTATAGGACATTTAAGCAGCTAGAATGGTTTGAATTAAAAGGGATTAAGCTTAAGAGGCAATTTGACTGGGTTTGACCACTCCCTAGCCTTGGTTTTATTGTTTGACCAGTCCACTTGCTATGTAGATTGGTGATGTGGCATAAGAGGAAGATATTGAATGCTGGAGTGCCAGGTTTAGAGCTAGGGATTAAAACTTGAGTGCTATAGGATTAATTCTTTGAATATTTAATGGTCTTTTGACCATTAGTTGACTAGTTTGACCAGTCAAAGGATCAAACCAGGTGAGGTGGAATGGATAAACCTTAATGAGCTGGTTTAGAGGGAACTTAAGACAATCTACAAGAGGTTTAAGTGATCAAACCATAACCATGCAAGTTTGACAAAAATTTTCAAGGGTTGAATTGGTCAAATTGACCATGATGCAACTCATGGCATGTTAAAAAAATACTCAAAGTATTAAATGGAATTAACTCAATGATTTCCGAAGCAATAGGGTTTGAGTTTGAATGGATGAATGCATTGGATGAAAGGTTTTGACCAAATCATTAAAGTTTGACCAAGTCAAACCTTTGTGATTTGACTCAAAGTGGGTTTGAGTATGCTTGAATTTGAGTTATCCAAATTAGTCAAAATCATTTAAATGATTATGAAAGATTGGATAAGATGCAAGTGTGATCGAAGGTTAGATCAAGTGTTGAAGTCTAGATTAAGCTGGAGATTGATTAAAGGTCAGGATTATTTTGAAGTTTGAATATGTTTAAAATCTAAATGGATTTGAGATCTAGATTAACTTGGATCTAGATTGACATAAGATCTAGATTGATCAGAAGCTATAATTGACTTGAGATATGGATTTATTTGAGTTTTGAATAAGTTGATTAAAGGATTGGGTTAGCTTGAGATCAAAATTGACTTGAGGACTAAATTTATTTAGAAAGTAGATTGATCTAAGATCATACTTAATCCTAGGGTCTAGACTAACCTGGAGTCTGGAATGATCTAAGATCTGAATTAATCTGAAGGTCTGGAGTCTAAAAGAATCCTAGGATCTAGAATCTGAGAACTCTATAGTTTAAGAAGTCCTAGGGTCTGGGGTCTAGAAGAATCGTAGGACCTAGGTGGATCATAAGGTCTAGATTGGTCTGGAAGAATCTTAGGGTTTAAATAGATCCTAGGGTCTACATTCTAGGAGGATCCTAGAGCCTAGATTGGTTTGGAGTTTAAATTGTTCTGGGGTCAGGATTGGTCCAAGTGACCTCATACAAAAATGAGGTCAACAAATGTGAACAAATCAATAATGTTGATGATTCTCCACTTAGGTGAATGCTTGAGCCACAATAATTTTGAATAAAATAAGTGGATCAAATTTTAGGTATGATGATAGATCTCTATGATTTTTTTCTCTTTGTGAAATGTTTTCCTTTTAAGATCAATCCAATGCCATGAACTACTAGAAATATAAATACTTTTAGAGGTCAACATAGCTCAAAAAACTTTATTCAATCAAGTATGAATCATATTGCAAATATATGGATCGATTAGAAACTAATGCATTCAATTGTGGGACCGTAAAACCTTCAATTTTAACAAACTCATAGCCAAAGAAAAATTTTCAAGTAGATGAATAAAAAAATACCAAAGTTTTCTTAAAACAAGTCCAAATGGTTCTAAATCAAATACTCAATGCATAATTGGAACATTATTACACTATTTGAGGACTAAACAATCTTTGAATTTTATGTCATTATAGTCAAAATGAGTACCTCAATGAGATAAATTCAGCAAGTGCAAGATCATTTAATTATGATATCACTAAGATATTTAAATGCCTTAGAAATGGTATATAATCAAGAAAATCAACATAGGTCTTTGGATGCAGGATTTGGGAATTTTTCTTAAGATAATCAAAATATCACTCTAAAAAATTATAAATAAACTTTTATTATTCATATGAAACGAACCTAAAACTAGAGAAATCTTAGAAATCTAGAGCTATGCCATTGATTAATGTTACCAATCGCAACTAACAACACCATCTCCTAATAATCATTGTATGATTATCATCTCCTGATCATTATTATCCTCTACCACCATACAAATTTTCATTGTTTCTTGAATATAATATTATAAAGTGTATGTCTAATAATCATCCCCTTACTATTTTCATCCTCTATCAATCAACACTAATGATCAACACTACTAAATCATCTTATATGTCTACCTACCAATTTAAATAGACATATACCACATCTCTTTACTTCTCTAGTATTTTTTACTTCAGGCATGGTAGTGGGGCTCAAAATAGATGAGGGGCATATAAGGCACGAGCTACAGAAATCTTAGCTCAAAATAATACCCAATAACTAGTTACTTGGGTGGGTAACACAACTTGAACTACTTAGGATACTTAACACAAAAAATAGAACACAAAACATTATCTTCTCTCCCCATTACAAGCATTAGTTATTTATTTATATAGACATCTATAGTTACATATTCGACAACACGAACACAGGAATACATTTCCATTTACACCCATACTAATGGCCATACAAATTCAACCTGTATTAAGGTAAATAGAACATAAGAATCTAATTTATTAATAACAGGTTTGGCATCAGTCTATTGGGCTATAAGAAACTTCAAGTTAATGGTAAGAAGAGATATCAAAGACATTTAATTTTGTAGAGATGTTGCAATTGTTCGGTAGATCTATTTTGCAGATGTTACCTTTTTTTTAACTATGCGATAGGGGCCATCAGCTCTTGGCTTGAGTTCCACAAAAGCTCATATAAGAAATACAGCCTTTAGTAATCTGATCCACACTCTATCACCCTATTTGAATTTTACTACTTTTCATTTCTTATTAGCAAGTTTTTGATATTTATCATTATGCCTTTGTGACATTTCCTAGACACATTGATGGATCTGTTATATTTCTTTAATGCATTGTTCTCTATCTATGTTGTAACTAGATATGGTATCTTGTGAATTTAGATCTAGGGGAATTCATGGATTTTTCCCATACCCAACATGGAAAGGACTTTGATAGGTAGCTATGATAGTTGATTTGTTGAATGCAAATTCAAGTTAAGCCAATATTAGATCCCACTATCATATGTTTTTCCCTACAATATATCGCAAAAGGTTGTTCAAGCTCTGATTAACTGTCTCTATTTACCCATCAATTTGGGGGTGGGTTGTTGAGCTAAATTGAATGTTTGTTTTTAATTTTTGACATAAGGTCCTTCATACATAGCAAAAAAATATGTCATCATTGTTAGATGTGATAGTTCTGCGGTTGTCTTGCAGTCGAATGATTTCTTTGAAGTTCAAATCAGTGATGAGAGTTGCATCCAAAGTTTTTTGGCATGGTACAAAGTGAGCCATTTTTTTCAAAATGATCTACCACAACCATGATTGAAACATTATTTTGTTGGGTTTAAAGAAGATTCAATATGAAATCTAGGCTAAAGTCAATCCACTGTCCATTGGGAAAGGGAAGCGGTATGTATAAACCAATATTCTGACCATGAGTTTTAGCTATTTTTCAAATTTTACACTGTTCAATGAATTTACCAACATCTTATTGGAGAAGTGGACAATTAAAATCTTCCTTTACTAAACTAATGGTTTAATCTTTCCCAAAATACCCAACTAAGCCAGATTAATGACATTCGACAAAGATGGCTTGCCGAGTAGAGCCCTGTAGTATGAATAATTTATTCGCATAAAAAAGATGACCATCTTTCATGTGATAACCCAAAATTTTGAAATAATTTTTTTAAATAAAAATTTTAATTTTTGGTGTCATGCTTTGCTGAAGAAGGAAGAGGAGGAAGAGAAAGAAAGAGGAGAGAGAAAAAAGGGATGATCTAATTTTAGTTGTCAGATCACTTCATCATTTTTGTGGAACTTACTTAGATTGTATTAGGTGACTATGATATTATATCTATTTTCAAATATTTTGATTTAACCGTTTGATCCTCCCCATAACTGATTTTATTTCATTTTTCTTTGATTTATTAAACTTCTATTGCATAGCTTATTATATATTATAGATATTGAGAATATGAACTTTTGAATAGTTATAATATGATTGTATAGATCTTGAGTAGTATATATAATTTTTAGGGAAATGCATACATATGTATATTTTGATCTTTTAATCGATAGTTTTGTTTCTACTGTCATTTATATTGATAAAAAATTTTGTAGCTCTAGTTATGGTATATTAAATGATAAAATAATACTTCTTTCAAATTAAATTATAGGATGTGACACTGTAAGTTATAAAACTGAAATGGAGAAGGTTCACACTTGTCTAAAATGGATCAAAGTTGGGATCTATTGAATATAACTCCTTTAATATTTCAAAGTCAATCACTTTAGCTTATAAAGTTTGTAATAACACATGTCGAAGGCTAAGATCATCAGCTACATTATTGCATTGCCTAGATTTATGTTTAAAAACATAATTGAAGGCTAGCATATGTTCCACCTAGGTAGCATGTTGTCATTTCAATTTCTTTTGTATATTAAGGAACTAGAGGGCCTCATAATCTAAGAAATAAATAGTGATCACAATGTTTTAGTGATCTAACTACATAAAATTCTTTGTCATATACTGAATAGTTTTGCCTTATGTCATTAGTTTCTCACTTAAAAAAGCAATGGGATGGCCCCTTTGGCGGTAAACAGCTCCTATGTCTACTTTAGAGGCATCACACTCTACTTCAAAGTTCAAACCCTTCTCTAAAGTAAGGTAGAGCTAGAACGGGTGCCGACAAAATCAACCTCTATAGTTGTTTTAAACTATTTTGAGATGCTTGGGTCCAACTGAATTTGTCGGCCTTAAGCAATTCAGTGTTTGGAGCAGCCACCGTACTAAAATTTTTTATGAACCAATGAAAAAAGTGGCCAATCCATGAAAATGGTGAACTTTTATGAATGATTTGAGAGCCGACCTTTAGATAATTACTTCAATCTTAGTTGGATCTTATTCAATCGATACCAACAGCTAAAATAATCAAGCTTAGACATTATTATTTTTTGGAAAGATATTGACACTTCTATAAATTGGAGAATAGCTTTTGATTTTAGAGGATGTCAAAGACCTCTGTCAGATGTTGAAGGTGATCCTCCATTATTCGGTTGTGCACTAAAATATCATTAAAATAAACCTCTACAAATTTGCATAAAAATAGTTAGAAGATTTGGGTAATAAGCCCATGAATATGTTAGGGGAATTGGACATACCAAAAGGTATAACAATCCACTCATATAATCTTTCATGTGTTTTAAACCCAGTTTTCCATTCATAGCCCAACCACATTTGAATTTGGTGATACATACTTCATAAATCAATCTTTGAGACTATTGTTGACTCATGGAATCGATCAAATATATCATCGATGCGAGGAATAGGGAAGCGATATTTTACTATTATTTTGTTAATAGAGCAACTGTCCATGCACATTTAAAAGGTTTCATCTTTCTTGCTTATATTTAGAGCACGTACAGCATAAGGTGTGACGCCCTTGAATCTAATTTGAAATAACTATTTTTTTTATCTTTTAATTTACATAATCAGAACTATCTAATTTCTTTTATTAATCTAAATTATAGCATAAATAAAACTAGCAATCAAAATATCGATATATACATCTATATTTATTTCCTAAAAATTGAATACATTGCTCAAGATCTATACAATCATACCACAACTAATATATCCTGAGTACAAAAGAATAATTGAAACAAAGGGAAGGAACCTAAAATTGAAGGATCCTGGTCGATCTCACATACATGATCCTCTACCTTGACCTAAGAATATTTAACCATATATAATGAGCTAAAATGCCCAACAGAAAACTAAATCTTACACCTAAACTGAAAGTACAGTAAATGAGCAATATGCATATCAACAATCAAATCATAATAATTATATTTATATAATCATTGAATCGGTGTATAAATAGTAAAATTATACAACACGAAAGATAGTACGAGTGTCAAATTATTAAATCAATCATCATATCAATACTACCATCAAGAGAGAAATAGTATAAAGCAAAAAAATCAAATCATCTATAATAACTCTCAAAATCAAATCACTAAAATAAAAGGTCATATAGGAGTGTACACATGCTATCTAGTTATTCTACATCAGTATTAAATTAGTATCTTAATAACATGCTCAGTATAACATGTATATCACATACTCAATGTACATATCATATTTTTTGTATCAATAAATCAATAAAAATATTAATAATAAATTTATAGAATAATATGAATAATGCATCAATAATATTTATTTTAGTAGTCGCACTCAAAAAGTAAGAATTTTGTCTATCACGATAGTTTTCAGTATTGTATCAGTGTCAACAAAAAGAATTTTCACTCATTGTCCATCGACATAGTAATCGTCTCATTATAAAACTCAATCAATATCACAAAAATTAGTAGAAGATAACACCAAATCACAATATTTAAAGGCACGCTAATTATCTCACCATTCTATATAGGTCGATCAGTCTTCAACCAACAGTCAACCAGTCTTTACTTATCTTTAACAGTCAACCAATCTTTACTTATCTTTTACTCACACATTATTATCATATTCAAGCCGGCTCGTTTATAAAGAAAGAAAATGACTATGACTTAGCAATTACTATAATATAAAGATTAATAAAAGAGATATTATAAGTAAAATAACAAATAATAATTTAATATAAAAAGGGAGATGTAGGCTTCGTTTGAGGTGGCTTTCTTAAGGTTTTCTACAACAGTTTTTTAGTACAAAAAATTCTATTTTAAGAAATTTTGTATTAAAAAATTATTTTAGAAAGCATTAAAAAAACCATCCCAAACCAAGCCATAATTTTTAAATATTTTGAACAACTTTTTACATAAAATCTTGAATCCAAATATACTTTAAGTATATTTTATTTTAACCATTTTTAAATGAGTTGGCTCATGAGCTAACAAGTCAAGTCAAATCTGGCTCAAGCTTTGATCATTAACTCATCAAGCTTGGCTTACGAGCAACTTATCAAGCCAAGCCCGAGCTGACTCACAAATCGGCTAGACTCACTTACACTCATAGAGTCATAGATCTCAAATAGAATTAGATTAGCCAAATTAGGATTACATCATCATCCAATCAGGATTAGAAAAGGTCCTGGAGAGCTCGTAAACGTACAGGCATCGTAAAGGGCTGTAATTCCAATGACAGACCAACCATAAGCCCAGAACTGTGATGGGCTTGAGTGCAGGCTAAAAGCGATGAAGGCTTTAAACATAAAAATACTAGGGCCTTCATTTAAATGGGTGATTTCTACAAGACAGAAACGCTTCCATGATGAATTTCGTTGACATATATTTTATAACAAATGATATAGCTTATCTCCACATATTTGTATGGATTATTAGTATTAAAAAACATGTTATAATGAATTTTGCTAAAAATATTCACATAGATAATTTGGAAATCATAAGTGAAACTTCAAAATCTTTTAAACCATCAAGCTTCTCCATTTTTCCAAAGATAAAATTGTGCCTCTCTTAAGTATCGTTTGAGACAGCTTCCTTTCTGCTTTTTAAAACAATTTTTTTGTTCAAAAATCTATAGCTCAATAAAATTTTGTACAAAAATTTGTTTTAAAAAATAGTAAAATGTCACAAACGTATCCATCATCTTCACTCTCTTGATTTGATTCTTAATCAAAGGTCATTGAAATTATTTATTTTTGTATAAGAAAGGATGATGATTGTTGAATTACTTTGCCCTTTTGTGCTCTTAACAATTATTTCAATTATTTATATGCATTCATCCAAATATATAAGTTTTTTTTTTTAAATGAGCACAAAAACCTCTAAAAAGAACTTTTGAGAAAAAGAATTCAATATATAACAAAGGACTACTTATGGCTGATACACTTCAACTATATCAAATAGATAATTAAGCTCCCATAAGATATTCTCAAATTAAGATTTCTTCTTCTTTAACTCTTATTTTAAAAGCTCACTAGCCTCATTTTAGCCAATATTATCTTACAATACACACAATTCTTTTTTTTTTTTTAAGTTCAACCAATAATTCTTGCTAATCCGTGAGCATATAGCTATATCATTAGCTAATTTTGTTTGGTCAATTTTTCAGACTTTCGCACTTTATTCTTATTATCCTACATCAAATCTTTTATGAGCAATCTCGATCAATTTTGGTAGTATTGTAGTAATCAAATTTAGAAAGCAACTGATGAAGAGACAAACCATGATGCAATCAACACAAACACTATTAATAAATTAGGCTTTTGCAAAACTTTTAGGACCTACTGTAGAAATTTAAACACCTATTGTTGGATCTTAATATCCATATATAAAATGCGAAAATAAAAATCAAGATTTTTAGAAAATTAGATTGAGACATTCTCCATATTAATTTTCTTAATAAATAGTTTTATAATCTGAAATGAAGAAAACTTACCGAATTGTTGATTGAGATTGTAGATCTTCTTCGTCGAAATATTGATTGAGACCGTAAGTCTTCTTCTTCTAATCACCCCACTAAATATACTTTAATGAGTGGGCACAATCAATCAATTATTTATAAACACTTTTCCTTTTGAATCTAATTTGTGTTCTAAACACAATTTAATCATTCAAAAACAAGAAACTATGAGACCAATATTCTTCTCATATATCTTCTTCCATCTCTCATGAAGGAATCATCAATCATCATCATTTTCATGTAGAATTTAATTCTTTTTTCTTTTTCTTTTTTTTTTTCTTTTTTTTTTTTGGTTAAAACCCACGGAGGGGCCTACGTGTTAATTTCAAAAAGGAGGTTACAAAGTCCTTAAAAGGATCCACTAGCTCGCTAATGCTCGAAAGAGCTACAATGAAAAGATAAAAAAGCCTAATGAGCCTGTGGTTCCTTAATCTAAAATTACAATAAGCAAAAAGAAATTGACTAGGGCTGAGACAGCTCAGCACCCAAAAATTGAAGCTCAAAGGATAGTCGTTGGGCATAAGCTTCCTGCAAAAAATGAGATACAAAAAGGAAAACAGCACAAAAAGTAACCAGAAAAAACTAACCTGAGGCACAAAGCAGTTGGCAAAGATGAAGAATGAGTAACATCTGCAATGAAACCTCCAAAACACCACAAAAGATGTGAAAATTTTTAACATATCATTGATGAAATTAAGTAAATCAACCATAGAAGTGTTGATGCTATAAAAAAGAACGATTTCCCTCGGATAATCGGATAAATTACGTTGAAAACACAGATTCAGAATAGTATAATGGAATTTCAGCTGCAGCACACCGAATAACACAACGATTCTGTGATGAACACAGATGTGCTTCAAATGAAACAAATAAAGGTGCAGATTAATAGAGATAAAACCATTGATACACATAATATTAAGATGCTGCTTACGGAAAATCATAAGGAAAAGAGGGCCCGATAAATGACAGATCTCACAGTTATGAGAATACAGCTTAGGATGCATCCACGGCAAGCAGCAATTCAAAATAAAATGGTTAAACAGAGAAATAATCAAAAACAAGGAGAACCAGCTGCAGGTAAAAAGAAAAATCAGAGAACTGAGAAGAGGATATCCGCAAGACGAATTACTCATTTCTAATATACGGTAAGCCAGTGTTATCTAATTTGATCAAAGCATGTAAAGTAGGATTCAGCTCGGAAGGATTTAATTCAACATATTGATCAATATTGCAGCCATAATTAGCTAACCAATCGGCACAAGTATTAGCTTCACGAAAGATATGAGATATATAATAAGTAACAGTATTGAGAAAAATCTTAATTTTCCTAATAAGATAAAAGCAATTAGGATTGCCTGGCACGAAGTTATTAATAATCTGAGTTAGGAGCAAGGAATCAACTTCAATCCAAATGAAATTAAAGCCCAGCTTAGAACACAATTGAAGGCCAACAAACAGAGCATAGATCTCAGCATGAATAGCAGAAATACAACTAATCGGTTCAGCAAAGGCAACGACGACATTACCAAAACCATCTCATATAATACCACCGGCCCCAGCATTAAGATGACCAAAAGAACCATCAGTATTGAGCTTAATATAAGGGGGCTTGGGTTTAATCCATTTAACAAATTTTTCAGCAGAATTAACATGAATATTAGAAAAGTTAAGCCCCAAAATCTCAGCTAAATAAAAACAATTTTTAAAATTTTTTCTGGACAGGAGCTTGTGAGCATGCATTTGAGTAATCTTGTTTTTCACCTTAGCAATAATGACATCAGCATTCATCTTAGTACCATTATGCTTGGCATCATTACGAGCTTGCCAAATATACCACACAATAAGAATCGGAATCAGGTTAAGAATATGACCTTTAAAATTCTAAAACCAATTCTTGAAAACAGAAGCAAGGTTGTCGTCAATAGCAGTGGACGGTTTCTTAGCAATGCTATTAAAGAAACTCCAAATTTTAACAGCAATGCCACCAGAAACAAATAAATGATCCATACTTTCAATATTCGAGCAGCACAAACATTTAGAAACCAGTTGAAAACCTTTAGATTGAAGCCTCACATCAACAGGAATATAACCTTTGATGCATCTCCAACTAAACACAGAGTAGGACAGAGGGAAATTAGCATTCCAAATAGTAGAGTATAAAATAGAACTGTCATTATGATTTCTGAACGCATCCCAAGCATTATTCAAAACAAATTTGCCAGACGAAGAGAGAGAGAAAAGGATAACATCATTTTCGTTCAAATGAAGAGGGATATCTAAAATTTTGTCAACTATCCAAGTAGGAACAATCTCCAAAAGTTTAGTGATATCCCATCTACCATCATAAAAAAAATTAGCAACTTTAATATTACTTAAAGAACAGGTGTTGAGCATCATATCAATAGAAGCACACCCAAGCCAATTGTCTTGCCAGAAAAAAATGTCACCTTTACCAAGACCCCACTGAATGTGCCTCTCAGCATTCCATTTAATGTTGCACAATCTCTTCCAAACAAAAGAGTCCGTATTTTTATGAACGCATAAAGTAGGGTGAATATTAGGGCAGTATTTAATATTCATGTAGCGGGCCCATAAGCTTAAATTCGATCTAAAAGAAAACCATAATTTAAAGGAGAAAGCATTGGCAGAATCAGATAAAGATTTGCAACCAAGACCACCTTCAGCTAAAATGCCACAGTTTTTGTCCCAAGTCGACCAATGAATACCTTTATTGTTGAAAGTAGAACCCCAAAAGAATTTGTTAAATATTCTTTCAAGCTTAGAGCAAGTAGAAACAGAGGGAAGCAAAGTATGAAAAAGATAAATAGGCATAGAGTTTAAAACAGACTTGATTAAAATGAGCCTACCACCATAAGATAAGAAATTGGAAGACCAATTATGAAGTTTTTTTTCAATTTTTAAAAAGATATTATCAAAGAGGAAATTTCTTTTTCTGCCTTTGTAAATGGGAGTGCCAAGGTAAGTAATAGGAAGAGCTTTCTGTTGAAAACCACAAATTCTTTGAATGGCATTAATTCTATTGTTGTTGACAGATTTACCAACAATGAAGGTGCTTTTTTCTTTGTTAATAGATAAACCACTTTGATTATAAAAACTAATTAAGAAATTTAGTAATAAAGAAACATTGTTTATAGAACCATTAGTAAATAAAATAAAATCATCAGCAAAGCTAAGATGTGATATGGGAAATCCTCTAATAGTACGAAAATATAACTTCGGATTTCTCAAAAACAGATCATTAAGACCTCTAGAAAGATATTCCATAGCAATAATGAAGAGGGCAGGGGACATAGTATCACCTTGTCTTAAACCTTTGGATGATTTGAAAAAACCATTGTGCTTGCCATTGATGATAACAGAGAAATGACAGTTTTCAATGCTATTTTTGATCAAAGAAATGAAAAAATTGTTAAATCCAAAAAGATAAAGAACTTTGTAGAGGAAATCCCAGTTGATATTATCATATGCTTTGGAAACATCAAGTTTGAAAATCACATTACCACCTTTAACTTTAACATTAATATCATGTGTAATTTCCTGAGCTAACAAAACATTATCAAAAATACTTCTGCCTTTCACATAACCAGTTTGGTTAAGAGAGATAATGTTAGGCAAAATGTTAATTAATCTCTTAGCAATGATTTTAGAATTCAACTTGTTAAGAAAAGTACATAAACTAATAGGTCTAAAATCTTGCCAAAGAGTGGGACCATCTTTCTTAGGAATGAGAACAATATAAGTAGAAGAGAAAAATTTGGGGTAAGAGTTACCAGCAAAGAAATCCTCCACAGCATTAATGACATCATCCTTGATAATCTCCCAATTGTCTTGGAAAAATTTAGTCGTAAAACCATCGGGACCCGCAACAGCATTGCTGTTAAGATCTTTAATAACATTGAAAATTTCATCCTCAGAGGGTTTTTGGCAAAGCATAGCATTATCATCCTCAGTAATAAGCTTAGGAATTAAATGCGGATTAGTAATAAGCATACAATCAGTAGAGGAGTTAAAGATATGCTGAAAATAATTCACTCCAGAATTACAAATGGAATCATCAGTGGTAATAACATTGCCATTCATATCAATGATCTTATGAATATGACTTCTAGTTTTCTTTTTATTAGCTAAAGCATGAAAGAATTTAGTGTTTCTATCACCTTCTAAAAGAAATTTAGCATTGGATTTTTGATTCCAATAACACTCTTCTTGACATTGAAGAAGAAGAAGAGAATCCTTAGCCCGATTGATGGACAACAAATTGGCAGCACTAGGGTCTTGCTGATAAATGTTATCTAAATAGGAAACATTAGCCTCAGCATCTTTAATGTTAGAAAATAAGTTTTTGAAGATGTTTTTGTTCCACCAATTTAAGCACTGTTTAAATCTAGAAATTTTAGACCACAATCTTAACATACCATTAATATTGTTATTCGGATAAACAGGAGCATTCCAATTAGAAGATAAAAGAGATTTAAAATCAGTATGAAGCATCCACATATTTTGAAATCTAAAAGACTTAGCATTATGATTAAAGCATTTATTAAAACTAATAAGAAGAGGAGAATGATCCGAAAGGGTTCTACTAAGATGCTCAATGTTAGATAAAGGAAATTCAGCAATCCATTCATCATTAAAGAGACATCTATCAAGTCTTTGCCATAAATTAGCTCTATGCCAAGTAAAAGGGCTACCAAAATAACCAATATCATTCAACTTGCAATCACTAATCATAGAATTGAAGTCATCTATGGCATTAGCATTGGGACGGTTGCCACCAATCCTTTCAGAAACGTTTGAAATAATATTGAAATCACCACCAATACACCAAGGCCCATTGATAATAGAAGCGAATTGTCTCAATTGATTCCATAAAGGAATACGATTCGTTTTAGTGCAAGCAGCATAAACAAATGAAACGTAGCAGTTAATGTTGAAAAGAGAAATATAGCAATGGCAAACTTGAGGTAAGTCCTCAATAATGTCAACAGAAAAAGCAGGTTTCCACAAAATCCAAATTTTGTTGGAACAATTAGCATGAAAATTAGGAAAGCCTAAGAACATAGCAGTAGAAGAAATCTTGGAAATATTAATTAAAGGTTCTATCAAGACAAGTATTTGAGTATTATAAATTCTGCATAAATTCCGAACTCTAAGTTTAGAGTCCATCCCACCAATACCTCTAACATTCCAAATGATGGCTTTAATCATTGCAAACCTTTTGAAGAAGCTTTCGATTTTGTTGATCTAGATATAACATGATCAACATGCTTAGATTGCTTACTCTTTTTCCTTGAAAATATTTGAAAATGCTCTTCTTGAGGTCCTTTGGATTTCTCTTTACTATGCACAAAAATTTCATGATTAGCATGAGAGCTTGAAGGATCATTATACGTAGGTGGTGGGATAAATTCCCCATCTTCACGTTCCTCACTAACATAATTATTTAAAAAAGAAACTTGTTTTTCTAACAAAGCAGGTTGAGAGCATTCTTCAGTATTATCACTATTGTTAACTTCATTAAACATGGAAGCAATAGAAACAAATAGAGAAGGATCATTTAAAGCACAAACATCCTCATGAATGGGGTTTTCGATCATAGTATCATTTAAAAAAGATTTAGAGGTAACCTGTAATGCATCATTTTCATCTCTGCCATTAACAACAGTAATATCAGGGGCATCTAAATCATCCAAATTATGAATAGCAGGTTGCGGTTTCACCATTTTCTCCACCTTTTCAATATTCTCGAAAGATTTTTCACTAGTAGGCACATAGGTTTTATGAGAATCGGCGGAGCCAAGCTTCCTATTAGACATAATTATAGATTTTTTAAGTTCAGGATGCAAATTAAAACAATCACTTTGTGCGTGCCCATGCATTTTGCAATGGGAACAAAATTCCGAAACATTGTCAAACTCAACTTTTTGTAAGTAGCCTAAGGTTTTGGAACCAACCCAGATTTCTTTAGGATGTTTTTTGGAAATGTCAACTTCAACGAGAATACGAGCTACAGAAGGTCTAGTGCGTGATGCTGTAGCTTGATCCGTTTGCAACGGTCTGCCAAAAATAGAACCTAACGCATGCAACACTTGGTGATTGAAAAAGTGAAGACGAAGATTAGGAAACAAAATCCACACAGGAACTATAGGAGACTCTTCTTTGATGTCAAAAAATGGAGTCCATTTCAAAATACGCATTTGACAGTTGAAAATAAAATAAGATCGCCTGGCAAAAATCCGACTGTAATACAGATCATTCGATAATTGGATAGCTACATGCCTAGAGTCAAGCAAACCAACAGAATAAAATCCAGACAGTTTTAAGGATGCAAAAAATTGACGAATAACATCAAGATTGGGTCGACGTAACCCAAATTTACCTACAAGAGTAAACTTGAAGGGAGAAGCAAGTTTGAGAACCTCTTCATCAGAAAGTAAAACCGCAGGAACTCCGTTAAAAGAAGATTGCGTAAGAGATGGAAGTTCATCACCTTATGCGACTTTTCCAGAGAGAACCTCTTTAAATGATCTAGATCTAGAAGGAGATTTAGGAGTATCATCTTCTAGGTTGAAAAAACCTTTGTTTTTCTGCAACACCGGCTCTGAAGCTTTTCCCCAGGAGGAGGAAGGAGCCGCAGCAGCCATCGAAAGAGGCCCAGAAGGGGCACGGCTCAACACAGAGAGCCAAAATAGAGTAAACGAACGAAGAAAACGAGCGCAGATCTAGGGAGAAAAGGATCGGAAACGAAGAGAAGAGGGGAAAGCTAAATCGCCAGAGCGGCTAGGGCACGAGAGCGAGGATGATGTAGAATTTAATTCTTATTTATAAGAAAAGTTCACATCTTTTCATAAGCACATCTTAGTATTTCATAAAGTATTTTTAATAAATAATAAAATGATAATTATCATGACACATCATGACATATCATCAATCTTATCTTTAATTTTATCTATATCTTTTTAATATTAAAAGATATTTGATGATAATTATCATGACGCATCATGACTTATCATCAATCTTATCTTTATCTTTTAATATTAAGAAAAAATTAATGATGAGTCATCATTATCTTCATAAAAAATAAAATTAAAAGGTGATCATAAATGTATTACTAATGTGATCATAATTTAACATTTATATTATGTCACATTCTTAACGATAGTGTTCAATATATAATAGAGCTTAGGTGATGAAAAAGGGACCTATGGACCTATAATTCAAGCTCCAATAAATTTGATTTTTAATTTAAATCCTAAATTAATAAATCAAAATTAATAATTTCAATATTGTTCCACTATAAATATGAAATTGCACTCTTGAAATTATAGTATAATTTATTCAATAAAAAAAAATTGAATCGTCCATTGATTTAATCATTACATATAAATAATCCTCCATAAAAAGTTCATAATTAAAGCTAGGTAATTCTGTTACCTCACTAATTATATCTTGATCCTTGAATTCTAATTAATTCTCTAATGAACAATAAACTTTGTGACCTCATCACAAAATTTGAGCGCTCAATTATTCAAGTTCTGAATTAATTATTCAAGAAAAATAATTTTCTAACTTTCAAAAATGAAAGGAATGGATTCCATATCTGTATATTAACATTCCCAGCCATTTGTTTCTTTGTGTTTCTGAAATACAAGGATTGAGTTTATTTCTTTCAAACTTTTTTCGAGTAAATAAAAAAACCAAATGTCACAAATAGGAGTTTATTAATAACTCAGAATTAAGATTGTTTTATATATGATCATCTTTATAATTAATTTTCAATTCTTTATAATTAAAATAGAATTTATTAGATAATTCAAAATTTATCTCGTTTAGTTCTATATAATCATATTATATAAAGTACCTCCATCCTTAATATCTCCATATCGAATAATTCGGATAAGATTATTCCATTCTTAATGTTGATGGACCGTACTAATAATATTTAATTATAGATTTCAACTATAATTAATAATTATGAACTTATTTTGATTATTATCCATAATTCAATATTCTTATATATAATTATATACTGAATTATGGTTACACAAATAATCATGAAATAAAATTATTATATCAAATGATAATATCAAACATGTTAAACTTCTCTTTAAATATTTATTTCCATAGAAAATATATTACAATAATATTTCTTTAGGGCACATTCCCTAACAAACTCTCACTTGCCCTAAAGCAAATTAGACATCTTTCTTAATCCCATTTCTTGTACATGTTTCTGAAAAATTCTTTCAGGTAGTATCTTGGTAAATGGATCAGCAATATTCTCTTGTGATGTAATTTTCTGTACTGATACTTTACCCTCTTTCACAATCTCTCTTATCAAATGATATTTTCTATCTATATGCTTTGCCCTTTTGTGATTTCTGACTTCTTTTGTAATTGATATAGCTGCACTATTATCACAAAATAGTGTTAGAGGTTTTTCTAAATTTGGAACAACTTCCAATTCTATTAGAAAATTATGGAGCCAAACTGCTTCTTTAGCCGCTTCTGCAGCAACCACATATTCAGCTTCTATAGTTAAGTCAGAAATACATGATTATTTCATACTTCTCCAAACTATGGCTTCGCCTCCTAAAAAAAATATTGAGTCAAATCTGGATTTACTTTCATCTCTATCTAATTGAAAGTCAGCATCACTGTATCCTGTATGAATCAAATCACTTTCAGAATACACAAGCATATATTCTTTAGTTCTGCTAAGATATTTAAGTATATGCTTAACCGCCACCCAATAAAACCTTCCTGGGTTAGATTGATATCTACTGACTATGCCTACAACATAACAAATATCAAGCCTTGTACATAACATTGCATACATGAGACTACCAACTGCTGATGCATAAGGCACTTGTAGCATATCATCTTTTTCTTATTGTATTTGAGGACATTGCTTTTTAGAAAGATAAACTCCATTACGTGAAGACATATTTTCTTTCTTAGAGTTTTGCATTCCAAATCTTATAAGAATCTTCTCAATATAGGATGCTTGAGAAAGTGCTAATATTTTATTTTTGCGATCTCTTATTAGTTTTATTCCAAGTATAAAACTTACCTCTCCCAAATCTTTCATTTGGAATTATTTAACTAGTCATTTCTTTACGTCAAATAATAATTCATTATTATTCCCAATAAGTAGAATATCATCTACGTAAAGAATTAAGAACACCACTATTTGATTTTTAAAATACTTGTAAACACAAGGTTCGTTTAAGTTTGATCAAATCCATAAGATTTAATTGCTTCATCAAATCTTATATTCTATGACCTTGAAGCTTGCTTAAGTCCATATATAGATCTTTGTAGTTTGCAAACTTTTTGCTCTTGACCTTCTATTATGAAACCCTCTAGTTGTTTTATATAAATTCTTTCTTCAAGATAGCCATTCAAAAAAGTCGTCTTGACATCCATTTGCCAAATTTCATAGTCATAATATGCAGCAATGGATAAAATTATACGTATAGATTTAAGTATAGAAACAGGAGAGAAAGTTTCATCAAAATCAATACCCTCCTTTTGGTTGTATCATTTTTACACTAGCCTTGCTTTATAAGTCTCAACATTTTCATTAGCACTTATTTTTCTCTTATATATCCATTTACATCCTATATGTCTTACCTCACTAGGAAGATCCACAAGTTCCCAAACATAATTGAAATACATCGAATCTATTTCAAGTTTCATGGCATCTAACCATTTTTCTTTATCAGGATCCTCTAATGCTTGTTTATATGTTAATGGATCATCATTATCATCATCAGATGTGATAATATATGCTTCTCCATTAATATTATATCGAGAGGGTAATCTAATAACTCTCCCACTACGATGAGGCAATCAAGGTTCTTGATTTAGAGTAGTGGTTTCCTTTTGTTGACTTTCAACAATAGTGTCCATATCTTTTGTGATTATTTCATTTAGCAATTCTTTGAGTAACACTTTACTCCGAGGTTTGAAATCTTTCATATATTCATGTTCAAGAAAAGTAGCATTTGTTGATACAAATACTTTCTTTTCTTGAGGACTATAAAACAAACCTCCTCTTGTACCATTTGGATATCCAATAAAAATGCATACTTCTGAATGTGATTCCAACTTATTAGTTTTGTCTTTAATACATGTGTCGGACATCCCCATATACAGATGTGTCATAAACTAGGTTTACTCCCACTCCATAATTCTAAAGGTGTCTTATGTACTCATTTTGAAGGTACAATATTCAAAATATACATAGCAGTTTGTATTGAATATCCCCAAAATAAATTTGGTAAGGACGAGTAACTTAACATAGACCTAACCATATCGAGCAATGTTCAATTTCTTCTTTCAGTAACACCATTTTGTTATGGAGTTGTAGGTGCAGTGAGTTGAGATACAATTCCATTTTCAATTAAATAATTTTTGAATTCTATATCTAAGTACTCACCACTACGATCTGATCGAAGTATTTTTAATGACTTGCTTAATTGATTTTCAACTTCAGCACGAAATTCTTTAAACTTTCAAAAAGTTTTAGATTTTCTTGTCATTAAATAAACATACCCATATCTTGAATAGTCATCAATAAAAATGACAAAATATTCATAACCACCTCTTGCTTGTATATTAAATGGACCACAAACATCTGAATGTACAAGTTCAAGGGTTTCTTTTGCTCTTTCACTTTTTCCATAAAAAGTTCTCTTAGTCATTTTTCCTTCTAAACAAGATTCACAGACTGGTAGAGTTCCAACAGTCAGTTATCTTAAAGGACCATCCTTTACTAGTCTTTCAATCCTATTTAAGTTTATATGACCAAGTCTAAGATGTCATAGATATGTGTTATCTTCATATGAAATTTTTTTTCCCTTTTTGTTTAGAATTTTCAACTTTGAACATTTCAGAGTTAAGCAGTGTATTTCTAGTGAGTTTTAATATAAAGAGTCCATTTTTCATTATTATAGAACAAATATTCAAACCATTCTTAGAAATAACAATCTCATTATTATAGAAAGATTGTCCAAAACATTGTTCAAACAACTTTGAAATAGACACAATACTTTTAGAAAATCCTGGAATAAAATAAACATTATTTAACACTAAATATTTATTTTCAAATTCAAGCCTAACGGCTCCTATTGCTTGAGCTAATATATAATTTCATGTCCTTACACTCATAACATGTTCTCCACTAGCAAGCCTCCTCTAAGAACTAAGCATCTGCAATGAAGAAAATACATGATCAGTTGCACCTGAATCAACTATCCAGGATGATAAATCATTTTCAACTAAACATGTTTCAAGAACTAGTAAATCAAATTTACCTTGCTTTTCTTTCTTCTTCTCTTTTAGCTCCGTAAGATACTTATTACAGTTTCGCTTCTAATGCCCTTCGATCCCACAATGAAAACATTTTCCTTTGGGTTCCTTTTAGGAGCTTTTGTTCTTTTTATTGCTTTTATTCTTGCTGACTTTGCTTCCTTTTATGAATTTTATATTTTTATCTTTGTCTTATTATTCTTATAAGTAGAAGAAGGATAAACTTTAGCAACATTTGATTCTAGCTCTTTTTCTTTTGAAATTGATTCAAAAGTTTGAAGCTCATTTACCAATTCAGTAAGATTATACTTTAGATGATTCATAAAGTAATTGCTCTTGAATTGCAGAAATCGCGAGGATAAAGTTTCTAAATCATCCCCACTTGAGTTCCCTCATCAATGATTGCTCCATTAATCTTAGCTTCATGAATATAATTTATCATTTTGAGAACATGTTCTCGAACTGAGACATTTGCTTTCATTTTAGAAATCATAACTGCTTTGATAGCTTCATGACGAGCTTATTCAGAAGGTTGTCCAAACATGGATTGGAGAGATTTCATAATCTCATATGCAGTTATCATATTTTCATGTTGCGATCTTAGCACGTCAGACATGATAGCAAGGTGATAACACCTTGTTTTATTATTTGAGTCAATCCATTTTTCATAGGCATCTCGTATAGTACGAGAAGCATTAGCAGCAGGAAGTGGAGGACATTCCTCATTCAAAACAAACTTATAATTTTCATAAATCAGTATAAGATTCATATTGCTTTTCCATTTCATAAAATTTTCCTCAGTTAACTTTTCATTTGATAAGATTGTGAGAATGGGATTCGTCATGATAATTGAAATAAATAAATAAACATATTTTAAAATTAGCATGACATATCATTTGAAATTTGGCATATATCAGCATGATTCATATACTTATATGATCTATGCCTTTAAACAAATTTAAAAAATTGTTATTGCCACGATTATACTAATTTTATTAATAATATGCTGCCGTAGGGTCAGTCAAATTATTATAAAATTAAATTGATACTTTATCATTTAATAAATAAAATCATAAATATCTCATATTTATCTTTACTTATTAATAACTGTTTATTTGGTCAAGATATAATTAACACATTTAATATATATATATATATATATATATATATCTTTATGAGTATGATCCATTATTATAATTTTCTAAAATTTAAATTAAAATTGTCGTCGTAGGGTAGGTCAATTTTAAAATATATCTTAGAAAATTTATATAAAAGAAATCAACCTTGTTATTGAATTAAATGGACACCTTCCGTAGGAGAACGAAATCTATGCGTTGTTAGGCGCCACTTAAAACTCACGGTGTTGAATTAATAATTGAGGCCAAAGGTTTTATTATCATAAAACCCACTCCCACTTATTATTTATTTTATTTTATAAAATATAAGAAAAAATTCATAATTAAATCATAAAATTTTTAAGAATAATATACCTAAAGTAAATTCATAATCTACTTTAGATTTTCTTCGCTTATAAAAAAATTGATACATAAACTCTTTTCAAATATCTTATGCATAAATAATATCACATAAGAAAAACTTTATTTCTTAAAAAGATATTATAACAATTACATAACTATTAGAAATATAACATTTAATCATTTTTCATCTCATGAACAAATTAATTATAATGTGGGCTTAATTTTATCATATAAAATAAGAATATTAATAAACAAGAAAGATTTATTCAGTAATAAACTCTAGCTCTGATACCAATTGTTGGATCTTAATATCCATATATAAAATGTGGAAATAAAAATCAGGATTTTTAGAAAATTAAATTGAGACATTCTCCATATTAATGTTCTTAATAAATAGTTTTATAATATGAAATGAAGAAAACTTATCGAATTGTTGATTGAGATTGTAGATCTTCTTCGTCGAAATGTTGATTGAGACCGTAAGTCTTCTTCTTCTAATCACCCCACTAAACATACTTTAATGAGTGGACAGAATCAATTAATTATTGATAAAAACTTTTCCTTTTGAATCTAATTTGTGTTCTAAACACAATTTAATCATTCAAAAAGAAGAAACTATGAGACCAATAGTCTTCTCATATATCTTCTTCCATATCTCATGAAGTAATCATCATCATTTTCATGTAGAACTTAATTCTTATTTATAAGAAAAGTCTACATCTTTTCATAAGCACCTCTTAGTATTTCATGAAGTATTTTTAATAAATAATAAAATGATAATTATTATGACACATCATCAATCTTATCTTTAATCTTATCTATATCTTTTTAAAATTAAAAGATATTTGATGATAATTATCAAGACACATCATGACTTATCATCAATTTTATCTTTATCTTTTAATATTAAGAAAATATTAATGATAAGACATCATTATCTTCATTAAAAATAAAATTAAAAGGTGATCATAAATATGTTACTAATGTGATCATAATTTAACATTTATATTATGTCACATTCTTAACGATAGTATTCAATATATAATAGAGCTTAGGTGATGAAGAAGGGACCTATGGACCTATAATTCAATCTCCAATAAATTTGATTTTTAATTTAACTCTTAAATTAATAAATCAAAATTATTAATTTCAATATTATTCCACTATAAATATGAAATTGCACTCTTGAAATTATAGTATAATTTACTCAATTAAAAAAAATTGAATCGTCCATTGATTTAATCATTACATATAAAATAATCCACCATAAAAAGTTTATAATTAGAGATAGGTAATTCTGTCAACTCACTAATTATATCTTGATCCTTGAATTCCAATTAATTCTCTAATGAACAATATACTTTGTTACCTCGTCACAAAATTTGAGCGCTCAATTGTTCAAGTTCTGAATTAATTATTCAAGAGAACTAATTTTCTAACTTTCAAAAATGAAAGGAATGGATTCCATATCTATATATTAACATTCTCAACCATTTGTTTTATTGTGTTTCTGAAATACAATGATTGAGTTTATTTCTTTCAAACTTTTTTCGAGTAAATCAAAAACCAAATGTCACAAATTAGAGTTTTTTAATAACTCGGGATTAAGATTATTTTATATATGATCATCTTTATGATTAATTTTAAATTCTCTACAATTAAAATAAAATTTATTAGAGAATTCAAAATTTATCTGGTACAATTATATATAATCATATTATATAAAGTACCTCCATCCTTAATATCTCCATATCAAATAATCCGGATAAGATTATTCTATTCTTAATGTTGATGGACCGTACTAATAATATTTAATTATAGATTCCAACTATAATTAATAATTATGAACTTTTTTTATTATTATCCATAATTCAATCCTCCTGTATATAATTATATACTGAATTATGGTTACATAAATAATCATGAAATAAAATTATTATATCAAATGATAATATCAAAACATGCTAAACTTGTCTTTAAATATTTATTTCCCTAGAAAATATATTACAATAATATTTCTTTAGGGCACATTCCCTAACACCTACAACTTTATTTGCAACGGTTTAGGAACCACTGCAAATCCACTATATTTGTGTTCGCTGAAAAGGCTTTAGCAGCTATTTTATGAGTGCTGCTGTAGGGAGGATTTAGCAGCGCTTTTAACATGTGTTAAAACGGTTGCTAAAGGGTAGAATAAACTAAAAAATATATAATGTCAAAAAATTAAATTTTATGATCAAATTACAAATATCAATAAAATACTATACAAATATAAATTGAATGAATATTAACAACATATAAATCTACAAGTACTTTAGTACTTGCTCTTCTGAAACTAAGATGTAGAACTCTTATATTTTCACCAACAAACACCATTGTTGTTGAAGTTTCCTCTCGCTTCTATATGTTGCATCTAGTGAAGCTATTATTCTAATCTCCTGGTTTTTCCTTTTCTTTTGACAATTTTTTATTGCCGGAAATTCCAATCAAGCTAATTTTCTGAAAAACATAGCATGCTTGCTAAGAGAATAAAAAATTGAGTATGTTTATGCTAATTAGAAATGCGTAAGATTAAAAAAAAATACTATAACAGATAAAGCACAAAGAAGAGCTAGCTTTGATATACAACACATAGAGCAAAAGAAACACAATTTTACAATAGATACAACACATGCAACAAAAGAAGCGGAATCATAACTATTAGTTAGCTTTTCAAACTTGAGTAGGTATGAATGCATATCTATAGAACTAATTCGGATGATGACAAAGAAAAAGAAGCTCCAATAATTATAGCTTCATCAACACTTCTAATGTTCATCTTTATGTTATCCAAGGGATTAATAGAATTGGTGGTGATTTGTTGGGGATTTCTTCGATCAAAATTAATGGATTCTATTCTTATTTAGTATTTGAAGATAAGTTCATTGCAATTTGATTTGATTAACGGGCATAATTTCATCATTAGTACTCCTTCGATTTAAGCACATATGTCCAACAATTTTAATTTTCTAATGATCAAATGATTATGAATCTTTCGATCATCACCAACATGTTGGATCCACCTAATCCCAAGAGGTAGTAAGGCTCTATAACATGTTTATCTTGTAAATGATGAGAAGATCCAAAATTATTAGAACCCTCAAATCTAAACGAACAACCTATATATTACCTAATGTAAACTAATGTGTAATAGTGATTATTTAGAATAAAATAATTTTTATATAGTTTAATAGAAGATTTGAATAAGAGAAGATTAACAAATTTTTAAAAAATATATTTGTGAGTTTTTATTTATTTTTATTTTATGATACAATATAACAAATTTCAAAAATATAAATAATATCTTCCCTCGTTTCTAAAATGAAATTAAAATATAAAAATTACTTTATAAATTATAGTGATTATAGAATTGATTTGAAACTTAAAAAAATCTACGGAATGATCAAGTTAATTTTAAATCATGATCTAAATTAAATAAAAACTCATATTAAATCAATTCTAAATAATAAATCAAAATAGATCAAATGTAAATAACACGTTGAACCTAATTTAAATTACTTGTAATAAAATTTAAAATTTAATTTAATACATATTAAATTAAAGTCAATTTAAAGAAAAAATAAATAATTAAGTAAACCTAAATTCAAGTTAATTAAATACAAAATAAGGCTTCGTTCGGGAAAGCTTTTTTACACCTCTCTAAAACAGCTTTGTAATATAAAAATTTCTAATTCAAGAAATTTTTGTATTAAAAAATTGTTTTAGAAAACAATAAGAAGTCCTTCCAAAATGAAGCCTAAATCTCTAATCTAATTAGTTCAAAATCAAATCAAAATAAATTAAGATATAATTTATACAACTTATATTCATGAATAAAATTAGTCAAATTAAAATCAATATCAATATTTAAATCAATACAAAAATCAAACAAAATTAGGAACAATATCAAATAAAAAATCAATATCAAAAATTTAAATCTTTATTAAATCAAAATAAAAATTTAAATTAGATTGAATTTAATCTAAATATAAATAATTAATTTGCTAATATCTAATATCTTTTATTGATATATGTGGCACATCATAAAATGATAGTTATAACTGCAAGCATTAGGTTCTATTAATTGATGGACATTTGGTGCTAGGAGTAGGATGCCAGTCAATAGGCATCTAGTGGATTTTGCAATGCTTGTTTTCTCATGTAATGGCTTTGGAAGAAAGATGAACTCAAGAATTTCTTATAAATTTAAAATGTGAAACAAATGAAGAAATTTTTTATGTGCATAATTCAGTCCTTATTTTAAATTATCCCACAATATTATTCATTATTAACAATTATTGATGCACCAAATTATGCTCCTCATTGATTCAAAAATAAATGTATTGGCAATCTCATCCTTAGGCAACATAATCAACCGCCCTCTTTGACCGCAATTGGATTAAACAACTAACCAACGACCTCAAGTGATACCCGCTATTTGTGAATTCTCTAATTGATGAACAAAAGATATCATTTTGAAGTTCTTGATGTGTTAAATGCATTAGAGTTGATGGATAAAACTTTAGATATTTGAAGCACCCAAGATAAATTATTGAGCATAGGTTGGAATATCATCATTGGAAAATAAGATGATTAGGCATAATTTTGATATGAATTTATTTATTCACCTTAATGAGAACAAATCAATAATGTTGATGATTCTCCACTTGGGTGAATGCTTGAGCCACAATAATTTTGAGAAAATATGAGGATCAAATTTTGGGTATGCTGATGGATCTCTATGATTTTTCCTGTTTGTGAAATGTTCTCCTTTTAAGATAAATTCAGTGCCATGAACAATTAGAAATTTTGACACTTTTAGAGGTCAACACAGCTCAAAAAACATTATCCAATCAAGCATAAATCTTATTACAAATATATGGATTAATCAGAAACAAATACATTCAATTGATGGACCATACAACCTTCGATTTTAAAAAACTTATAGCCAAAATAAAAATTTCAAATAGATGAATCAAAAGACAACAAAATTTCCTTGATGCAAGTCCAAATGGCTCTAAATCAAATACTCAATGCATAATTGGAACATTTTTACACTATTTGAGGACTAAACAATATTTGTTAATAATAAGTCTGGCTTCATTCTATTGGGATAGGGAAAACTGTAAGTTGATTGTAAGGAGAGAGATTAGAGACAATGAATGTTACGGAGATGTTGTAATTCTCCGGTAGATATATTTGGTAGATGTTGTCATTTATTTTTTTAACTAAGCAAAGGGGTCATCATCTCTTGGTTTGAGTTCCCCAAAAGCTCCTGTATGAAATATGACCTTTAGTAATATGATCACACTTTATCACCCTATTTGAATTTTACTACTTTTCATTTCTTATTAGCATGTTTCTGAAAATTATTATTACGCCTTTGTGTCATTTCTTAAATGCATCTATTTGATTTATTTACTACATTGCTCTCCATCTATACTATAGCTGGATATATATGGTGTCTTGCATAATCAGATCTGGGGCAGTTCATGGATTCCATACACAACTTGGAAAGGACTTTGATTGGTAGCTTCATTAGTTAATTTTTTGAATGCAAATTCAAGTTGACCCAAGAATAGATCCTATTTTCATATGTTTTCCCCTACAAAACATCGAAAAAGATTGCCCAATCTTTATTTACCTGTTAGTTTGAGGGTGAGTTATTGAGCTAAATTGAAACTTTATGCCTAATTTTTCCCACAAGATCTTTCAAACATGGCAAAAAAATTTGATGCCATGGTCAGATTTGGTAGTTTTGGGGATGTCTTGTAGTCGAACAATTTCTTTGAGGTACATATTAGCGACATGAGTAGCTTCAAAAGTTTTGTGGCATGGCACAAAGTGAGACATTTTTTAGAAATGATATACCACAACCATTATTGAATCATTATTTTGTTGGGTTTGGAGAAGACGCCATATGAAATCCAGGCTGACGTCGATCCATAGTCTGTTGGGAATGGAAAGTGGCATATATAAACCAATATTCTAACCATGAGTTTTTGCTATTTTGCAAATTCTGTACTATTTAATGAATTTACCAACTTCTCATTACATAAGTGGTCAATTAAAATGTTCCTTTACTAAGATAATGGCTTTATCTTTGGTTAAATGCCCAGCTAAACCAAATTCATGACATTCAACAATAATGGCTTACTGAGTAGAGCCGTAGGATATGAATAATTTGTTCTCCTAAAAAAGATGACCATCCTTCATGTGGTAACCCAAAATTTTGAAATAATTTTTTTAAATAAAAATTTCAAATTTCAGTGTCATGTCTTGTCAAAGATGGATGAGGAGGAAGAGAAGCAAAGAGGAGAGAGAAAAAAAAAGAGAAAAACTAATTTTAGCTGCCAGATCACTTCGTCATTTTTGTGGAACTTACTTTGATTGTGATAGGTGACTCTGATCCTATTTCTATTTTCAAATATTTTGATTTCAACTGTTTGATCCTCCCCATAACTAATTAATTCTTTTTTTTAGTTTATTAAACTTCTAATGTGTAACATTTTATATATTACAGATATTTAGATTATGAACTTTTGAATAATTCTAATATGATTGTATTGATCTTGAGTAGTGTATATGATTTTTAGTGAAATGCATACATATGTTTATATTGATGTTTTGATTGATAATTTTATTTCTACTGATATTTTTATTGATAAAATAAATTATATAGTTAGTTATCATATATTAAAAGAAAAAAATAATTCTTTCAAATTAGACTATGGGGTGTGACATTCCAGGTGTTAAAATTGAAATGGAGAAGTTTGACACTTGGCACAAATGGGATCAAAGTTTGACACTCCATTAATATTTAAAAGATGATCATTTTAGCTTATAAAGTTTGTAACAACACATGCTGATGGCTAAGATCATCAGCTACCTAATTATATTGCTTAGATTTATGTTTTAAAACATAATGGATGGATGACATATATTCCACCTAGGTAGCATGTCACCCTTTCAATTTTATATGTACATTAATGAACCACAGGGTCTCATGGTCTGAGAACAAGAAAATTTTAATTTTCAATAAATAGTGATCAAAATGTTTTGGTGATCTAACTACAGCATAAAATTATGTCATATACTGAATATTTTTGCCTTACATCATTGAATTTCTAACTTAAAAAGGCAATGGGATGGCCCCTTTAGCTATGAGCAACTCCTATGTCTATAGTAGATATATGTTTCAACAATTATATATGCTACTCAGGATCTATACAATTATATCACAACTAATATATCATGAATACAAAAGAATAACTAAAATAAAAGAGAATGAACCTGAACTTAACTGATTGTGATCAATCTCACACACATGCTTATTTATCCTGTCCTAAAAATATTTAACCACATATAATGAGCTAAAATGCCTAGCAGAAAATCAAATCTTATAACTAAACTCAAAGCATATTGCAACAATCAAATCATAGCAATTATATTAATATGATTATTGAATCAATACATAAATAATAAAACTGTATAATACATAAGATATTAAATTAGTGAGAGTGTCAAATCACTAAAATAATCATCATATCAATACTATAATCAACAACAAAATCGTATAAAATGGTAAAATCAAATAATCTATAAAGACTGTCAAAATTAAATCAATGTGGCAAAGTCATATAAGAGTGTACACATGTTATCAAGTTATTATACATTAGTATTAAATCAATATCTTAATTGCATGCTTAGTATATCTTGTATATCATGTACTCAATATATATATCATATTTTTTGTATCAATAAATCAATAATAGTGTTAATAATAAATCTGAATAGTAATTTGAATAATGTCTCAAAAATATTCATTTTAGTAGTCACATTAAATAAGTAAGAATTTTTGCTATCATGATAGTTTTCAATGTTGTATCAATGTTAGTAAATCATTAGCTCAATAAAAAGAGTCATCACTTATTTCCCATCGACATAGTAATTAGCACATTATAACACTCAATTACTATCACAATAATTAGTAGAGGAAAATAACAAATTATAGTATTTAAAAGAAATCCCATTAGCTCACAATCCTATATAGGTCAATCAATTTACAACCAACGGGTTAATGAGTCTAACACATTGTTCTCATAGTACTATAATAGTAGTCTCAATTACATATCTACATTCATTTCTAATGCATTATAGTAAATAAAGTGCAATTGAGCTTAATTCAAAGTGTAAAAATATTCTAATGGCAGGCAACAAAAACCCTTACTAAGCAAAATTTTATATTTTAAAAATTAACTAAATTTTAAGGGATTGTATATAACAATATTCTAAAATTTTATTGAACTAAAACATTTTTTTTAGATGTCAAAAAAGATTTTTGAGTAGATAAAAATTGCTACTTTTTCAAAATTACCTAACAAAAAATCTTAAATAAAACTCATAATTTCAATCTCTATAATATATAAAAAATTTACGAGGTGAAAGTTTTATCAATACAAAATTATTCTCATTATTTGATAATTGAAAAACAAATTTGATCAAAAAAAATAATAATAATATAAAATTATTAAAATTAGAAATAGAGTAAATGTTCCGTATAACGAGTCGAGCAAATTTTCTAATAAGCTCTATTGACAAAATATGGTCCGCGGCCTCCAAATCTAAATCTTTATTTTCTCTGTACACATTTCCTCTCAAATTCTCTTATTTTTTCTTTGTTTCTTGGTTTGCCCAAAGGGATGAGAGAAATAGCTTAAGAGATTAGTGTTTTAAGATATTTATAATATAATAATAATATAATATAATTATAATTATATAATTTAAATATTTTTCTCAGTGTAAAATTTATATAAATTTTGTTGGGGCTTTAAAACTTATTAAAAAAATATCCATAAAATAATCCATTTTATTTAAAAAATATTGATAAAATTAATTTGTAAATAGACACCTAACGGTCCTAAAATTCTCAATTGTACTGATAGGTGTCAATTTCTTAATGATTATCACTAGTGTACAAAAATTATGACAAAAAGAATATAATTGAAATATTATACTATTAATATTATGGGAAAGACAATATGTGAATTAGACTTATGTTGGCTCTTAAAAAAATTTATTTGATTGGGTTAAAATATTGACTATTATAATCTACCCACTTTTAAAAAATATCATTTTTGATATTTCTCTTAAGAATTCTGACATAAAATCAATTTAAATCAAATATGTATAATTAAAACTCATAAAAAATACAGTCATGCAGTTCATTCTATCACATGTCATTCAATAATATATGTTATGATATGTCATGCAATCATTTAAATAAATTTTCTACTAGTAAAACTTTTAGGTTGATACTAATGTTCCAGATATTGTAAGTTATATATATGTAACATCACTAGAATACGTACAGTCAATTATAGTGTAGCAGTTTCCCTCTGACAGCTTTGTCATCCTCTTTATTAGTTCGACAGATTTGTCTTCCTCCATATTAGTTAATCTTTCCTTATATGCTCTTGACCCTACATCCTCTGCCCTACAGTATGTCTGGATTATCCTACAAATCAATTCTTCCTCCCAATACCTTCTGAGGATAGTTTGCTGCCCTATGTCCTTGCTATCCACAGTGAAAACATCACCCCTTCAATAAGTAGCTCTAACGTGCATGTCATCAACCACAATGAATGCACTCGTCATAGTTATCAGTAGATGCTACTGATGTAGATCCCCTTGAATCATTATACATGCTTTTATTGTCACACACACTCTCTCTTTCTCTCTCTCTCTCTCTCTCTTTATTTGTTTTATTTATGTTCCTCCTCCTACTAACATCATATATGGAGCTCATCTCATATATGAATGTTGGTACTGCTAAATCAATCTCTATTAGTTTGGCTAGTTCCAACAACTAAAAAAACCTTAAATCTATAAATGTGCTAATAAATGTCTCAGCTCCTTGTTTAACTCTCCTCGTTAGTAGGAATCAAGTGAGGAGCATATATAGCTAGTAAATTAAACCTAGCCTCATATTGCATCACTGTTATATATCCATACTTTAACTTGATAAAAGCTTTGTATATCTATTATTGGGCTGAAAGAGGTACAAACCACATCCTGAATATTATAGTGAACTCATTCCAAGTGATCTCAGTATTGATCTTCCCTTAGAATTTATCTCTGTTATCTAACCCATCATTTCTTTGTGTCTCCTTTAAACAAGAACACCACCAATGATACCTTCTAGCACTCCGAACACTACATGTTGTCAAAGAAAAAAAAAAATTTATCATTAGTAATCAATCTTCTACAGTCAGAGGTCCTAAAGCTCCTTTCAATAATGGAGGCTTCATCTTATAAAATATATGTATGTCTTTTTCTCTCTCTTCTTTTTTACTTTCAGCTGACTTACTCTACGTATCTCCCATTACATGTATTATAATAGTAGCCAACTGCATCAAACTATCTGATGACACTAAAGCTGCATTGTGCTACTCATTTGGTATATCATGCTCTCGCAAATTCATTATAATTGTTTATTTTTTAATGATTCTATTTGATCTGAATAATTCATATAAACAATCAAATATATATGAAAAGTAATGCACCTTAAATTACTCATTCAACCCAACTCTCCATCAATTTCTATAGCTCTGATAATAATCAATTCTTCCAGCAATTTTGCGCTAATACTACCTGTGATGCTCCAGAATTTAATTTGGAAGAAGTTTTTTATCTTTTAATTTTACACAACTAGAACTCTCTAATTTCTTTTATCAATATAAATAATAACAAAAATAAAACTATCGATCAAAATATAAATATATACATTAGTATTTATTTTTTAAAAATCATATACACTACTTAGGATCTATACAATCATAACACAACTAATCTATCCTTAGAACAAAAGAATAACTAAAATAAATAAAAAGAAACGTGAACTTGAAAGATCTTGATTAATCTTACACACCTGCTTCTCTACCTTGACCTGAAAATTTTTTTTTTTTTTTATTTTTTTTTTTTTTTTTTTGGTTAAAACCCACTCATGGGGCCTACGTGTTAATATTCAAAAAGGTTACAAAAGTCCTTAGAAGGATCCTTCAGCCCGCAAATGCTCAGAAGAGCTACAAATATAAAAGGAAAAGAAAAACCTAAAGGCCAATGGATCCATTAACTACAGATACAAAAAGAACAACCTAAGGACCTCGGGCTGTGAGTCAACAGCACCCAAAAAAGGAAGAACTTAATATGACCGTTCAGCTCGAACTTCCTGCAAAAACACTTAAAATAACAGCATAAAATATTAGAAAACCAAAAATAGATTACCTTGCGATCAATATTGCTAGAACCATAGGGATTCCAAAGATTCCTTGTTACAAATTCTGCCTTGTTGTTAGTGAATTTCATCCGCATTGCCCTACAACCAGCACACGAATCCTGCACAAAACGAGCGCGAAGCTCCAAAAACCTGCAAAGGAAGCCTGCCAGGATACTAGGAAAACAACTAAACATACTATTAAAAGAGTAAAGAAGAAGAAAAGGACAGTAAAAGGGAAGACCCCTCAAGCCTGGACACTTGCCCGAAGAAAGAGACCTGTAATAAAAATAAAAATGAGAAAATAACCGGAGGATAAGCCAGCCAAAATCACTCCCAGACCACCCAACAGAGCGCAGCCACAGCCACAGCCCAATCCAGCCAACAATCAACATCCTCAGCAATAACCACAGAGACAAGAACGGCCAAAGACAGGCACCAGAGAAAAGCTTGACAAAAGAAGAACAACCAACCACGAAAGAAACCAGAGAAACAGGGCAGACAGCACCCCCCTAGAGCCAGATTTCCACATTGACCACACCCACGAAGAACTGGACAGAAAAATCCAGCCAAAAATCAACCCCTCAGTATCAAGCACCCAGCACCAGCAACCAATACCAGAAAAAAACACCCAGACAGAGCCAGCAACGACCAAAGACAGCATCCCCCTAGAACCAGGAAACCACAGAGACCACACCCACCAAGAACTGGACAGAAGACTCCAACCAAAAAACAACCCCCACAGCTTTAACAACCCAGAAACAGCAACCTGCACCCGAAAAGCCCCCCAGACAGCACGAGCAGAAAAAGGGGGTAAACCCCAAGAAAAAAACCAAAAACTAGATTCCCAGAACATAGGGGACATTGTTTTTATTTAAATTAATCAAGCCTTTGATCTGCACAGAAAGTTCATTAAAGGGAACATCAGAAATAACGTTAAATTTACTCCCAAGTAAACTCATGGCCCTAGCCGCAGAATTAACCTCAGAAGGAATCATGTTGTAATAACAAATGATAGAATCCTGTATAAACTTAATATCTCTGCGAGAGTAGAAGAAGGAATGGCCACATCTGCAACCATCCTCCTCAAGCAAGGCTTCAAGATTCTCATTCAAGTTATATTCCAAAATAATACTATCAATTTCAAGCCCAACACACATTTGGAGCCCGTGAAGAACAGCCAGCAAAAAACCCCCTAGGCGATCCATACCAGCAGTCCTACCCGCAAACCCCAAGACATACTCCCCATTGAAATTTCTAATTAAACCACCAATACACCAGTCGCTGCCCTCCCTCATAATATCAATGTTCAATTTAAAAGTATTAGCAGGAGGTTTAGACCACACACCCACCGTGCTACGCTGGACTTGAGAGTAACCCTCCAAAGCAATCCCAAACTCCTCAAGAGTGAACACCACTTTAGTAAAACTCTTATAAGAAAGAAGATTAGCAAGGAACAGAGAATTAACTTTAATCATATATAAGAGCTAAAAAGCCCAATAGGAAACCAAATCTTAAAACTAAACTCAAAACATGATAAAAGACCAATATAAATGTTAATAGTTAAACCATAATATATGCATTCATATGATCATTAAATCAGTGCATAAATAGTAAAATTATACGATATGAAAGATATTAAATCCTTATAAGTGTCAAATAACTAAAGATATCATCATATTGATATTATAATCAATAGAGAAATCATATAAAGTAATAAAATTAAATCATCTATAAAAATTATTAAAATCAAATCAATGTAACAAAAAATCATATAGGAGTGTACACATACTATCAAGTTATTATATATCAGTATTAAATTAATATCTTAATAATATAATTAGTATATCATGTATATCACATACTCAATATATATATATATATATATATATATATATATATATATATATATATATATATATATATATATATATATATATATATATCATATTTTTTATATCAATAAATCAGTAACAATGTTAATAATAAATCCATACAATAATATGAATACTATCTAAATAACATTCATTTTAGTAGCCACACTAAATAAGTTAGAATTCTAGCTATCATAATATTTTTCAGTTATTGTATCAGTATTAATAAACTATTGGCTTAGTAAATAGAGTCGTCATTCTTTGTCCATTGGCACAGTTATCATCTCCTTATAACTCTGAATTAGTATTACTTGAATTAGTAAAGAATAACATGAAATCATAGCATTTAAAGAAAATCTTGTTGACTCATCATTTGGTATAGGTCAATCAATCTCCAACCAATGGGTCAACCAATCTTTACTTATCTTTTAAACACATATTCTTATCAAAGTAATATAATAGTAATCTCAATCACATGTCTACATTCATTTATAATGTATTACATCAAATTATATATAATTGAGCTTAATTTTAAAATTAATTGTCAAAACATCCTAATAGTAGGCAACATAAAACATTTACATTTTTCAAAAATTAACTAAATTCCTATGGATTGTATATAACAACTTTTAAAGCTTTTATTGAATTAAAGAACAACTTTTAGGTGAAATAAATTTTTGAGTAGTTAAAAATTACTACTTTTTAAAATCGCATGATTAAAAATCTCAAATAAATACTTAAAATGCTTATAATCTTAATCTCTATATCATATAAAAAGTTACACGGTAAAAGTTTTATCAATACAAAATTATTCTCATTTTTCGGTAACATAAATATAAATTTGATCAGAAAAATACTAAAAATAAAATATTATTGAAATCAAAGCTAGGATAAAGATTCCTTATAGCGAGATGAGCAAATTTTCTAATAGGCTTGATTGACGAAAATCACTTTGCGATCTCCAAATCTTAATCTATATTTTCTCTATCCTTACATTTCCTCTCAAATTCTCTCATTTTTTATGTGTTTCTGGATTTGGCCAAAGGGATGGTAGAAATGGCTTAAGATATTAGTGTTTTAAGATATTTATTATATAATAAAATTATAATTATATAATTTAATTACTTTTTCTCAATATAAAATTTATATAAGTTTTTTTGGGGCTTTAAAAATCATAGAAAATTATCCATTTAATAATCCATTTATTTAGAATATATTGGTTAAATCAGTTTATAAAATGGATACCTGATAGTTCTAAAATCTCCACTTATACAGATGTGTCAATTTCTTAAAGATTTTTACTAGTGTTCAAAAATTATAAAAAAAAAATTATGTAATTAAAATACTATAATATGAATATTATGATGAAGAAGATTTATGATTTGGACTTATATTGACTCTAAAAAAAATTATTTGAATCAGTTAAAATATAATTTATTATACAAAGGCTAATGTTAGGCCATACAGAACCTTTGTTGATCAGCTCTTCAACTTGTCATTACAATTCTTCATATTCGTTGGGTCTAAGTCGATAGGCCAGTTAGCTTGGAAGTACCGAACCTTATTGAGGATCTATCATGTGATGTATGTCCTAGATGGGAGATAGTCATGCATGAATTTCTTGGGATAAAACATCAGTATACTGATATAGCAGTGGGCAGATAGCTTCATGTTGGATAGAATGGGCAACTTCATTCTCCTCCACCACCACCAATATATACCACTACTGAGTTGCTCGCCATTCCTTAATGAACAAAGTTCTAGTTAGTAGGTTTGGTGCTATGGGGTACTCTTCCACCAAAGCAGGCAATGATGCTAATATTAATTTTTGACTATTACGTATGAATGAGTAGGTTTTGGCAGTGACATTTTGTATAGTATTTCTATCATGGCTCAAAATCAAATTTGAAATAATTATCTATTTATAATTTAAATAATATATCAGAGCTTCTATAAATTATTAATATAATTAAGCTTCCAGTAAAAGTAATTAAAATCATATACCTCAAAATAATTTATAATTTTTATTTACCAAAATTTTATATACACTAGTTAAGAGATCAGTATAATTATTAATCTTTCACACGCTTTTTCTCTCGTCTCCCTAAAGCGCCGCCTCGGGTGATTTAGGGTTTCCTCCCTTCCGCCTCTCTCAATGCTTATTCGTCTTTGGTCCTGTGCAGTTTCTACTTGGTTTTCAGAGTTTCGTTCGTTTTGTGGGCTCGTGGTACTTCTCTATCCTATTAGGGCTTTTTGGATGGCTCGGTTTCTAACCTCTAACCCTTGGGGGAAGGTGGATTTTTTTACCTTGGAAGGTGATGAAGCTGCAAAATCACCAACTCGATCTTTCAAAGATGTGCTCTCTGTAAACCCGATGGCAGGTGATAAGATTCCTAACTTAACTCAATTGGTTTTTAATGGTGTTCCAGCTATTCTTCTTTTTGATGAGGATGTGCTTAAACTGTCATCCCCTTTTCAGTTCACACTTGTTGGTAAGTTTGGTCTGCGTAGACCAAATCTAGATTCGATCTGTCATTTTTTTATAACCTTAAATTATCTGGTTTTTTTTTCTGTTGGTTTGATAGATGCTCGTCATGTTGCTATTCAACTTTCAAATGATTTGGATTATAGTAGGGTGTTTGCTAGAAGAGCATATTTTATCAATAACTGCCAGATGCATGTTCTTAAATGGACTCCGTTTTTTAATGTTAAAGAGGAATCTCCAATAGTTCCGATTTGGATTTCATTTCCTAATTTATGATTACATTTTTTTAACCCTAAAGTTCTGCATGCTCTTGGATCTATATTTGGTCGTACCTTAAAAATCGACCAGGCAACGGCATCGAGAACTCGTCCTTCTGTGGTGAAGATTCTGATTTAAGTTGATATTTCTAAAAAGCATGCTAAGGAAATTTGGGTGGGATCTAAAGGTTTTGGTTATTTTCAAAAGGTTGAATTTGAAAAGGTTTCGAATTTCTGCTCTCATTGTAAGATTCATGGTCATGTTGTTTCTGAATGCTTTAAGTTACATCCTAATTTGAAAAAGAAACCTGTGGAACATACAGATTTGCATGCTATTAATTCAATAAATTTAGATGTTATTTCTCATGTTGTCGATATTGAAATTACTGGAACTGAGGTCCCAGATGCTCCTGCAGTTACTTCTGGGAATCTTGTCCCTGTGGACCCTGTTTTGTCGGGTAACAATTATATTGTTTTAAATAATCTTAGTAAGGAGAATAATGTGGTGATCAATGAAGGTGTTAAGGAACCTGATATCTATGTTTCTATTGACTCAATGCTTAATATTTCTAAAGCTAATCATGTTCCGGTACCCAATCCTGCGAATGGCTCTGTTCTTGAAATTGATAGTTTTGAAAATGAGGGCTATGAAGAAGGGGTGTTTCTCCCTAACCCGGTTAAGGATGTTTTGAAGGATGAGTTAACAAGAGATGAAAAAGAGGATTCCATGTCCTCTAATGGTGTTGGTACTACCTCTAATAATGAAGAGGAGGAGGATCTTACAAAGGTAAGTAGAAAGAAGGGTAAGAATATTAAATATTCCTTGCCTTCGACGACTCGATCTACTAGAACTAAAACTTCTTCAAAACCTAGTAATGGTTAATGCTCTTATTTGGAATATTAGAGGTATTCGGGGTAATGATTCGGTTACTCGAGTTAAAAATCTTTGTAGGATTCACAATATTCAGCTTCTGGTTTTACTTGAGCCACTTATTTCTAGGGATAAACTTGATAATATTGCTATTCGTTTGGGTTTTTCTTAAAAATTTGCCAACTGTTCTAACAAAATTTGGATTTTTTGGAAAAATGCTTTTAATTTAACTATCTCTGATGACTTTCACCAAGTTGTTAATGTTCACATTGTTTTTTTAAACTTTATATGCAATGCTTCTTTCGTCTATGCTTCTTGCACTAGAGTGGGCAGCCTTGTTTTATGGGATCAGTTATCGTCTTTTTCTGACGCCTTTACAGTATCGTGGTTTGTTGGAGGGGATTTTAATACTATTTGTAATTCTAATGAGAGAAGAGGGGGTCGTTCTCCTAACATAAATTCTATGGAAGATTTCAATTCTATGATTAGTGATTGCAATTTACATGATATTGATTTTTTTGGTAGTGCTTTTACTTGTAGTAGAGCTAATTTATGGCAAAGACTTGATAGAATTTTATTTAATAATGAATGGCTGGTGAGTTTTCCTATGACTCATGTTGAACATTTGAGTAGAAATGCTTCTGATCATGCGCCTTTACTTTTGATTATTAATGTTAATATGCTTCAAGTGCCCTCTGCTTTTCTATTTCAGAATATGTGGTTGTCTCATAAGGATTTCAATAATGTCATTCATTATAATTGGTCGCGCCTATTGCTCCGAATAAAGATATTTATGGTATACCTAGGCTTTGGGCAAAGTTGAGCAGATTGAAATAAGTGTTGAGGTGGTGGAATAAAAATGTTTTTAAAAACATTTTTACTAATATCAAAGAAGCTGAAAAGGAGGTGATTGAATTAGAGAAGCTTTATATGGATAATCTGATTTATGATAACATTTCTGCCCTGAATGATGTTAAAACTAAGCTTGGTTTATTGCATGACCAAGAGGAAACATATTGGAAAAAGAAAGTTGATTATTGAGGGAATAGAAATACTGAGTTTTTTCATGCGTTGGCTAATAAAAAGAATGAGAAATCATATTTTTAAAATGCTGGGTGATGAACGGGATACTATTGAGAATGAGGAGGACATTATTAGTTCTGGGGTTAACCATTTCAAAAAAAAAATTTAATAATAATGTTAATACTAGTCCCATATATAACTCGTTCATTGTTCCTCATTGTATCAATGATAGTGATAATCAAATGTTGGTGAATACTTCTTCTGAGGAGGAAGTTTGGAATACCGTTAAGGATATAAATAATGATTCGGCTGCGGGTCCGGATGGCTTTACCACTAATTTTTTTGTTAAGTCTTGGAATATTATCAGGCATGATGTTTTAGTTGAGGTTAAAGATTTCTTTAAAGGTATCTCTTATCCAAAAAAATTCTCTGCTACTAATATTATTTTAATTCCCAAAATGAGGTTGCTAACAATTTGAACGATTTCCGTCCTATCAGCCTTTATTCTTTTTTTAATATACTTATATCTAAAATTATGGCTTCAAGGCTTGTTAATATTTTGCCTAGAATTGTTTCTGTCAATCAAACCAGTTTTGTGAAAGGAAGGAGTATCTTTGATAATATTCTTCTTGCTCAAGAGATTACTCATGATATCAATTCCAAGGTAAAGGGTGGTAATATTATTTATAAACTTGATATTACTAAAGCTTATGATAATTTGAATTGGAATTTCCTTTATAATGTTTTATCTTTATTTGGTTTCAGTCAAGCTTTTATTCAATTGGTTAGAAATAGTATTGAGAATTGTTTCTTTTTGGTTATCATTAATGGGAGAAATCATGGTTTTTTTAAGTCTTCGCAAGGCTCGAGATAAGGTGACCCTTTATCTCCTGCTTTGTTCATTATCTCTCTAGAGGTTTGGAGGAGTTATACAAAAGGCATCATTCCCTGTTTTATCGTACTATGGGAGGTATGCCGATTACCTTTCTTAGTTTTGCTGATGATTTTATTATTTTCGCTAATGGCTCGGTTAACAACATTAAAGTGTTAGTTCAATTTTTAATTAATTTCCAGAATATGAGTGGTTTTAATTGCATATTAATTTCTAGAATATGAGTGGTTTGGCGATTAATAAAGATAAAAGTACGTAGTTTTTTGGTGTCTAAAGGTGTGAGTAAAGGTAAGATTAATACTATTAAACATATTTGTGGTTTTAATTGCATTCCTTTGCCTATCAAGTATTTGGATACACTGATTTTTAAAGGGAGAAAGAGGAATCATATTTTTGAAAATATTATTACTGTTTTTCAAAAGAAAATTGCCAATTGGAATTCAAACTTCCTATCTTTTAGTGGTAGACTAGTTCTGATTAAAATCGTTTTAAATTCGATTCCCATCTATATTTTTCATACTTTGAATCCGACTATTTCTATTTGTTTAAGAATGGAAAGGATGATAAACAAGTTTTTTTGGTGTGCCAAAAATAATAGTAATTGTATCTATTGGTCTTCTTGGAACAAAGTGTGTGGGGCTTTAAATGAAGGTGGTTTAGGTTGCAAAAGTTTTATGGATACTATTAGAGTTTTTTCTTACAAATTATGGTTTACTTTTAGATCTAATATTAGTCTGTGGGCTCAATTCATGAATGTTAAATACTGTAAAGGTTTGTATGCTACCTCTTGTACTTATAAGAAAATCGATTCTCTGGTTTGGAAAAGGCTCTGTAACATTAAATGGGAAGTTGAACATTTTATACAATGAGGTTTGGGCAAAGGTGACATATCTTTCTGGCAAGATAATTGGTTAGGGTGTGGTTCCATTGATAACCTTCTGAATAATTTTACTATGCTTAATACTAAGGTGTACGAATTCTTTGATAATGGGACTTGGAATGTTGATAAACTTAGAGAGTGTTTTCCTTTGAACTTAACTAGCATTAATGTTGAACTTCCTTTACAATTATAGTGCAATGATAGTATTTTATTTAAATCCTCTCCTTCTGGGATTTTTAGTCTTAAAAATGCTTGGGAGAACTTTCGCATCAAGTATAACAAATCGGTGATTTACTCTGCTATTTGGCACAATAACATTCCCTTATCTTATTCCATTCTTGCTTGGAGATGCTTGAAAGGTTTTATTCCTGTTGACACTTTACTTATGAAAAAAGATTTTATCATCATGTCTAAATGTCAGTGTTGCTTTAATATCGAGAATTTGGACCACGTTTTTGTTAATGGAAATATTACTAAGAAATTTTGGAGTTTTTTCTTTGACATTGCTCATAAAGATAACTTGAGTTAGCATGATAGTATCAGTTCTATTCTTGAGTCTGGGGTGACCAAATCCAAAGGTCATATTTATAACTTATTACCTATCCTTATTTTATGGTACCTTTGGAGAGCTAGAAATGAAGCCAAGCATAAAGAGATTCAAATGGATGCCATACCAATTATTGCTAATGTTAAATACAAAATTTTATAGCTTCACGCCACTAACATGATTTCCGGAAAAAATTTTAAAAACTGTGTTGATTTGGCTTTGCATTTCAGGATTTTTATGAATTCTGATACTTCCATCATTGTTGATAGAATTGTGAGGTGGTTGAAACCCCCCCCCCCCCCTACCATTTTTTTTTAAGTTGAACTCTGATGGCTCGGTTGGTATTAATTCTGTGGGTATGGGTGGTATTATTCATAATCTTCATGGCGATGTTATTATTGCTTATGCTGCTCCTTTAAACCACTGTGAGGTTATTTTTGCCAAGATAATGGGTTTGTCTTTGGGTCTTGAATTATGCCATATAATTGGCATAGCTAATGTGGCTATCGAGGTGGATGCTTTAAGTTTAATTCAGTTTATTCAAAAGGAGAATATGGGTCATCCTAATCTATTTTATAATATTAGAAGAATTAATCAGTTGTTTGCTGACCTGAATTATACCATGGCCCATATTTTTCGTGAGGGAAATGCTTGTGCTGATTGGTTGGCCAAGTTGGGCTGCCAAATTAATGTTGTGAAGGAATTTGAGGAGCCTAATATGCCTCTTGTTCTTAGAGGTTTAGTAAGGCTTGATAAACTGGGTTTATCGTATATTCGATCGGGTTAGTGTCTGTTTGTTTTCTTTTTGTTGGTTGGTTCTTTTATTTGCTTGGGTTCTAGGTTCGATTGTTTTTCTTATGTTCTTTTATGCCTGGGAGGTGTATTCCTTATTGTTTTGCAGCATCTTCATGTTGACTTATTTGATCTGGTATTGTCGGCTAGGGAAGTCTGTGAGGTTTTCTCTGTGCCTCTGGTTGATTGTCGTTCAGTTTTTAGCGGGTGCTGGAGGTGTTGGACCTGGGAGCTCTATCTTAACCTGAGGTGTATGTGCTTTTTACTTTCCTTTGGATCTAATTTTTGATGGTCGAGCTTTGCCAGTCTATTGTTTCTATGGCTGGAACATGCAGGATTTACTCCATGGATGACTGGTAATTTTTTATCCTTGCCTGTTTTTTTAGTTTTAGGCTTTGCTGTGAAATTTTTGCAGGTTTTCTATGACCTGGAGGGGATATTTTGCCAGAAAATTTTTACTGATTGTTTTATTCTAGAGCTTTCTATTTTTTGGGTGCTTCCTTCATGGCGCCTTAGAGTGTATCTAGGCAATTTTGTATTTTGTTTAGATGGGGAGGATCGGCCCTTAGGTTTTCTTTCTTTAAATGATTGTAGCTCTTCGAGCATTAGTGTGCTGATTTACTCCTTAAGGACTTATAATTTTGAATTATATTAACGCGAAGGCTCCTTTGTGGGTTTCAAGTAAAAAAAAAATCTTTCACAAGCTCTTAACTACAAAAGATTGAAAGAAAATACATAATGAAATCTAAAAAGATGTTAGAATCTCTACCAATCTCACTCTTCCTGGTCCTGATCCTTTCATGATATGAAATCATTAAATTCATATAATGAGTTAAAAAGACCAGCTGTATGTCAAACTCACCAAAGCTTTCAACATAAGGTTAGAAGAATCAATATGCATACTTAGTTCACTTAATAAAATCAATCTCATCAATGATTAGTTATCATCTGTAAAGATCAAGATAGTCAATATTAAAAGTTGAAAAATTATTATAATAAATCTAGGAATCAATAATAGGCATGAGATTTAGTAAATCAGTAAAACAACAATAATGTAATCGTTCAAGCATTAGTAAAAAGAATCACAAGAACATATTTATCAGTGCTGTCAATTATACATAATCAGTACTTATATGCATTCATATGTTATCTATGTATATATGTTATTACTCTATATATCAATGTTATTGATACATGCATCAAGATATGATTTAATATGATATGATATCTTGCTTTAATGTGGTGTTTTTAGCTTCTCATCTATTCATTCTTTTTTGTCATTATATCATTAGCATTCATCTTTTATTTATATTATTATAGATAGCTTTCAAAAATTATTAAGAGTCATCACCCTCTGCCCATCGGCACAATGCAGTCAGCTGTTATAGGCTACAATTAGAACAACACCACAAATCACCTTTAAAGGAAAGCCAGTCAGTCCACCATCCTACATATATTATACTTGTCAACCCATTTTATAGTGATAACAGCCAACATTTCTTACTTATACAAATGCCACAATCAAAAAGCAGTATGAAATAGTCAATTTTATTCAATACAAAAAAAAATCTTTAAAATATCTATGACTTAAAAAAAATTATAACTTTAATTCTACCTAATGAAATTCAATGATGTTTTTATCAAAATATAAATACTATTCATATTTATATACAAAAAGTTATACGATAACAACTCAATAAATCAAGTTAAAATATATTTTTATTTATTTAGGAGAGAATAAATTCGTCAAATTCAAAATCCATTCAATGATTCCACACTCCGCTAGAGGTTACCTCCCAGCTCACCCATACATTGGTCTTACTATTTCATCATCGTTGTAGCTTTCTTGATGGAAGGTGTTGACCCCTTCTTCTTCTTCTTCTTCCCGTCTTCTTGTAGGTTACCGCTGTTCAAACCTTGTAAGGCATTGCTGTAGTTGAGCAATCTCACGATGTATATCCTCCATCATCGCTTCCTGAATTGGTCTTTGTTGATTTCATTGAGGCGGCATCTTTGCCGGCTCTGATACCACTTGACTCTGGATGTGGGAGTAGTCGCAGCTTAAAATAGACGAGGGATAGACATAGCACGAGTTGTAGGAATCACAGCTAAAAAAACCCAAGAATATTGATTCATTTTGTCAATTCAGCGTGTTCAAGGCCCAAACATGCACAAATTGGTGCAATTTCGAACTCACTAGATTCATCTCATTCAAATACTTTGCCTCAACTACAAATTTGCAGAAATCATAATCTAGATGGATTTTGAAATAAATTTCAGTATTTTCAAATATATTTCAAGGTCATTTTAGGATCCAAAACTTAACGTAGAAGTTCATTATTACTCAAATTAGTTTTACAAGCAACATCAAATTTTTATCTTTCTTCGTTTCTCGAGTCATATTCTCAGCCTTACCTGCTACGTACAGAGTCGCTCCTACTAGAAACAACTATAAAATAAGAACTATTTAATTTCCATCAGAAAAGAATCTCTCGGACGCATTAAATCCACTAATCGGTGACTTGTGTTTTTTTTTTATCTCCAATCAACCATGAGATGTCTGTTTCTCCCCTTTGTTTACATAGAGTTCTGCGCTGGAACAAACTCAAAAACATTATAGAAGTTTCCAAATGCCAATAAATAAGCTAGATGCCCTCTAATCATCTTATAACTGTTATTATAATATCATTAAATTAAGAAGGACCTTGATACAAAGAGAGAGAGAAAGATGAGAGAGAACTAGCAAGCTGTGTCACTTGAAAGAGAAGCGAAGAAGAAGAGTGGAGTTGAAGCCAACATGTGAGGGCATTTAATGCGAAGTGGGCATAAGACTCGGGTAATGGAAACTTGTAGTTTCAACTTTTGATTCCATTTTGAGTTTTTTTTATTTCCAACACTTCACTGCTCAGTAGCTGTACCTCTCTTGCTTTTATAATCTCTAGAGCTTTAATTTGATGTCGGATCTCATTAATACGATTCCCTCTATGGTTGTGTTTCTAACTTCTACTGATTATCAAACCATGACCTTTGGTTGAAGATTTCTGATCATTAGTCAGCATCATGTCAGGGACTAATTGCATGCATATTTTATGAATTTTTTTTATGGATATACGTAGTTTATGTTTAAATGAGCAATGTGTTGAGCTCAGGGGCGGAACCAGCTTCAATTTTGAGGGGGGCAAATACAACACAAAAATAATTAAATATTAAAAAATATTATTATATATCCATATATTACGACAAGTTTTTTAAAAAAAATTAAGCAAGAAAAATAAAGAAAAAAAAGTATAATAAAACAGTCATGAAAAGCATGATAGAGAATATTAGAACTAAATGTGAAGAAATATATAGATATTTTAGGGCAAGTTAGGATAAAAATATTTTTTAGGGGGGGGGCAAAAAAAAATTTCAGGATGGGTAAAAATTTTTTTACTCTCCTATAATTTTTTTTTTTTTTTTACTCTTATAAAAAAAAAATTTTTTTTTGAGGGGGGTCAATTGCCCCCCCCCCCTAAGCTATTAGTAGTTCCGCCCCTGGTTGAGCTTATGATATATGCCAAATTTGTCCAGATATGCCAAATTCTTTTAATTAATCTTTTTTACTTATGATTAAAAAGGAAATCCGATCCTATTGAATTTAATGAGTTTTATCTTAATTTTAAGTTCATTGGATTCATTAAATTATTTACATGATAATTTTTATTATATCATTTAGGTAATTAGTTTAAAATAAATTATGACATAGCATCCAAGTTAGTACAAGCCAGGGTCCCATTGTTATACGTCTATTATCCGTTTGGTAGAGGAGAGAATATTTTTAATAGTTTTAAAGGCTTATTTTACAGGAGAACTTAATTATCATATATGTACTCATTCTAAGCGAATGACAAAACTTTTGAATTTGAAAAGCTTTCATTGTAAGATTCTTGTGAAGCTTCTCATTGAAATAAATAGTTCATCAAGCAAAACAATTCTTGAAAGTTTTCCATCTTGTTGCATCAATATTTAGAAATTATGTAAAGGTGCTTTGTATTGTACATCTTTTTCTTTATTTATTAATTTGAGATTACATTGTAAAAATTTTGTGATAATCTTTGAATCACCAATGAAATTTAAGAGAACTTTAACTTGGCTTTTTATTTATGAACTTTAGGATTTATAGATTACGTCAAGTAGATCTTGGAAGAGTTTTGTGAAGTTGAGTGCATTTGTCGAATCACATAGTAGGCCCTGTTAATTGCCATTTAACAAAGGTTTTGTAAATGGTACTCCACCTATTCAAGAGAGTCGGTAGAGATTCTAGAATGACAGATCAAGTTAGAGGAGTTTATGTTTAGGATGGAGTTACGCAACATATCTGTTGGTTGGAAGCTTTGATTATTAATCAAGAGATCTTGTATTTGCTTTAAGGACTAGTAACTTTTTTGAATAATTAACACGTAAGTCCATAATTTTTTTCAGAAAGAAGAACTTTTGAGTTTTAGTTTTGTTTATGTGATGTGTATATGAATTTTATTTAATTGATCTAAATATAAAAAATATAAAAACAAGAGTAGAGTTTGGCTTATAATGATCAGCTCATCAGTGAAACATTTCCATAACTGAAATAAACTTGAATAGTTTTGTAACGTGGATTAGTGTGACAATTTGGCAGCGAGTGGTGGGAATTTTTAACCGAGGAAAAGAATAGTTTGTCAGAAAGACAACAAACTGAGCATTAAATGTTTCAACGACAGATTAAGAACAGAAGCTAAGCTTCCATATGGCCATTGACCAAATCTTGAAGCATCACTAATTGTATATGACAATTCAGCTTATGAGATAAATCGTCGTTATCTCAAGTTCTTTTATCAATACCTTCAATAAATGTTTTATCTCTAACACCTCATAAACAAGGAAATAAATATACTAATCAAAATGAGAATTTCTTTATTTTTGTCCTAAAGATGAAGCAGATATAATGAAAAGTTTTTTGTTGGGCCAATTAAAATATTAAAGTAATGTTTTTCATTATTATTATATGTATTATTCTGTAATATGATATTGTGTTGATTAATATCCATATAGATTGTTCAATGCATATATTTTGATGCCAAATGAGGCAGCGCTATATATATATATATATATATATATATATATATATATATATATATATATATAATATATATATATATATATATATATATATATATATAAGTTAAAACCCACGTACGGGCTTACGCGTTAATTAAAGGAAGAATTACACAGTCCTTAAAGGGACCTCTAGCTCGCTACTGCTCGAAAGAGCTACGAACACAATAAAAAAGCCTAAGAGCCGGAGTTCCCTACTAATCAAAATTACAATAATATCTAGTAACATTCTAAAAAATAAAAAACAAAGGCAAAGGGAAAAGGAAACACAATCAGCAAAGCCCTCCGAACAGCATGCGAACCTTCCCAAAACGAGCGCGGAGCTCCAAAAAACCAGAAGGACATGCCAACACGAACGAGTATCCAGCACAAAACGAGCGCGGAGCTCCAAAAACCTGCAAAAGAGGCCTGCAAAGATACTAGGAAAAGGAATAAGCAATAAGGAAGAACAAAAAACAAAAAACAGATTCAAAGTAGGAAGGGAAAGCCAACTCCCCGGGAAACCAAATTCCAAGAGAAGAACAGCACAAACAGCAGCTAACCGATCCACAGCAAACTACCACGACAGAAACATAGCCGCTGAAACCACCACCAGATAAACAAAAGGCCAAGCAAGGAGCCTCCAGCAACCAGAAGCAAACAGGCAATAAACGATACCCCGCCCATAAGCCACCAGAAAAAACCAAGAGAGCGAAGAAATACAGCAACGCCCAGAAAATACAGCAACTAAACAAAACAAGAAGCTATCTCTCAATAATATACGGCGTACCATTCCTATCCAAATTAATCAAACCTTTAATCTGAACAGAGAGGTTATTAAAAGATAACTCAGTAATACCATGGAATCTACCGCCAAACAAAGCAAGCTTCGTGGCAGCCGAATTCACAACAGGGCAGACATTAATAAAATGGCAATTAATGAACTCCATGAAATACTGAATACTTCTGCAGATGTAGAAATGAGAGTAACCATACAAACCACCTTTACTAATCACTAAAGCTTTAATATCGTCATTAAAATGCCCCTCAATCTCAATATTCTGAATAAATAAACCAGCAGAAATATTAAGACCTTGACAAACAGCCAACAACAAAGCAGACCGCTTATCAACAGCCGCAGAATTGCCAGCAAAACCCAAAACAAAGTCCCCAGCACAGTTTCTAATCAACCCCCCAATACACCAACAATTCTCAATCAGAGAAACATCAATGTTCAACTTATACCAGTTAAAGGCAGGTTTCATCCAAATAACAGACTTCATACCATGAGAATTAGCACAAGATTCAAAATGAATCCCAAAAGAATCCATAACAAACACAACCTTATAAAAACTTTTAAAAGAAATAAGCTTAGCAGTAAACAGAGAATTAACTTTCTCCTTAATTCTATCAATAATGTAATGATGGTTCATAGCGTTACCATTAAAACGGGAGTCATTTCTAGCCAACCAAAGAAACCAACAAATCAAAAGAGGGATAGCATTTCTAATATGACCTTTAATACCCACCATCCAAACATCCATCAAATATTGGACCGAACAATTCGGAAACCAACCATAAACCCTGAAAAGATCCTCGAAGTAATTCCACACCTTGGTAGCAATAGGGGAAGACACAAAAACATGTTGTAAATTTTCCACATTAGAACAACATTGACATTTCGAAGTAATAAACAAGCCTCTATTCCTAAGAATCTCATCAGTAGGAATAAACTTCTTCAAAATTCTCCAATTAAAAACGGAAATAGAAGTAGGAATGCTCTTATGCCACATCATTTTAAACGGTTTAATAGGCTCTTTTTTATTTCTAAACACATGCCAAGCCTCTTTAGTCCGGAAGTTACCGTCACTAGAAAAAGTACAAAGTAAAACATCTTTAGCCGCACAATTAAGAGGAAGGTTGAAAATCAAATTACAAATAAAAACCGGGAGAACAGAAGAAAGTTTCTCCATATCCCAGCTATTATCCGCATAAAAGAAATTAACTTTAACTGAACTCAAAGAAACAGTATTCAAAAGAGAATCAATGGAAGAACCATTAATCCACCGATCTTGCCAAAAATAAATGTTACCTTCCCCAAGGCCCCAAGCTAAACAAGGTTCAATTTTCCATTTAATCTGAACCATACGATGCCAGACTTTAGAATGCCCTTTAGAGAAGTTACATAGGGACGGATGAAGAACCCCACAGTACTTCTCCTGCATAAACTTAGCCCACAAAGTGGCATTAGCCCTGAAATTATACCATAGTTTAAAAGAAAAAGCAAGAGCCAAATCAGACATCGATTTGCAACCAAGATCTCCTTCCGGTTTAGTCCCACAACACTTTTCCCATGAAGACCAATTAATTTTCGAATTGCTAGAAGATCCCCGCCAAAAAAATTTGTTGAAAATCCTATCAATCCTCAAACACACCATCTTAGGAGGAAAAAGAACTTGAAAAGAATAAACCGGAGACGAAGCCAGAACACTTTTAATAAGAACCAACCTACCCCCAAAGCTCAAAAAATTAGAATCCCAAGAAGACAAACGATTAAGCACTTTGGAAATTAAATCATCAAACAGAAAAGTTTTCTTCCTACCTTTGAATAACGGAATACCTAAGTACTTAAAAGGCAGATCAATTTGAGAAAAACCCAAAAGGTTCTTAATATCCAACACTCTATTATAGTTCACATTCTTAGAAATGACAAAACCACTTTTGGCTTTATTAAATATAAGACCACTCACCGCTTCAAATTGCTCAAAAAATCTCAACACTTTAGAAACCTTATTTTTAGAAGCATTCATGAAAATGATGAAATCATCAGCAAAACATAAATGAGAGATATTAATACCACCCAAAGTTCTAAAGAACATACTAGGAGACTTACTGAACAAATCAGATAAACCTCTAGAAAGATAATCAACAGCAAGGATAAAAATAGCAGGAGAAAGAGGATCCCCTTGACGCAAACCATGCGAGGATTTAAAAAAACCATGACATTTACCGTTCAAAATAATGGAGAAGAAAGGGCTTTCAATACAAAGACTAATAAGGGAGATAAACTTAGCATCAAAGCCAAAAAATTCCAACATTTTATAAATAAAGGACCAATTAATGTTATCGTACGCTTTAGCAATATCAAGTTTCAAAATCATATTCCCCCCTCTAGTCTTAATATCCAAGTCTTGGCAAAATTCTTGTGCAATCAAAATATTGTCCACAATCGCACGACCTTTAACAAAACCCATTTGATTGGGGAAATAAGTTTAGGAAGAAGAACAGAGAGACGGTTAACCATAATCTTCGAAATTAATTTGTAAAAAACAGTACATAAACTAATGGGTCTAAAGTCATTCCAAGTATTAACATTATTACTTTTAGGAATCAAAACAATAGAGGTAGAAGAAAAAAACTTGGGAAAAAGGTTCCCATTAAAGAAATCCAGAACAGCAGCATAAACATCATCAGAAATAACATGCCAAAGGTGTTGAAAAAACTTAACCGTAAAGCCATCCGGCCCAGCCACAGAATCAGCATTCATATCAAATAAAGTCTGTTTCACCTCCTCTAAAGGAGGAGCACAACAAAGACTACCATTCTCCTCTTGGCTCACCAATCCAGGGATAAAAGAATGATCAACAATAGGATCAGGACAAAAAATTTTATTGAGATGATTTTGAAAAAAATTAACAGCAATATTAGCAATCTCATCACCATTATCAGTAAAAGTACCATCACCACGATCAATTTTATTGATACCATTAATAGCACGCTTCTTGTTAACTAATGCATGAAAATACCTAGTATTATTATCCCCTTCAGCCAGGAAATTAATAGCAGCTTTCTGCTTCCAATAAATCTCTTCCTGACGTTGAAGGTTAATGAGGCCCAGTTTGGCCTCTTTAAGGACCGCAAAATTGACATCAGTGGGATCATTCTGACAACTGGCCTCAAGAGCATTAATTTTCTCCTCCGCCTCCTTAATATTAGAAAAAATATTTTTAAAAACATTCTTGTTCCACCAGTTCAAAACCATCTTGAGTCTTTTGAGCTTAGCCCAAAGACGATACATGCCATAAATAGAATCATCCGGAAAAAGAGGAGCAGACCAATTATTGTGAACAACATTGATAAACGAATCATGAGCTAACCACATATTCTGAAATCTAAATCGAGAATTAGGACTAACAGAATTAAGATTGACATTAATAAGTAAAGGCGAATGGTCAGACAGAGTACGACTTAAGTGAACAACCTTAGTAGCATTGAAAACATTAACCCAAACATTACTGAATAGAACTCTATCCAAACGTTGCCAAAGATTACCCCTATTCCAAGTAAAATTATTACCAGAAAAGCCAATATCAATAAGATTACAATTCATGATCATATCATTAAAATCTTCCATAGAACGAGAATTAGGATGCAAGCCCCCAACACGCTCAGAAGGGTTAACAATAGTATTAAAATCCCCTCCCACAAGCCAAGGTAAAGTACAGATATAGTTAAGATTAACAAGTTGATCCCATAAAATTTTTCTCAAAGAACAGGAAGTGGCAGCATAAACAAAAGAAGCAACACATTGAAAATTGGAAAATTCAATATTACAATGAATCACCTGGGAGAAGTCCCCAATAAAATCAATCCTCACAAATTCTTTCCAGAAAACCCAGATTTTATTGGAAACATTAGCAAAAGCATACTTAAAGCCCAAATTATTAGCGGTATTAATCAGTTTATCCCTAGAAATGAGAGGTTCAAGCAAGACAAGCACAGAGATATTATGAATACGACAAAGATTTTTAACCCTAAGCTTGGAGGAAGTACACCCAATCCCCCGCACATTCCAAATAATCGTATTAAACATAAGAAAACCAATTAATGAGCAGTATGTATATATATATATATATATTAGGGGAAATCAATGGAGGGGCCTACGCGTTGATATAATTCAAAATTACAAGTTCTTAAGGGGACATTCAACTCACTAATGCTCAAAAGAGCTACAAAATATAAAGAAAAGCAAAAACCTAAGAGCCAATTATCCCCATCTAAACCAATTACAAAATTGCCTGGATACAATCTAAGGCGACGCTGAAGAAGCGTCCAAAAAGGAAAGACCAAATCATAAGCGTTCAGCCCAGTCTTTTTACAAAAACCCAGTATGTAAGCTGCAAAAAAATCTGCAAAAAAAACACAGAGAAACAAAAAAGTTCTGTATGAAAAGTAAACACATTAGTAGAAATGAAAGACATAAAAGACAGCTGATTCAAAACCTTACCAGAGCAGCAGTTATGCAAACAGTCCCAGGCTTGACTAATGATGTATAGGCTAACAAAATAATTCACTTCAATCCAGATAGAAATACCACTAAATCTTATTAAAGAAATAAAAAGACAAACTTGATGACCACACCAGCTTCCAGAACAAGAAGAATTCCATCCAATAAGCGGAGAGCCTTGAAGTAAGGATCGGACATAGTGAAAAAACCCCATAACCTAATCCACCACCGAAATTTTGCACCACCAGCAACACGCAAAACATTCAAAACAGAGAAAGAAGCTTCACAATAACCCAGGAACCAACCCAAAGTAAACCAAGCACAGCCAACCCAAACAAACAGAATAAGTAACATAAAAACAGACCTACAAAAAACAGCAACCAGCACCAAACAAAACAGACTCACATCAACCCATCCTGATATAGGGAAGACCAATTTTGTCATGCTTAATCAAACCAATTAACATACGAGGCAAATTAGCACTACCGAACTCCACATCATTATCTAGATTACAGCCAAATTTGGCCAACCAATCAGCACACGCATTACCTTCCCTCAAAACATGATTAATAGAGCAATTGAGAATAGAGATAGCCATACGAATTCTTCTACTAAGATAGAAAAACTGAGGAGAGAACAAACTATCATTCTTAATAATTTGAATTAATAAAAGAGCATCCACCTCAATTTTGACATTAACATAACCTCTTCTCTGGCAAATCTCCAGCCCCTTAGCTAAATCCATAAGCTCAGTAAAATGACTTTACACGGATATAAAGGGCCCGCATAAGCCACCATCACTTCACCAAAACTGTCACGAATAATACCCCCCATCCCCACAGTAGAGACACCCACAGAACCATCCGTGTTAAGTTTAAGCAAAGGCTGCATGGGTTTTAACCATCTGACCACCCTCTCAGTTCTCACAAAGTTATCAGCATCTTTAGAAATACCGAGAAATGAAGCCAAACATTCACAATTCTTGAAATTTTTTCCCTTAATAAGATTGGCAGAGAAACTTTGAATAATTTTATTATTAACATTAACAATAATGACATTGGCATTCATTTTAACATCATTATGCTTAGCATCATTCCTAGCCTTCCAAATGAACCACAAAATGAGAATAGACAATAAATTTAAAATGTGACCTTTAGAATTAATCATCCAATCACTAAGCATAGACATAATATTGCAATCACTAGAAATAGCAAGCACTTTCTTAACAGAATTAGCTAAGTACCTCCAAACAGTTTGAGCAATGCTACTATTGATAAAAACATAATTAATACTTTCGAAATTAAAATAGCACTGGCATTTAGAAGGGAGAAAAAAACCTTTATTCCAGAGACGATTGTCCACTGGCAAGTAACCCTTAATACATCTCCAAGCAAGAATGGAATAAGACACAGGAATATTATTGTGCCACATAGCCTCATAAATAGTAGAACTAACAACCTTAACTCTAATCACATCCCACATACTATTAAGCTTAAAAAGCCCATTCGAAGATCTATTAAAAAGAATACAATCATTTTCATACAGCTGTAAAGGAATGCTCAGAATTTGGTGTAATATCTCATTGGGTAAAATTTCACTAAGTTTAGTAATATTCTAGTAACCATTCTAAATATAGTTATTAACCTTAGTGTTGATCAAAGTATGCGTATTAAGCAAACTATCAATAGAGCCATTACCCAACTAGTTATCTTGCCAGAAAAAAATATCACCTTTGCCCATACCCCATTGAATAAATTGTTCAGCTTCCCAACTTATATTGCACAACCTTTTCCAAACCAAAGAATCAATTTTTTTGAACCTATATAACATAGGATGCGCATCTTTGCAGTACTTAACATGCATAAACTTAGCCCATAAACTATTTTTAGCTCTAAAAGAGAACCATAATTTATGAGAAAAAGCATAAACCATATCCAAAATACTCTTGCAACCTAAACCACCTTCATTTAAAGGACTACTCATTTTATGCCATGAAGCCCAATAAATGCCAGAATTATCACTTTTAGCACCCCAAAAGAACTTATTAATCAATCTCTCCAATCTTAAACAAATAGAAGGAGTAGGATGAAGAGTATGAAATAAAAAAATATGAATAGAGTTTAACACATTTTTAATCAGCACAAGTCTTCCAAAAGAAAGAAAGTTCGTAGTCTAATTGGAAATTTTACTTTGAAAAGTCGTGAAAACCTCCTCTAAAATATGAGCTTTTTCCAACCTTTAAAAATAGGGGTACCCAAATACTTGATCGGCAAAGAAGAACAGTTAAAATCACACAACCTTTTGATATCATTTATCTTGCCTTGATTAGCAGAATTAGAGATAATAAAATTACTTTTATTCTTGTTTATCGAAAGCCCACTCATATTTTGAAAACCATCTAAAAACTTGAATAAGATTTTAATATTATTTAAAGAGCCATTAGAGAAAATGATAAAATCGTCAGCAAAACTGAGATGAGTAATAGGAATACGACCCATCGTCAGCAAAACTGAGATGAGTAATAGGAATACGACCCGTTGGCCATTAAATGACAAGCATAATACCAAGTTAAGTGTTGTAGAGATGTTTAGGTGGATGAGTGGATGAGGATGTTTAGGTGGATGAGTGGATTTACTTTTCACATATATTCTCGTTTTCACTCTCCCTCTTTCTTTTCCATATCTCTCCCTTTTCACTCACTCTCTCTCTCTCTATCCCTCCCTCTCTCTTTCGCTCTCTCACTCTCCCTCTTTCTAGTCGCTCTTGCTTTCTCTCTATCTATCGCTCTCTCTCTCTCTCTCTCTTGTTCTCTCTCTCTCTCTCCCTCTCACTCTCTTTTCACTCTCCCTCTCCCTCTCTTTTCTCTCTCTCCCTCTCGATCTCTCACTCTCTCTAACACTTGCTATCTATCTATCTCTCTTGTTCTCTCTCTCTCCCTTTCCCTCATCTCAATGCTAGCTCTTATGTTCTCTCTCTCTCCCTCCCTCTCTTTTCTCTCTCTCTCTCTCTCTCTCTCTCTCTCTCTCTCTCTCTCTCTCTCTCTCTCTCTTCTCTCTCTCTCTCTCTCTCTCTCTCTCTCTCTCTCTCTCTCTCTCTCTCCTCTCTCTCTCTCTTGCTCTCTCATATATCTCTCTCCCTCTTCCTCAATCTCTCTCTTCCTATCGTGCTCTAACCAAAGTCACAATCAACAAATTAGATCTACCCTAAACTAAAATAACACATAATAAAAAAAAAATTAGATCTACCCAAATGATTACAACATTACCTCTTGCATTACTACCAAAATCATTCAAAATAACTCTAACACTTGCAAATGTCTAATAAGAACAAATAATCAAAGAAAAACGATAAAAAAATTACCTTAAAATAGAAATCTAGGGTTGAAAACGGAATTCGGCGGTCGGTTTGGGGTCGGATTGGGTCGGCGGTCGGAGGTCGAAGATTAACCGTCAGCGGTCGGAGGTCGGAGATTAACCGTCGGCGGTCGGATTGGAGTCGGCGGTCGGAGATGCTTCGTCGGCAGCGACAAACGGAAGTCGATCCGAGCGGAGGCGACGACAGAGCGACCGAAACGAGAGAGAGAAGGAAAGAGTAAAAATGAAATGCGAGCTTCGGGTCTGTTCGTATTAGGGCATTTACCGGCGGTTTGCCGGCGGTCCGGACCGCCGATAAAAAATAACTTATCAATGGCGGGCCCGGCCGCCGTTAAACCGCCGGTTCATATTGATGTCCGGCGGTTTGCCGGCGGTTTATGGACCGTCGCTTGTACCGACGACTTAACGTACCAAACCCATCGGTGAGGCCGCCGGTAAAAACCGGCGGTCAAACCGCCGGCGACACCGCCGGTAACACCGGCGGTCTATAAACCGTCGGTTATAACCGCCGGTAATAAGCATTTTTCCTGTAGTGAAAGCAGAGACATGTGCCTTTTATATAACTCCTCTAAACCCCTGGATAAGTAATCAACAGCAATAATGAACAAGCCTGGCGACAAAGGATCACTTTGCCATAAGCCTTGGGAGTATTTAAAGAAATCATGATTCCTCCCATTAATAATAACAAAAAGAAACAATTTTCAATACTGTTTTTAACAGTTAAAATAAACTCTTGACTAAAAACAAATAAAGATAACACCTTATATAAAAAAGTCCAACTCAAGTTATCATAAGCTTTAGTAATGTCCAGTTTAAAGATAATATTACCTCCTTTGACTTTAGCATTAATATCATGAGTAAGCTCTTGAGTGAGCAGAATATTATCAAAAATACTTTTACCTTTCACAAAACCAATTTGGTTGTGGGATATGATTCTAGGTAAAATATTAACCAATCTAGAAGAAATGATTTTAGAAATAAGCTTGTTAAAGAAAGAACATAAACTAATAGGTCTAAAGTCATTCCAATCATTAGTGAGCTCCTTTTTGGGAATTAACACAATATTAGTAGAAGAAAAAAATTTGATGTAAGGCTTACCCGAAAAGAACTCATTAATAGCTTCCAAGATATCCAACTTGGTGATATGCCAAGTTTTAACAAAAAAATTAGTAGTAAAACCATCAAGACCCACAACCGAGTCACCATTCATAGTTTGCATAATATTCCAGACTTCCTCCTCCAACGGAGGTTGAGTTAACATGATATTATCACTATCATAAATGCAAGAAGGAATAATATGAGGATTAACAATGCGAGAAGTGTGAAATTTTTATTGAAAATGTTCATGAAATGCTCTACCCTCGAGTTAACAATAGAATCCTCATCCTCCAAAATCGTACCCTCTTTGTTCATAATTTTAAAAATATGGTTCCTAATTTTTTTCTTGTTAGACATAGCATGGAAAAAACGAGTATTTCTATCACCCTCAACCACAAATTTAGTCATGGTTTTTTGCTACCAATAAGTTTCTTCTTGATCAAGAAGAGCAAAAAGTTTAATTTTAGCATTATTGAGATCAAAGAGATTAATGCTATCAGGATTAAGAACAAACCTCCTTTCTAACTCCATCACATCATTTTTAGCCTCTTTAATATTAAAAAAAAAAAAGATTTTTGAAAACATTTTTATTCCACCATCTAAGCATCTATTTCAGCCTACTAATCTTGTTCCACAACTTAGCCATACCAGAAATATTGTTATCAGGGAAAACGGGGGCATGCCAATTATTATGCACCACATTTAAAAAATAATGGTGAGATAACCACATATTCTGAAATTTAAAAGCAGAAGGAACAAACTTCTTGTTAGCATTGATAGTTAAGAGTAAAGGAGCATGATCATAAGCAGTTCTACTTAAATGTTCAACATGAGTCATATGAAAATTAGCAATCCAATCATTATTAAATAAAATTCTATCAAGTCTTTGTCAAAGGTTACCTCTACTCCAAGTAAAAGCACCTCCAAAAAAACCAATGTCATGTAAATCACAATGAGCTATCATGGAATTGAAGTCTTCCATAGCTTTAGTATCAGGTTGACTCCCACCCAATCTCTCGTTAGCATTAGAAATAATATTGAAATCACCTCCCACACACCACTGCCCAATAGAATTGGAAGTAAAGTTGCTAAGTTGCTCCCAAAGAGAAAGCCTACCCACTTTATAGCAAGCGGCATAAATAAAAGAAGCATTACTCTTGAAAGTAAACATCTCAATTTGAACATGAACAACTTGAAAATAATCCTTAATAATATTAATCTTAATGGCATTATTCCACATAATCCAAATCTTATTAGAACAGTTAGCAAATTTATTAGAAAAACCCATTTTAGAAGCAGTGCCGCCGTCAAGTTTATCCGAAGTAATCATAGGTTCAAGTAAAACCAACAATTGAATGTTATGATTTCTACAAAGATTTCTAACTCTAGTTCTAGACACCTTCCCCCCAACACCTCTCACATTCCAAATAAGAGACTTAATCATTACAACCTTTTGAACTAGCTTGAGCTCTAGTGGAACGGGTTGTGGATGGTATAATTTATTTATTATTTTCCCCTTTCTTTCTATTAATCTTGATAAAATTTTCCTCAAAATTTTTGGAGTTAGAACACTCCTCCTCACACTGCTCAATATCAGATTCCCCTTTATCACCAATATTGAAATGATTCTCCTTACCACTTTCCATACCCACAAAAGGAATGAACTCCCCTTCTTCACAATCCTCCTCACTAATTTCATAATCAACATTCACAACTAAATTCGCAACAGTAGCAGGTAAAAGAGGGTCACTAGAAATTTTATCCTGGATTATATTAGTATCTTGAAGCATAGAGTCAATAGAAACATATAAATTAGGAAGTTTTTCCTTCTCCTTCCCCAAAACATTACCTTCCAGAGACGATTTCTCTATAATAGCAGTGATATTATCCGGCATTACTAAATGAGTGTCCGCATTAGTTTCCAGAATTTTATTAGCAGGACCCAACACTGGTACAGCCTCCTCCTCCAAAGCAATAGGAATCTTAACAGGGCAAATCAACCTTCTCTAAACTATGATTAACAGGTTTTTTTTAACTCAGGATGCAGTTTAAAACATTCCGATAAACCGTGTTTGTGCATCTTACAATGAGAACAAAATTCAGAAACTTTCTCAAATTCCACTTTTTGCAAATACTCAAAATCCTTGGATCTAACCCAGATCTCTTTAGCGTGTTTTTTAGAGATATCAACTTCCACCAGAACCCTAGCCACAAACGGCCGGGTCCTGGAGGCAGTAGCCTGGTCGGTTTGCAACGGCCTTCCAAAAACAGATCCAAGAGCATGTAACACTTTAGGATTAAAAAAATGTAAGCACAAATTCGGGAATGAAATCCGGATCGGAACTATTGGGGATTCCTCTTGAATATCGAAAAAAGGGGTCCATTTTAAAACTTTTATCTGACAATTACTAATGAAGTAAGATCTTCTCGCAAAAATTCTGCTATAATCCAAATCGTTCGAAAGTTGAATCGCAACATGTCGGGAATCCAGTAAACCGATAGAGTAAAAACCAGAAAGTTTGAGATTCGCAAAAAAAAGACGAATGGTATCAAGATTTGGTCTACGCAAAGTGAACTTCCCTATTAACGTAAACTGAAAAGGGGAAGCAAGCTTAAGAATATTCTCATCAGAGATCAAAACAGCCGGCACACCATTAACAACTAATTGAGTAAATTTAGGAACATTACCACCTTGCATCGGATTGCCAGAAAGAACATCTTTGAAGGAACGAGACGGAGATTTAGACTGCACTTCACCATCCAGATTAAAAAATCCTTTGCTTTTCCCATGGATTGGGCTGGATACCTTCCCCCAAGGATTGGAAGAAGACATACCTGCCAAACAAAAAGCCCCAAAACGAGGCAAAAGGGCTGAAACGACACCAGACCACCAAAGCAGAAGAGAAACAGGGGAGGAAAATCGAAAACCAGAGGAGGAAATCGATCGGAGGGAGGCGAAAAGCGAGGAACCCTAAAATTGCCCAGGCGGCGGACGTGAAATTGAGGCAGCGCTATATATGATTCAAATTCTAGAGACTCGTGTACGAACCCTTCAGAAGTTTGAGAAAACTGAATGAAAGTGACAGCAAACCACATAATAAGAGCAACAAGAATTAAGATTGAATTGGAGAATTGATGATAGTAATCTAAGCCCAACAGGAAGAAAAAGAAATGGAAGAAAACATTCAAACATTTTATGCAGAGATTACAGGAATTCCGAGCAGTCAATCTACTCATGACTTGTGGCTTCTTAAGTGCATAGTAACAACTAGAATTATCAATCACACTCTCTCTCTCTCTCTCTCTCTCTCTCTCTCTCTCTCTCTCTCTCTCTCTCTCACTCACTCACTTTCTATACTGACTGAAAGACAATTCAGTTTACCATGTACTCAAGCTACATCATGGTCGTCGCCTGAGATGAAGAGTGTCTTACAAACGCCAAGTTTCTACTAATTAATAACAAATTAGCCCAAAATATTTCAGCTTATCGCATGCTCCATCCGAACCTAACGTTACCTCTACCAGATTACTGCACATGAACTATATAATTAGTTAAAAAAGTGAGAAAGTAAAAGCACTAAAGTATATCATGCTGGTGCTGAAGCCTTTCCAAGCTGAAATAATTAAGCATGGTTATCATATATTTAATATTTGTGTCATAAATACACAGAATCGAGTACTTTGATGTGTTCATTAACCACGATTAAATCTCCACCATCTCTTGTAACAATATATGGATTAATACGTGCCCATGTGAATGTCTGCAACAAACATTCACGTCGAGGTCCTCTCTCTCTCTCTCTCTCTCTCTCTCTCTCTCTCTCTCTCTCTCTCTCTCTCTCTCGACACCCAAGGGTTAGGGTTTACACCATTTCCAAACCATGGTCATTTAATTTGTCCATATCTCTATCTACGAGAGAAGTTAGAGAAAAGACAAAATGGAGAAACTTTTCTGATCTAAAAAGAGGAATCAACAGGCAACGTGAAAGCTAAACTAAAGCTTTCTATAACAAAGTATAATTCGATTAAATAAACGCTATTCCTTGGTTAATAAATGCATGTGAAGACGAGCAAAATTAACTAGAAGCTTGGCTTTGCAGGTTCCTTTCTTCATTTTTACTTAAGCTTCTGCTGCTCGGACATGGCTGTAAATTAAATTATTGAAGTCTATCATTGAAGGAGAAGCACTATAACTCTTTTTCCACTAGTTTTAGTGTGGTCGAAGGAGACCGTTACAACTCGTATCAACTAATTTGTAGAGGAACCATACTCCTTAACTATACGCTAATTAAATTAACAGGTGAAGGATAATCTCTGGATATTCTTATATTCATATATTTTTTGGAATACTTAATAAAATACTAAATCAAATACACTCATGTAACTTAATCTAGGAAAATTATACGAAGAAATATGTTACAAAATCAGCCTTCCCATTTCAAAGAAGTACATCTTATAATATTCAAAACAAAATTTCGATAGAAACATTCTGACCTTAAATTTCTCTTTGTCAATTTATTCAACCATCCTAAAGCTAAATGTATTAATACATGGCATATTTGGAAATTAAAGGCTGCATACGCGTTAGAGACTTGTTTAATGGTCCTCACCACATGCACTTGGAGAACATATATAATGCAGTTTTAAATTCCATGTTTGTTGTATGAGTTGGAACTAAGATTCTTAATCATTAAGAATTTTATCCCTGTCAACATCTATAGTTAAAAATATATCCAAATAAATACACATAATTATGTCAATGTTTTCTTGAATCCCTAAGTTTTTCTAATTAATTTATCTCAATAGTCTTAGTCCTCATTGTTTCCACTTATCTTTTAAAGCTTCAACTATAAATAAGCACACCCATCCAACTTCCATTTCCATCTCTTTTATGTCAAGTTAATTAGCCAGTATACATCTGCCTAACTCTCACCATCCTTCAACTTACAAGAAAAATTCCTTTCTTTGTGTAAGATCCAGAAGAACAAATGGGAGGTAATTCCCCATGTGCTTCTTGCAAACTACTAAGAAGACGATGTACTAAGGACTGTATCTTCTCCCCATTCTTTCCATCTGATGATCCTCAGAAGTTTGCTATTGTACACAAAGTTTTTGGAGCTAGTAATGTTAGTAAGATGTTGCAGGTATTTATTTTTATCTACTTAATGTGATAATTAGCTGAAATATCCTTAAACTTACATATTTTTTACTTTGTAAATTATATAATAATGGCATAAAAAATATAACATGTTTTGTTGAGTTGACTCCTCAAATAGAGATATGATGATTCAAATCTCTCAATAACTAGAGAACAATGAGGTAACTAAGTATTTGGCCCTTGGTTGAGCCTCTGCTTGTTGGAGAAAAATGATATAAGGAATTACTTTTATAAATATATTTAAGAGATAACTGAACTTCATCTAATTTGTATTAAAATTTCTGAATTTTAAATATAAGTTTTATTATCTCAATGATATATAAATGATTATGAACAATAACTCTCAAGGCATAATGTAAGGAGACGAATAATTTCATAGACTTATTTAATAAATAACTAATTATAGAATAAAGCATGATTAGATGGTTAGAGTTGAGCCCTACTCTACCTCAACCAAAAAAGAAAGATTTAAACCTTAGAAAACAAAATAAATTCAGTAAAGTCTTCCATATAGCTGGCCCTTGATATAATTAAAATTATATAATAGCATATTGCACATAGTTTTAACCAAAAAATTCTTCTTTGTAAGCATCTAAAAGAAGAATGAAAGTGGTGGCCCATAATTTTTCGTGATTATTGAGTGAGCATTTTAGTGAATTTTCTTTCTCAAATAGTCCCTTTGAAAGAAAATTTTGACTTGGAAGTGCTCCTATTATAAATTTGGGTCAATATAGTAAGATAAATCTCAAAAGAGAAGATAATTTGATTATAAATATAAGATATTTATAGAATATTATAGAATAATTAATTTGTACTATAAAATAACAAAAAAAAAACTAATATAAGATTCATTATGGGTTAATTACTCATATATTCCATGATAAATAACACAAAAAAATTATTGAAAATATATTAGATTTAAGTGAATGTAAAGATGATATATTCTCATGACTAAACTATATAGCAAAACCATGATAGCTAACATATATATACAATTTGGTGAATGTATGCAGGAGCTTCCAATTCATCAAAGAGCTGATGCAGTGAGCAGCCTTGTCTATGAAGCTAATGCAAGAATGCGAGATCCGGTCTATGGTTGCGTGGGAGCCATCTCTTACCTTCAGAACCAAGTGTCTCAGCTCCAAATGCAGTTAGCTGTTGCCCAAGCTGAAATTCTCTGCATACAAATGCAACAAGATCAACCCTTGACTCATGAAAACCACCACCAACAAAATATGATATCTCCTCATAATGATAACTCTTTTCTTAATCCTATTCCTCAGCTAATGAACTTTGCATCTACAAGTAATGTTGGTCAAGACCCACTCAAGAGAGAGTCGCTATGGACATAATTAATTAATTAGCATTGTAGTTAATTTTCTTTCTTATTGTAAGGAAATGTTAGGTTCTGTTATTGTTTTCTTAGTTAGCTTTTGTTGGTTTCAGTTGCCTTGTAATGAAATCTCAATTAGATGATTGATGATTGGAAAGCTATGAATTAATCTAGTTGAGAGGTAATATGTAGGAAGGGCGTTCATGTGGTAAGTTTGAGCTTGAGATTTTTAGCCACTTGCTAGTTGTAAGAATGCATCCCTGAAAGCAAGTTAATTCTAAGCTAATCTTGAGGTAAACTTGTAAGGATTGAAAATGATGACTCCTACTGATCTTGCCTTCTTTCATAATGTTGGAAAAGCAGTGAATTTTTTATTTGCTCGGTACTTTTCTCTAATAAAAAATAGTGTTGTTGTTTTTTTTTTTTTTTTTGGTTTAGATAATGCTAAGATGGACTAACCAAGTATATAAGTTAAAAAGATCATATTAAGCGCTAAAGGAATCCTAATCATGGTGAAGATGATAAAAATAAAAATAATACTAAGCTAAAATAAATTAATACTAAAAATTTATCACACAAAGTTAATTTCTTATAAACTCCATTTCATAATTATTTACAAAAATTCAAAAATATAATTCTCTTTAGAAGCTTCTTCTTTTTTTCTTTCTTCTCTGTTAAAAACTTTCACTTCTAACATAATAAATGTTAAGGTGATGGGAAATATTTATACACACACCATATATTATTTACCAACCAATTAATCATACTTGATAGACTTGTTTAATGGTCCTCACCACATGCACTTGGAGAACATAATGCTGTTTTAAATTCCATATGTTTATTGTATGAGTTGGAACTAAGATTCCTAATCATTAAAAATATTATCCCTGTTAACATCTGCATGACTACATCTCCATTAGCTAGAGTTAAAAATATATATGAATAAAGTCACAAAATTATTTCAATGTTTTCTCAAAACTCTAAGCTTTTCTAATTAATTTATATCAATAGTTTTAGTCATTACTATTTCTACCTACCTTTTAAAGCTTAAACTATATATAAGCATAACCATCCAACTTCCATTTTCATCTCTTTTAAGTCAAGTTAATTAGCCAATATACATCTACCTAACTCTCACCATCCTTCAAAAACTTACAAGAAAAATTCCTTTCTTTGTTTAAGATCCATAAGAACAAATGGGAGGGAATTCTCATGTGCTTCCTACAAACTACTAAGAAGACGTACTAAGGGCAGTATCTTCTTTCTATTCTTTCCATCGGACAATCCTTAGAAGTTTGTTAGTGTACACAAAGTTCTTAGGGCTAGCAATGTTAGTAAGATCTTCCTGGTATTCATTTTTATCTTCCTAATGTGATAATTAGCTTAATTATCCAATATTTGTCATATGATTTTTCTATCTTAAATTATAATAATAGCATAACAAATACAACCTGCTATTTGTTGATTTGATTGCTCCTCAAATAGAGATACAACTATTCAAATATCTTAATAACAAGACAAAAAAGAGATAACAAAGTTATTCTTCCCTTGGTTCATGGGCCTACGTTTGTTAATTGGAGAAAAAAGATTTAAGGAATTACTTATATAAATATATTTAAGGGATAACGCATCTTCATCTAATTTGTATTAAAATTTGTGATGTTTGAAATATAACTTTTTGTAAGTCATTTATAGATGATCATGAACAATAACTCTCAAAGCATGTTGTAATGAGATGAATAATTTCTTAGACAAATTTAAATAAATAAAAACATAAAACTTAATTAGATGGTTAAGAGTTGCACCCTACCCTACCTCAACTAAAAAAGATAGATTTAAATCTTAGAAAACAAAATAAGTTTAGTAAAGTCTTCCATATAGCTGGCCTTTGATATATATAGTCAAAGAGAAATATTCATAGCATATTGCACATAGTTTTCACCAAAACAATCCTTCTTTGTAAGCATCTAAAAGAATAATGAAAGTGGTGACCCATATATTGTAGTGATTATTGAGTGAGCATATTAGTAAACTTTCTTGCTCAAATATTCCCTTAGATAGAAAACTTTGAGTTATAAGTGCAAATATTATTATTATTATTATTATTATTATTATTATTATTATTATTATTTTAAACCCCAAAAGGGGGATACGCGTTAAAGCCAAAAAAGGATTACAAAGATCAAAAGGGAGTCTATCGGAGTAGAAAAGCTCAAAGAGCTACAAAACAAATCAAAAGAAAGAAAAGGAACCGATAAACTCCCCAAACAAAGAAAGTAAAAGCAACCTAATAACAAGCTAATGATGCTATAGACTAGCATCCAAAAAAGAAAGACAAGAATATAGCTATAGTCCCCAGTCTTTCTACAAAAATCCTTGAGTTGATCCAGCATGCGCTCCTCCTGCAAAAAGAGAATAAAATAAAGAAAAATCCTACACCACCACATTAGAATTGTCAAATAATCACAAGGGCTTAAAGGGATATAATAAGTACTGTGAAAGAAATAAAAATTGGGAGCAGTAAAGCCTAACGTGGAATTAAGACCTGAAGAGCTCAGAAATAAAATATTAGCCTCATTTGGAAACTCCCCAAGCCACTCAATTTCACCTTCAGACCAGCCAAGAATCAACTGAAAGGAAACCCAACAGCCCCAGGCAACCCTCCAGAACCAAAACAAGTTAAAATAATACCCCAAAAACAAACTAGTCAGGAGCATCTCCCAAGTAACAACCAAGCCACCGAACCAAAACAACCCCCAACTTCTGTCAAACAAAAGCAGCGCCCAGCTCAACCTAAGCCAAAAAAGAAAATAATAGAAAGCAAGATCCCCAGCGAACTGGCCAACCACAAATTAAATACCAATACAGGATCCTCCAAAAATGTACCCACAAAACAATCATTGTCACCCATAACGCTCCCAGGAATGAAGGTAAAAGAGCAACAATAAGGAGGACCATCAGCCATGAATCCATAAAAGTCATTGCTCAAGCCAAAATACACAACGATTAAGGCTAAACCACGAACCCCAAAAAACTGCAGCTCCATAAAAAAAGAATCAGAATTAAAAACCATCGCTGCAGAAAAACTGAACCAAAAAAACAAAGCAGAATAACAAAATAGTTCATAAAGCAGAGCAACCGATAAACGAACCCACAAATGCAAACTAACACCAATCGTTAACATAAGGAACCTCATTCTCCTCAAGTTTAAGATACCCCCTAAGCTGATTAGGACAGTTGCTACAGAAAAAATCATTATTCCCATTGAGATAACAACCCAACCGAGCAAGCCAAGATGCACAGATATTACCCCCTTTCATAATATGAAGAAAAGAACAATTTAAACCCAAAAGGTGCTGCTTAAGCTCACGAATAAGATAGAAACTATTAGCATTACAACAAGAATCCACCTCATCAACAATAGGGATAAAATTAAAGGAAGAATTGACTTCAATAAGCAAATTAACAACATTAAGAGTGGTGCAAAGTTGACAACCATAAAGAATGGCCTTAGTCATAGCATGATTATAATCACCAATATTCAACGGCCCCGCAAAACCAGCAACGAGCAAACCGTTGCTATCCCTAATCACCCCACCAAAACCAGCAAATTTATCAGAAATAATAACATCAATATTTAATTTATAAAAATTATTAGGTGGTTTAATCCACTGAATCGTATGCACAACAGGACTAGAAAGATCCAAAGAACCACCTAAAGCTTCAATTACAAATAAATAATCTTTACAATGTTTAAAAGAGATCAACTTGACAGCCATAAGTGCCGCCACCTTATCTTTAACTTTCTGAATGACATTAAGATGCCCCATCCTCACACCATTAAAAATGGAGTTATTCCTTTCCAACCAAAGAAACCACAAAATAAGGCAAGGAATAACATTACGAATATGACCTTTAAAGTTAACCAACCAACAATTCAGAAAAGATTTAAGAGAAAGGTGATAATTAAAGCAATTTAATTTGAATAAATCATCAAAGTAAACCCACGTCCTCACAGCAACAGGACCAGAAATCAAAACATGATGCATGTTCTCGTTGTGAAAACAACATTGACACTTGGAAGTAAGAATGAAACCCTTATTAATATTAATAAGATTATCATCCGTAGGAAGATATCTATGTAAAGCTCTCCAAACAAAAATAGAAACCGTGCTAGGAATGTTCTTGTGCCAAATTTGAGTATAAATAGTCTCACAATCACCTTTAGATCTAAAGGCATTCCAAGCATTTTTAAGAGAAAATTGACCATCTTTAGATAAATTAAACATAAGAATATCCTTAGAATGAATATTAATAGGAACCTTAACAATACGATCAAGGATGCAGTCCGAAACTACATTAGATAATTTATCAGTATCCCAACAATTATTAATGTAAAAATAGTTCACTTTAAGCGTAGACATAGAAGATGTATTAAGAATGGTGTCAATAGATTCTTTGCCTTTATCTTGCCAAAAAAAGATATCACCAACCCAAAGGCCCCAAGAAAAAAAGGGGTCCACCTCCCACTTAACCTTGTACATCCTTTTCCAAACTCTAGAGATACCATACTTACTACAGATATTAGAAGGGTGCTTACCATCACCATATTTGGCATTCATAAATTGAGCCCAGAGGTTATCTTTAGACCAAAAATTAAACCAAAGCTTATAGGAGAAAGCCTTAGCAAGATCCCAAAGGTTCTTGCAACCAAGACCACCTTCTTTTCTAACACCGCGACAATTATCACACTTGGCCCAATTGATTTTAGAGGAAGAAGTAGTGCCACGCCAAAAAAAATTATTAATCAGCTTATGAATCTTACTACAAACAGTTTTGGTCGGTGAAATAGTTTGAAAATAATAAATAGGTAAAGCACAAAGGACACTTTTAATAAGAGTGAGTCTGCCACCAAAACTAAGAAAATTCGACTCCCAAGACTGCAGTTTGATCTGAACAGAGGCAATAAGATCATTAATAAAAAAGAAGTCTTTCTACCTTTAAAAAGGGGAACACCAAGATACTTTAAAGGTAAAGTAGAATGCATAAAACCCGTAACATTGTTTATGGCCAAGATACGATCATTAGTAATCCTCTTAGAAGCAATAAAATAACTTTTATTCTTACTAAAGGAGAGACCACTAATCTTCTCAAATTGGTTCAAAAAGTCCATAATCCTATGAACTCTATTAATGGAAGCATTAGTAAACACAATAAAATCATCTGCAAAACATAAATGAGAAATAGGCAAACCACCTAAAGTTTTAAAATAAAGATCAGGGTGATTCTAAAACAAGTAAGAAAAACCCCTAGACAATAAAAAGGGCCGGCGAAATAGGATCACCTTGCCTCAAACCATTAGAAGACTTAAAGAAATCATGATTAGAACCAATAATAATAACAGAAAAGTAGACATTGTTAATGCAGATCTTAATAAGATTAATGAAAGCTGAATTAAAACCAAAAAGCTCAATGGTTAAATAAATTAAATTCCAATCAATGTTATCATAAGCTTTAGCTATATCCAACTTCAAAATCAAGTTTCCCCCTCTAACTTTAACATCCAAATCATGAACAAACTCCTGAGCCAACAAAATGTTATTAGTAATGGCTCTCCCTTTCACAAAACCCATCTGAGAAGGAGAAATAATTTTAGGTAATAGCACAGAAAGACGATTCATAATAAGTTTAGAAATTAATTTATTAAAGAAGGTACAAAGGCTAATAGGACGAAAATCATTCCAATTTTTGGTAGAGTTATTCTTGGGAATAATAACTAAAGAAGTAGAAGAAAAAAATTTAGGCATAGAGGAGCCCTCGAAAAAATCTAAAACCGCTTTATAAATGTCAAAAGAAATAATCTGCCAAGTTTTTTGAAAGAAAAGGGTGGTAAAACCATCTGGTCCAGCCACAGAATCACAGTTCATATCCATAATAGTCTTCTTAACCTCCTCCAAAGTTGGGTTTCTAGAAAGGATAATATTATCCTCCATAGAAACAAGACTAGGAATAAAAGAAATATCAACACCATGATTAGAAGTGAAACCTTTATTAAAAAAGGTTTTGAAAATGCCTGACCGCTAAACTATTAATCTCCATATTATTATCAGTAAAAGTATCATCCTCCTTTTGAATTTTATTAATAGTATTCTTCACACGTTTCCTCTTAACAAGCGCTTTAAAATACTTGGTATTCTTATCACCATCAACCAAATGTTTAGCAGCCACTTTTTGTTTCCAAAAAACCTCTTCCTGATTTTGAAAATTAAATAGCTCCACTTTATACTTCTTTAAAAGCTCATAGTTAACCTCAGAAGGGTCATTACTATATAAGATCTCAGTCGAGTTAACAAGTTGCTCAGCTTGAATAATTAGAAAAAATGTTCCTGAAAACATGCCGATTCCACCAGTTCAAAACATGTTTTAATCTTTTAAGCTTAAGCCAAAGCCTCCTCATACCAATAATATCATTATCAGGATGAACAGGAGCATTCCAATTGTTTTGAACAACATCCAAAAAGGAATTATTAAGAAGCCACATATTTTGAAATCTGAATTGAGAGGGGGCAATACACTGCCTAAGGTTAATATTAATAAGTAAAGGAGAAGGATCCGAAAGAGTTCTACTAAGGTGTTGGACATTAGTAGAATTAAAAAAATTGATCCAAGAATCATTGAAGAGAACACGGTCAAGCCTTTGCCATAAGTGACCCCTATTCCAAGTGAAGTTATCACCAACAAAGCCAATATCAATCAAATTACAAGATAAAATCATGTTATTAAAATCTTCCATAAAACGGAAAGAGGGATTAGAGCCACCCATCCTTTTAAAAGTACAAGTAATATCATTAAAATCTCCACCCACAAGCCAAGGCAAGTTACAAAACTATGAAAATTAATGAGAGAATCCCATAAAAATTTTCTATTGTAAAGAGAAGAAGCAGCATAAATAAAAGAGGCAAAGCATTGAACATTGTAAACCTCAATCTTACAATGAAGGACTTGCGAGAGATCACCAATTACATCAAGAATAATCGGATTTTTCCAAAAAACCCAAATTTTGTTAGAAAAATTCGAAATAGCATGGTGAAACCCCAAAAACCGAGACGTATTTAATAACCTAGAAGATGCAATGAGAGGCTCAAGAAGAATAAGAACATAAATATTGTGCACACGGCACAAGTTTTTAACACGGATGTGAGACGAAGGGCAACCAATACCCCTAACATTCCAAATAAGTGTATTAAACATAAAATATAACTTAATGTGAAGTATTAGACCTAGTGTTTCTAGGTGGTTGCAAGGTAACATGCTTAGACTTCCTGCCTTTTTTACTATGAACTTTAATATAGCTATTAGCATTATCATCCCTGGCATGACATTTAGCATTAATATCCAAATCCTCATTATCAGTAAAAGCATCACTATTATAATTAGAATGGTTAGGAGTTTTACCCTCATTAGCAAGTTCCATGTGTAAACTAGAACCATCATCCTCCATAAACTTACCATCCTCGCTCCAGTTATCATTAACCTTAAAGGCAGAATCCTTCAAGGTAGCAGAAGTTGTTTTAGGCAAAACAGTAGGGCTAATTTCTCCTTCCTCCAAAGTCAAGTTAGTGTTTTCATCTTCTTCCCCAATCAGATGCACATATAGAGAAATATTTTCTTGCTCAACAATCGGATTCATAACATCATTACCATTAGGTAAAGATAGGACTATATTGCTAGCAAGAGAATTACCCATATTATTTAAATCATTAACAGCATTGTCCTCGTTCTCATTAGCAACAACCTTAAGAGAATCAGTAGTAACACTATTAACTTTAGATACTTCATGTTCTTGACATTGATGTAATATAACTGGAGTAGCCATAACAGGAATAGCTCCAGGATTCACTTCCAAAGGAGAAGAACGATCACCAATATGCTCAATCGAATCCTCCTCCTCCTTTTCAGCACAATAAACCTCATCAGACTGTTTAACAGATTTCTTATCAACTCGCAAATTGGGATATTTTTTAAAGCATTCATTCACCGCATGATCATGCATTTTGCAAAAAGAGCAAAAGATAGGTAGATTTTCCAACTCAACTTTTTGAAAATAGCCTTTAACTTCAGAACCTATCCAAATTTCATTTGGGTATTTTTTAAAAACATCAAGTTCTACTAAAACCCTAGCAACGGATGGCCGAGAAACAGAAGCAGTAGCTTGGTCAGTTTGTAGGGGGCGGCCAAAGATCGAAGCCAAACCAAATAAAATTTGCTGGTTAAAAAAGTGAAGTCTCAAATTAGGAAAATCCAACCAAACCGGAGCTATCAGGGATTCCTCCCTAACATCAAATTTCGGAGTCCACTTCAACAACCTCATTTGACAAGCTTGAATATAATACGATCTACGAGCAAAAACTCGGCTATAGTCTAGATCATTAGCAAGTTGAATAGCAATATGCCTTTGATCAAGTAATCCAACATGAAAGGAACCGGTAAGTTTGAGATTCACAAAAAACTTATGAATCACATCGAGATTAGGCCTCCTTAAAATAAATTTTCCAACTAAAGTAAAAGCGAAAGGGGCAGCGAGCTGTTCAACAAAGTTATCCTCAAAAAGCAAAGCCGGAACACCCTTATACGAAGAATGAACGAAACTAAGTTTCGGAGAGGAAGGAGAGCCACTAGCGAGGGCCTCCTTAAAAGACCGAGTTTTCCCTCCCATAATCGAAGGTTTAGGGTGTGATGATGACGGAACCATCATCATCCCACACTAAAGAACTCAGAAACACCCCAAAATGAGACAAGATAAGGATCTATAAACGAATATCTAAAGATGTGAAACGAAATCACCGGAAAAAACCAGTCAGAAGGGCCAGATGCGCGGAGATCAGCGAACCCTAGAAATCGCCTCAGGAGAGCTGAGAGCTATAGCCATTTGATAGTAGGGTTATAAGTGCTCATATTATAAATTTGGATCAATATAGTAAAATAAATCTCAAAAGAGAAGATAATTTGATTAAAAAAATTATATCTATATAATTTTATAAAATAATTAATTTATACTTTAAAATAACATGCAAACTAATATAAAATTTAGTGTGAGTTATTACTCATATCTCTCCCATGAAATATAACACAAAAAAACAAACTATTGAAAATACATTAGCAAGCTTTATGTTTATTTTAGTGATCATTTATTTTAAATTACATTTTAATAATTTTATTAAGAATAAATCATCAAAAAAAATCATTTTGCTCTTTATCATCTATAGTTTCATTACACTTTTATATCATTTACTTTATGATCTAGTAACATCTTCATTATCCTCATGTCACCTAAACAAACCCCTCAACAATCTCACGATAAATAATATGTTAGATTTAAAATGATAATTAGAAGAACATATAGTCAATGTATTGATATAAATCCAAAAAAATAAGTTAAAATTTGTACTAGCACAACCTCCCACACACCCTCATAATGTAGATAAGAAATAACCATAAAAATATATAGAGAACCCTTCCCATAGGAAATCTCCAAGTCTACGGAATATGATTCAAAGTGATTAGGGCTATAAACAAAAGCTCATCTTTTGTGAATAACTTATGTTTGGATAGTTATGGAATTTATGTTCACTTTGTTCAATAAGTTAGGAATTGAACATGAATTGATATTCTTAGCTTCATATTTAAATGAGCTTAACATAAACAAAACCTTATTTTATTGTGTCGACTCATTTTTGCATGAAATAAAAAAATTAAAATAAAAATATATTTATATAAAAATAAGTAACTTTATGTTTTTTTTCTTATTTACTTAATTTATTAGTAGAATCATTAAAGTATTTAAATCTACATTAAGAATTAGACTAGGTCTTGAAGAATAGGAAATTCGTAAAATTCTTAACCATTAGATCGTATCAAATGGCTGAGATTAAAGCATCCAAACACCCTAGGCTTATAAAACTAGCTTGAGATCATAATCCTCTCTAGTTTAAAATATCATAACCCCACATGAGACAACCATTTTATCGAGTGGGTTATCTTGTGTCGAATGCATGATAGATAAAACCAAAGATCTATTTTATTAAAAAAAGCTTTTTGTCACACACACACACATACATCATCAAAACAAAGTAATTAAAACCATCAATATATTTTCAATTTGGATCACATGATGTTAAAATCAAGATATTCATTCATAACAATCATAACACATCACTCCATTCTTCATCATAAAACACCACATTATTTCAAAAATAACAAGTAATAGAAGTACCTATGAATTGGAATATATCACCTCTATAGCTACTCAATTTTCTATCTTTTTTTTCCTATCCTGATATTTATACATGTAAATATAATAGAATTTGCATCAACTACTAAGTAGGTCATCCAAAACCTAAATATTTTTTTAAATATACTAAAAGATTATAATAAAAAATTCATTTTATTATCATGATGAAATAAATAATATATATTATAATTATAAAACTTTTGTAATTATATTCATTACCACAGTAGTACTAATTCTATTATATCAAGCCCAACATCAACAAAAAGATTTAGCATAAAGGCATGCGTTAGATTACAGTATAAAAATAACTGAAATAAATATATCACTTTAATAAAATATTTCACATCAATAAAATTCATCAGATCAAATTTCCTCAAGCCTTTATGCCTCACAAGTATTTTACATATTCAACATGAACCCCAAATACTTCACATGTACAGTTTCATGCCCTTATGCCTCCCAAGTACATCACATATGTAGTACCAGGCTCTTATATATCCCAAGTATTTCACACGTGCAATATTAGTCTCAATTGTTTTACACATACAATATCACGCCCTTATACCTTATACCTCACAATTATTTCACATATTCAGTATCAGCCCTAAATGCTTCACTTGTATAGTATTAGGCCTTTATACCTCAAGCAATTATATTTATACCTGTGATAACACAATTTAATTAATTAGGCTTTTATGCTCCCACTAATCATTAATAAAATAATCAATGAAATCTTATAATCGTACAATATTTTCTATATAAACACTTTGTAATTCATCAATATCATTGAATTAGCATTTAACTAAACAAGAGCAAAGTGCATTACTATATAATAATGTATCTCAATTTTGTAAGTTTCTACTTGCATTTCTCTAGATCTTTGGGTTGGAAAACTCATTTTGCATTCTTCAGCGCTCTAGGCCCTTTTAGGGCATTAAATTCATGGTGGCACCTTCATCGTCGAACCTATGGGGTACCGCCATGGAGCCAGTTCCTAATAAGTAGCAAGGTTTTTTTAGCTTGGATGAAGAGGAAAAAAATCTCCTTCTCGATCATTAAAAAATGTTGTGTCAGGTAGCACATCTACAGGTGAAACTCTTTCCCCTTTAACTCCTTCAATTTTCCAAGGTGTGTCGGCAGTGCTTTTGTCTGATGATGAGGTTCTTAAGCTTTCATCTCCCTCACAATTTACTTTAGTTGGAAAACTTTTTATTCGTAGACAAAATTTGGATTTTGTTTGTCATTTCTTTGGTAATCTAAAACTTTTTGATATTTACTCTGTTGGTTTGTTGAATCCTTATCATGCTACTATTCAATTATCTATTAATTTAGACTATAGCAGGGTGTTAGCTTGAAGATATTATTACATTAACAAATGCAAAATGTGTCTTCTTAAATGGACACCATTGTTTGATATTAAGGAAGAATCTATGATCATGCCAATATGATTTCCTTTCTAAATCTTCATTTGCACTTTTTTAATACTTGAGTTTTGCATGCACTTGGTTTTATTTTCGGTAGGCCTCTGCAGACCATTCAAGCCACAACATCTAAGACCTGGCCTTCTGTGGCTAGGGTTTAAGTTGAGGAAGATATAATAAAAGCATGCTAAAGAAATTTGGGTAGGGCCTAAATCTTTTGGTTATATGCAAAAGGTTGAGTTTGAAAAAGCATCATAATTTTGTACTCATTGTAAGGTTCATGGTCATGCCATGAGTGATTGTTTTATTTTGTATCCTATTAAAAAAAACCCTTTTCTCTGTCTGTTATGGATGTTGGCTCTACCCTTAGAAAATAAGTGCATGATGTGAATGAAAATACTTTGATCCACTTGGATCCGATGGTGCTGACATCCATTAATGATTAGAAGGGGAAGAGGATTCTATAGATTTTGTGTAAACTAATAATTTTGATGTTGTAGTGGCCGAGAAAGTTACATATCTCATAGAAGTGCCAAATAATAAGTTTGTGGAAAATATAGGTGAACATGCGAGTGATCCTGGTCTCTTTAATTTAGTTAATTTAATGCTACATAATGTTGATAATCAAAATTCTCAATTACCCAAAACTCTTTTGCTTCTTATTATTAACAAAGAAGTTTAAAATGATAATAACTTATTCAAGTCTGGGGCTTTGAGAAATGATAATTGTGAATAAGGGGAACTTCTTCCTAAATCTAATATGATGCATACTACCACAAACCAAAAAAGTGTCTATGTTAATGTTGAGTCGTCCTCTTCTCTCATGAGGATAGTGACTCTAAATTAAATGATGATGATGGATTTACAAAGGTTGGTAAAAAGAAAGGTAAATATATCAAAGGTCCCTTAATATCTACACCTCGTTCTACTAGAGCACAAACTTCTTTAAAAGCTATTAATAGTTAAGGCTCTTATATAGAATGTGAGGGGTATTTTGGGGGGGGGGGGGGTGTGGGCCTGGAAGGGGGGATTCTAAAGATAGAGTTAGGAATTTGTATAGAGTGCATAATATTCATTTATTGGTTTTAATTGAGCCTTTTATTTCATCTGATAAGTTAGATGTTACTACTCCTACCTTAGTTTTCTATGAAATTTGCTAAATGCTCTAATAAAATTTAGATTATGTAGAATAATTTGGTTACTGGTAATGTTATTTCTGATTATCTGCGAGTTATTCACTCTCAAATTATTTACTTAATCTAGAGTGTAAAGCTTCTTTTGCATATGTTGCTTGCTCTAGGCTGGGATGCCTTCCTCTTTGGGAGCACTTATCAGAATTTGCTCTTAATTCTAATGGTCCTTGGTATGTTGGTGGTGATTTTAATACTATATCTAATGCTACTGAGAGAATCAGAAAAATTCCCCAATCAACAAGCTATGGATAATTTTAATTTGATGATCACTTATTATAACTTACATGACATTGGTTACTGGTGGTGCTTTTACATAAAATAGAACCACTATGCAGCAAAGACTTGATAGGATCCTTTTTAATACAACTTGGATTTCTAATTTCTCGATGACTCATGTGGAACATTTAAGTAGAACCAAATCTAATCATTCGCCTCTTCTTTAAGTATTAAGGTTAATAGTTCCATTATTCCTTCTACTTTTAGATTTAAAAACATGTGGTTAATAGATATGGATGTTTTAAATATAGTTTATATCAATTGGCATGCTCCCATTTTCACCTACAATAACATTAAGGGTATGACTAGATTAAAGTCTAAGTTGAGTAGGCAAAAGAAGAAGCTGAGATGGTGGAATACATGTATTTTCAAAAAAAATATTTAACAATATTAGGGAGGATAAAAATAATGTTGTTGAGTTGGAAAATTATTTGAATGGCCCTATTAATGATAACCTTCTTAGTCTCAAAAAAGCTATAGATTGTCTTTTTTCTAATTGCAGAAGCAAGTGAAAACTTTTTGGAGGCAGAGAGTGACCTCCAAATTTATTTTGGAGGGTGATAAGAACACTAAGTTTTTTAAAAATTTTGCTAATCCAAAAAGAATTATGAATTATATTCATAAAATTACTAATTTTGATGGTAGTTCTTATCATTCTGATGATTTAATTTATAATTCTAGGGTTGAGTATTTATGAATGCTTTTAATAACAATGTTACTAATATTCCTATTTCTAATCCCTCTATTATTCCTCACATTATTAGTGAGGATGATAATTAGTTACTTACTCAATGTCCCTTTAAGATTGAGATTTGGAATGTTATTAAAGATATGAATGGGGATTCTTTTGCTAGTCTTGATGGTTTTACCACTAAAATTTTTCGAAAAGCTTGGAATATTGTTGAGTTAGATGTGATGGAGCCTATAAAAGATTTTTTTTCATTGGGAATCCTTATCCTTATTTTTTTCTTCTTCTTCTAACATTATTTTAATTCTTAATAAGTAAGCTGCTAATCATTGGAATGATTTTAGACCGATTAGCATTTGCTCTTTTCTTAATAAATAAAATTCTAAAATCATTAAGGGGACATTTGTTACCATACTTCCTAGAATTATTTCCCATGGTCAAACTAGATTTGTGAAAAGGTGTTGTATTTTTTGACAATGTTCTTTTAGCTCAAGAGATCACTCATGATATTAATGTTAAAGTGAAGGGGGAAAATATTATTTTTAAACTTGATATCACCAAAGCATATGGTAATCTTAATTGGAAGTTTCTTTATAATATTTTGGCTTTATTTGGTTTTAGTTCTTCCTTCATTTTTTTATTAAGAATAGCATTAAAAATTGTTATTTTTTGTTATCATTAATGAGAGGAATCATGATTTTTTAATTCCTCTCAAGGCCTAAGACAAGGTAATCACATTTCTCCTACTCTTTTTATTATTACTATTGAGTATTTGTCCAAGGGTTTGGATGATCTTTATAATAGGTATCCTAAGCTTCCTATCATACTTTAGGTGGCATCCCTATAAACCACCTCATCTTTGCTGATGATTTTATTATTTTCTCGAATGGGTTTCTTAATAACATCTAGATTTTTCTTATATTTCTTTCTCAATTTCAAAAAAGTTTGTGGTCTTTCCATTCATAAAGACAAGAGTGGTTTCATTATTTCCAAAACTATTAACCATTTTAGGATTAATATTATTCAACGAACATTTGATTTTAACTTCAAGTCCTTGCCGATTAAGTATCTAGGGGACCCTCGTTTCAAAGGTAGAAAGAGGTCACTTTTTTTAAAGATATTTTTACTGCTATTCAAAGATAGCTTGTTGCATGGTCTTTTAATTTTCTTTCTTTTGGTCGTAGGCTAATTAAAAGTATTTTGAATTTGCTACCAATTTATATCTTTCACACAATTCAACCTACTATGACTTTCATCTTAGAATGGAGAGAATTTTTAACAAGTTTTTCTAGGGTTCTCAGAATAATAGATCTTGCATGTTTTGGTCCTCGTGGAAAAGATTTGTAGTGTTTTTTATGAAAGGGGCTGTTACAGATCTATAGTTTATGATTTTGATGATAGCAAACATTTCTTATTTCTCTATGATTGCCTTTTTGTACTAATGTTTCAGGTCCATCGATCAGACAACAACTTGGAACCAGCTCAAGATTGGGTAGACTAGGATTGAGTCAGTTTGTACATTTTTTCTTTCTTGAGTCTATTGTTTTTGGTGTGACTCCTGATGTTTTGTAACTTGGTAGAAATTCTCTTTTTTCCTATATGATTTCTGTTTTTGGTAACATCATCCAGGACGATAGTAATATCGGCCTGGATGATCTGTCCAAAATCAGAAACCCTAATTAGGGCATCCTCATTAAGGCAGCCATCATAATAATCAGCCTGGACGATACTTGTATCAGCCAGGATGATATGATCAATTAAGAAAGAATCAGCCGCCATGATCAATTTAGGTATCATGTATTTTAGGAAATCGGCCATGACGATATACCAATTATCCAGGATGATCTAACTCAATTATGCCTAAAATGATCTGGTATCTTTGGAAAGAATTAATGGCTGATTGATACAATCAGATCGGTCAGGACGATCATTGGATCGGCCGGGACGATAACCTGGACGATTTATATCGGCCAGACTATATTCAGGGCGATGATCAGGACGATTGAACTGGTTTTAAACTAATCGTCTAGGACGATCGTGAGATCGGCCAGGACGATGTAACCAAGTTTCTTCTGATCATCCCATATCGTCCCGGGCTAATGAGCTTAATTTGTACTGATCGTACAGGACGATATACATATCGTCCTGGACAATAATGTCGGCAACTTGCATTAATGAGCTCGTTTTGAGAGCTTCTATTTAAGCTATGGCATGGCAACTTTTGTAAGAGTCTTTGGCAGCCATTGGAGCTTCGTTCTTGTGGGGGAGACTTGAAGAGAGAGTTTGAAAGGGAGAGAGGAAAGGGTGGAGTTTGAAAGGGAGAAGATCCTGTGAGGGGGAGGAACTCAAGGGAGTGTGGTGGGGGATCCACACGGTTGCTCCGGCGAACTCGCACCTTAGTACCATCGGATTCAAGGCTTGTCTCGAGGTAAGTTCACCAAAGAAGAAGATCCCTTTGGTGTCAAAGGACCCGGCGACTCCGCCGCACCTGGGAAGGTGGAAGTGATTTTGTAAGGGCTTCTCCGCCTAGCCGTGGGGGCTAAAGGAGAGACACTAGTTTAGTGCAATACTTAGGGGGTGCCTCTAAGGAGTGGACGTAGGTCAAGGTTTGACCGAACCACTATAAATCCGATGTGTTCTTTTCTTATTATCGCTTCCGCATTTATTTTTCTTCCGCACTTTAATTGTGGTGATTGTGGTTAGAGTTTTATCTTTGGTTCTAAAGGTTTTCCAATTCACCCCCCGCCCCCCTCTTGATTAGCTTGGGACTAATTTCATAGGGCTTAACATCCCCAATGAACTTTCAGGGGCTTGGGGTGCAAAAATATTATGGATATGGCGCAAGCTTTTTCTCATAAGTTGTGCTTTTCACATCTAACAAGATCTCATGGGCTATGTTTATGAGACATAAATACTAAAATAATTTTCATCCTCTTTTATGTAGTTATAAGGTCTATGATTCTATGGTGTGGAAAAGGCTTTGCCACATTAAGTGGGAGGCCTAGCAATATATTTAATGAGGAGTGGATGAAGGTGAGGTGTCTTTTTGGCAAGATAATTGTATTGGGCTGATTTTATTGATAGTTTTCTAAATACTCATACTCTTGATAATAATAAGGTAAAAAGTTTTATGGAAAATTATAATTGGAATGTAAATAAATTATTAGATTTTATTCCTCCTACTTTATTGTTAGATGATGTTTTAAGGTTTGATTTGACTAGACCTTGTTAAAGTTTGAAGGAAACTTCAATTTTGCCCATGGGGCATTTTTGTAATTTGGGCCCCTAGAGAATTGTGGGTCAACCTTGATAAAAAAAATGTATTTTAATGATCAATGTGTCATAAAAAAGGCAATAAATATGACTAAGGATCTTGGGAAAGGTCCCAATGTCAAATTCTATAAGGTGGAATGTCTAGCGGCATAGAGTATAAATATTTAAAGATTTTGCAGCCTTTTGAATTCAATTTAATTTTTTCTTGGCCGAGGGTTCTAGTAAACCAAAACCATCATTTTATAACCCTTTTGGTATGAATAGTTTATCGGTCTGGGCGTGGATATTCTTATTTGGACATCTTGTTTGGACTACTGGATTTATGTTCTTAATTTCCTAGCATGGCTATTAGCAGGAATTGATTGAAACTTTGAATTAGGATTGAATTGCTTAAAGTTTGGATTAATTGAAACTTGAATTGATTGAAGTATGAATTGAAAGCTAGATTGAAAGTCTGGGTTTGACATTTGGGTTAAATTTGAGTGGAAATTGAGTTAAAGATTTTATTAAGGTCTGGAATTGATTGAACAGGTCAGTTCGAGTCAACATCAGGCTAGCAGGTTGACCTAAACCAAACCCATTTTTTCAAATATATAGGTCAAATCATGGAATTTGAATCCCAACCTATTTGTGAAACAGGTTGATCCTAAGCTGTTATTTTTGGGATGGGTTCAGGTCAAATTTTTTGGTCGCATCAAATATTGACACCCCTAGTTTGAATCATATGCCAAATTGTAAAATCAATATATTATAGAAATGTAAACATGCAAATTTTTCAAAAATCAAATTAAATGTTTTTGAGCGGAGGTAGACGAGTTCTATAATAACCCTTCACGATGTTTCTATTACCAAAATGTGTCATGGATCATTTTTCTCAAGGTTTTCTAAAATGCTACTTGTGGGAACCGCTCTGATACTAATTGAATGTTTGATGTATGATGTTAAGCCTAAGTGAACTATCCCTAGGCACAACAAGAGGGGGGTGAATTGGTAGTTTTAAAAAACTTTAAAATACAAAACTATATTTTTGGATTTTTTCAATAACTTAAAAAGCAAGCAATACTTTCACTCAATGGAAGCTAAGAAACTTGTGAACAATCATAATAATGGTGATAATCAAATCATCATAATATCAACCATAGATTTTTAACCTGTAATTTTTATAGAAATAAATTATAAAAAAAATTAAAATATAGAAAATGAAAATTAGAATCAACACAACAGGATTTTATAGCGGTTCAGTCAAAAATAACCTACGTCCACTCCCCGGAGTCCTCCTCTCCAAGAATTCAACTAAATCGTTAGTGTCTCTCCTTTAGCCTCTACAGCTAGGCAGAGAAACTCTTAAAATCCTTTCACCAACCAATTGGGGTTGAGAATCTTGACCTATTTTTCACCCTGCTAGTGAAGGCGGAGATTCTCGCACTCCTTTTTCACCCTCTTAGTGAAGGCAGAGAACCTCTCACACCTTTTTTACCCTCCTGGTGAAGGCAAAAACCTAGCACTTCTTTTTAAACCTTTTAGTGAAGGTAGAGAACCTCAACGGTCTTCGGACTAATGATCTTCTTCTCAGAGCCACCCAAGAAACTAAGCAAGACACTTGGAGGAAATAAGGCAGAAGCTTTCTCAGAGAAACCATGTGAAACCCCTCACATGCCTTCTCCCTCACACACAACTTCTCCTTTCTCCTTCCCAAAGATCTCCAATATCTCTTCTCCAAGTTCTCTCTCAATAAAACTGAATAGCTAAAGACTTGAAACAAGTGTGATTAGAGAGCTTAAATACAAGGCCTCACAAAAAGCTCTAAATTTCAATTATATATACATTGATCGTATAGTATGATTAGTTCAAATAGTATTATTAGTATTGTACAAAGAGTGAGATATTTTACAATCATTTCAAGTAACTGAGAAGATCATCCCATACGATATGAAGCATCATCCAGTACATATAGTTTAAACAACTTGGATTATCATCCTGTATGATTAGTGATGAATAAAATACCTATTGTATGGTATGATTAATATAAATTTTGAATTTTAAAATATTACCTTAATTATTATTGCAGTTAAGATCTCAATTTCAACTAATCGTCCCTTACAATCATGATTGTCCAATATGATTAGTTCAAATATCTTTAATTATATAATTAGCCTTTTAATGATTTTTTAAATAGCTGATTGTATAGTATGATATGGATCATACAGTACAATTAGTTCAAAAATTAAACTCTGAATTTCTCACTATCTCACTTCCCTAAGTGTGTGTGCGCATAATCGCCAAGTTTAACATCCACCAAATATATAACTTAACTTGAGAAATGTAGAAATAAATAAAAAAAGAAATACATACTCTTTTAAATACTTAACCCTATTCTACCCAGTCTAGAGCTGATCAATTTGCACAACATATAGTGGATATGAAATGTTAGTGCACAAGATGTTAGTGCACAAGAAATAAATATGTAATAATAACAATAATAGGATATAACATAGTAGAGAATCCAATTATATTTATTATCATCAAAATTATAAGACTTGGGTCCATATTTGTTATAATAACTAGCACCCAATATTAAGTTCAATATGTCAAAAAGTATTTATATAAAAAATTAATAGTTGATGGTAATCCTTTTTATAGCTTCAATATCCTCACACATCAAACATTTATAAACCAAAAAAGCATAAATTTCAAATAAATGTGGAAATCAAAAAAAGGAAGGAATGATAGGAGATCACTTGTGTCAGCTGGGGAGACGAGGTGGATTACCAGCATCGACGAGGGTAGAAGGATGGCTGGAGGCAAAGAGAGGGGGTCTCAGCTTTCTATAGGATGGAGATATGATAAATAAGGAAGAAATAATGGGCCAAGCGAAATAGGGCACCTACTGGGGATTTTTTTTTGGTGACTTTTTACTTGAAACTAGCAATTAATCAGCCAAAAATTATGTCAAACTTAAGTAGAACCAGTAATTTTTTTGGCGGCTAGTAGACCATCGGAATTCCTTGTGGCTGTTCCGCCAGTAAATACTAGTGGTTAATTCACTAGCTTTACCACCAAAATTTTTGGTGGCCCCATAGTCATCAGAAATTTCACTGGTATTTCATGATTTTCCTGTAGTGATATTTATTTATTTTTTTATTTAACTTTGCTGTTGGAATTAGATTTTAGTTAGATGTTCATTTTGGATATTTGGTAATTGAAAAATGATGATAATTTTAAGTTAATTATTGTGAATTTAAAAGATATACATGTTTATTTTTATTGCCAAAGAAATGAATTTTTAATCCTCTATAACAATATTGTGCAAACCTTTTATATATATATATATATATATATATATATATATATATATATATATATATATATATATATATATATATATAGAGAGAGAGAGAGAGAGAGAGAGAGAGAGAGAGAGAGAGAGAGAGGTTTAAACTTAAGATTTCTGCTTCATTTGGGATGGCTTTTTACTTCTTCTTAAAGAAGCTTTCTAGTATGAAAATTGACATTTTTGTACTAGAAAGCTGCTTTAAGAAGTGGTAAAAATGCTGCCTCAAATGAAGCCTTAATCTGAGCCTTTATACTTTGAATTAATAATTCAAGTTTGATCAATTTAAAAGGTATGATAATTGGTAAAATGTATTTTTTAAAATAGTTTCTCATTAATTAACATGTTTATCCCCGACCTTATTCTTATTCAGTGATATTTTTGTTCAATGTTGCATGAGAATGAAGAGAGTATCATCAAGTTAAGATTAGAGGAACTAAACAATGAATAAATAAATTAGTTTTTTTTTATTTGGAATGAAGCTTATTGTAATTTTATAGTATATTTATTAATTGAATATATTGTAATAAACTCATTTCTTTTGTTCTACAATTTAATTTAGAGATTTTTATCATAATTATAAATTTTTAATAATAATAACCAAGGTTTTAAAAATCGAACCAGCCAGTTCAACCAGTTGAATTGTGGGCTGGTCTAGTGGCCGGTCCAATCTTATAAAGAAAATCGGATTGTAATCTAACTGCTAAAAAATCAGTTGAATCCCAATTGAACCGGCTAACAGTCTGCCAGTAGCTTGGTAAATAATCATCTGATAGAAAACTCAAATTTTGAGCTATTGGCCACACATTGAATGGATTAAATCGCATATTCCTAACCTAAGCAAAACAAAGATTTCCCTCAAATCTGCATATCTCTTCTACATTTTCTCTCCCAGGTCGCAAATCTATCCTGACTCTTTCGTTTGTGAGTTGTGCATAATGGTTGCTTGCAACTCACTTCTTGAGTCCTCACTAATTTGTTGAAAGGGATGCATGGTGGTCACACGGTAAAGTCTCCTTTCACCTCCCAGTGCTCTCCGCCTCTCACTCTTCCCCCTGCATCCCATGTGCTCTAGTAATGTCTCCATAGTTAACCCTAGATATGTTTTAACTCTATCCATTTATATTTTCCCAAATAATAAGAATGGGATATTAATTGTTTATTAGTTTTATTTCTAAACCAGGCATTGAGAAAGAATGCCTAGGTTGATATGTCATTCAATAATGGAGATAATAGTTTTGTTTTTAATAAGGCCTAGGGCATTGAGTAAGAATACTTATAGCTTTTCTTGATGAAAATAAAAATGATTAAAATTAATGATAAGTTAGGTTCATGAAATCAGAAAAAATTATTATTAACAGTGTGGTAGATAAAATATGTAGCTATGATAGAATTTATAATCTCCAATTATCTCAAACTTGCTAAGATTGTAATTAGAATAAAAAAGATTTTATTTCCAACCAAAATAAAAAAAATAATATGTTTCAAATTGCTTTTTCAAAAGTCTAGATTGAATGCATTCAATGGATCTAGTGAAGGATAGAAATAGATAAAGGCATCCAAGTGGGGAGAGGGTGGGAGATAAAATCCAATTACTTACAATTTATCATGCATTCATGTATATATAAGTCATCTCAAAGTGGGAAGTTCGTCAAAAACAAACTTTTTATTTTAAAACATGTATTACCCATGTGAAAGAAACTTTGCTCAAGTGCACCAAATTTGACAGAAACTTGTTGTTAGGATTCTTAGACAAACATCTTCATCTTTAGGATGTGAAATAAATTGGAATGTATTTGAGAAAATTCACGTCAAGAGACAAAATTATCTAGAGCATCAAAGGCTAAATGATCCGGTATTTATTTGGTACAATCTCAATTTGAGGCATACGTATGATTTTTATTTATATTTGCATTATTTTTTTAATTTAAGGATGCACAATATACTGACAAGACTCATTCACTTTTTAGGTTGCAAAATAAAAAAAAGAAACTATAATCCTTTGAACTACTCAAATATTGAGATGGTTGATTTGTTTGGTTTTTAATGATGAACCTGTTCCAGAGCTTACTTTGGAGGATTTAGAAACCGTAATTTACACAGAGGAGATTAATCTAACTACTAAAGAATTGAATATTAGTTGTACTAGAGAATGTCATAGTAAGTTATTTTTTATATTAACTTATATTTTTGAATAAAACTATCACAAAGATATAAAATTTTATAATTTTATTTTGCATATGATGATATCTTAGAAAATGTGGGAGGTGATAATGACATACTTAGAAGTTATATGAAGTCAAAGCATTTGGTGGGGATGATGAGGATTTCAGGGCTCAACTTTTTTTTTCAAAAGAAATGCAACTTGCATTAAACAAAACACCTAATTACGAACTACTCAAAGATATGTAACCTATCACATTCCTCATTTAACAAAGACACAAAAGAAGGAGAAATATTATTATCACTAATTACATCCCAAATAAAATCACTAAACATAGCTACGTTTGCACAAAAATTTGCTAACTTATTACAATTATGATTAGAACATTGAAATAAAACATTATTGAATCCTTTTAAGAATAAAAAATGCTGAAGTTTAAATTGTTTGGAAAGACATTATCATAAGGTTGTTTCAATCGATCTATGAGAGATATTTCTAGAAGTTCTTCTCCAAAATGCTGCTTCAATCGATCTATATTTCATCTTCCATCCATAATAAATACATCCAAGGACAATGTATCATCATCCAATTCCGCAATGAAACTAGGCTACTTATCAAGGCTTTTATCAAGAATCCATACATCTTTAAGAACATTAGAAGATGAACCAGAATAAATTTCCCACCTCACAACATTACTAAGAGATTTCCACCTATTTAGAATTATTTTCCACGAAATAGAGCTGTTCCTTTTCACCTCACAATTCCACCAATTGTGTTCATACATTGCAATCAAATTTCCATTAAGAAATGTTTCGGACTTATAAATGAGATTCCAAGAAAATTTTTCCCGTAAAAGACCCATCTTTGATACAGCTAAATATAGACCATATCCACCATTCTTCTTAGTTTTGCATAAAGCATCCCAAGCCACATAATGAAGACCATGATAACCATTATGTTTATTCCAAATATAATTTCTACACATTTTATCAAACTCCTTCAAGAGACCCAATGGAACCGAAGTATGTGTAGATGGAAATAATGGAAGATCAAGAAAAACATATTTAACTAGAATCAATATTCCTCCTATAGAAATAAACCTATTTCCCCAAGCATTTAGTTTGTTTAAAGATTTCTCCATCAAGTGTTGAAAATCAGATTTCACCATTCTTCTTAATTCTATTTTGACTCACAGATACTCCATCTCTTCCACCACTTTAAAACCCAGTAACTTTGATATCTGCTTACTTCTCCTTGTATTGATTGATTTGCCAAACAAAATAGACAATTTATGGAAATTGATTTTTTGACCCAACCAATTACAATAGTCCACAAGAATTTTCTTTAGCTTCTTCACACTTTTGATTTTTGCATCCATAAATAATAAAATATCATCTGCATACAGTAGGTGGGAAATTTTTTATGCATTTGGAGAAATTTTGATCCCAAGCTTCATACCTTTATGAAAAAAAGATTTTGAAAGAAGTGAGCAAATAATGAATAAAAAGGAAGTTAAGGGGCATCCTTGTCTAAAGCCATTCTTTGCCTCTATCCAATTGGAATTACAACCATTGATCATAATAGAAACACCACAAATTCCATCAATAAGTTTGAAATTTTACTAGGAAACCCAAGGTAATCCAACACCTGTTTTAACGTAGACCAACACATATTGTCATAAGCTTCCTCCATATCGATCTTGATATCCAAAAGGCCTTCTATGGATTTTGAAAATATGATTATGTTGGACACTTCCTGAGCCAAAAGAATGTGATCCAAAATTGATCTACCTCTAATGAATGCCACCTGCTCTTCAAATATAACTTTCGGAATCACCAACAAAAGTCTATTTAATAAAACTTTATCCATTATCTTATAAATAGATTTGCAAAGACTAATTGGTTGATAGTTATAAGGAACCATGTATTCTGAACTTCAGGAATCATAATAATAAGAGTCTCCTTCCATTCGTGACAAAGCTTCTCAGAAGAAAAGAATTGATTAATAGCCTTGCAAACATAATCTCCAATAACATTCCAATATAATTTAATAAAGGAATGAGAAATCCCATCAATACCCAAAGATTTATTTCCTCCTAAATTCTTAATTACCTCCATAGTTTCATAATTAGAGAACTCAGCATCCGTCCTCCTTCTATCATCGTCATCAAACAAATTCCATGGAACTGGCCAGTTAATCAGCTTACACTTTCTATTCTTCCACTTCTCTAAAATAATTAAAAAAATGTTTTCAATATCCTTGTGATCTTCCACCAGAATTCCATTAACATCTTTTACTTGATTAATCCAATTCCCTTGCCTTCTAGCATTAGCAAAAGCATGAAAAAACTTTGTATTAGAATCCCCCTCTTCTATCAATTTTACTTTAGCCCTTTGCCTCCACCAAGTATTCAATCGGGCAAGATTCACATTCAACACATAGACTTTAGATCTCAAAAGGCACAATTTTTCTTCACTCAACCAACTGATCTCATTCTCCTTCAATTAAAGTTACAACACCTCCTTTTAAGGCTCTCCTTTAAAGATAAGAAATTCTTAAGTTTCTCTTTACTCCAAAAAGATAAAGCCTTCAATGTCGTTCTACATTTTTTTATTGAGACTTTGCATCGCATCACCCTCAGCATATTTGTTCTAAGATTTTGAAACAATGATAGAAGAAGCATGATAAGAAGCCCATATATCTTCAAACTTAAGAATTTTATTTTTCTTAGTAGAGGAATTGAAGATCTTCAACATAATAGGACAATGGTCTGAAGCTACTCTTGCAATATGTCTTACAACCGCCACATGAATCTTCTCTAAAGTAATAGAATTTAATAATCATCTATCCAATCTCTCCAAAATCCTTTCACCGCCACTTTTATTATTTCACCAATTGAATTCAGGTCCCACCATCCCTACTTCATGTAAATCATTATTATTCATAAATACCCTCATCTCCTTAGGACATTGAGAAAAGACAAATTTCTTCACCACGAACCCCCCCCCCCCCCCCCCCCCCCCTTGTCATCTTGAGATAAAATACAATTAAAATCTCCTCCAATCACCGAAGGGATTTCTTTATGAGCAAAAGATTGAAGACTTTCCCATAATGTCCTCCTTTTATACACATCCTTACTACCATAAATAGTAGAAACCATCCATTGTCCCTTATTTAGAACATTTAAATCACCAATCACAAATTGGGCTAAAGTTTCCAACACTGAGAAGGAAGCCAAGTCCAATCTCCAAATGACCATAATTCCTCCTCACAAGCCATCAAATGGAAACAGGAAATAATCCCATTCTAAACCCATAAATTTATTGAATTCTACTCTATCAATGCTAGATATTTTAGTCTTCATAATACCCACAAAAAAATACATCAAAATCTTTCACAAATTCTTTTAAATAAAAAGAGGCTTCTCTCTTTTTAGCCCCTCTACAATTCCACAAAGCTATGGAACTCATTTATCAATCAAAGGGGATAAACCCCACCCTTTCCTCTATTCAATCCATCCATATTCCTACCACAAAGAAGAATTTTCACTGGCCTAAGAGGCTTAAGCTCCTTTGTAAGCTTAAACTTTGTTGTCTCCAAACTACTAGTGACCTTCATACAAATATTAGTCTTCTCCCCTTTATTGGCACCCTCTGATATGCTTTAGAAAGAATTTACACTCTCTAATTCTTTATCACAGCTATCATTCAAAGCTTCAAATTTATTTACAACAATAGGAATAATAGTAGAGAAAGAAATCATACCCTACTCCTGCTCATGATTGGAATACACCACATTTGCTTCTACCAAGTTCTTCTTCTTTTCGCACTCAACATGTACAACAGCATTTCCTTCAACATTATCTTCCAGATATATTTCACCTTCTTTAGTAACCACATTCAGTTCATTAATCCTTCCTAACATCGAGTTCTACGAGTTCACAATTTCCACAGGAACAGCTCTATGGTCCTTCATAGCATTCTCAACTGAGGAATTAATTAGATTTTTTTCTCCATAATATCTTCTGCCCATCATTTAGATTTGGTTTAGCTAGAAATAATATCTTATTCTTATTATAATTCACATGAACTCAAGGTCCAAATGATGAACTTCAATCAATTTTATTTTGAATGACAATTTCAAACTTAATTACTTTGTCCCAGTATACTAGCACCCTCCACTGATGCCTTGGCATAAGAGGTTTTATTATAACAGTCAGACTTTACATGTCCAATCATTCCACATTCATAGAAAAATGTGGAAATCTTCTCATATTCAATCTTCTAGAAAAACCTTCCCAGCATTCCTCCACCCAAACTCTCAAAGGAAGTTTTTTATCCAACTCAACACGAACAAATACTCTTGCAAACTCTCTTCTTCCCCATTGAAACATATTACCATCTAACATCAATTGTTTCCCCACCATAGAAGCAATTCTAGCTATGTTGACTTCATCCCAACATTGTAATGGTAATTGTGGCATTCTTATCCATACTAGAGAAGCTAAACCCTTCATAGAAAAAGGTGGAAAATTTAGGGTCCATTTATGGCCATTTACAAACCATGGGCCTCCTATAAGAACTGAATCCATAGCTTCAAAAGATTGGAAAAAATACAAGAACCATCCAATTCCAAGAGTAGTAAGATGAAACTAACCAAATTGAGCCCATTGATGTCTTAATTCAGCAGCAATAATATGAATAGGGATATATTTGCCAAATATCTTAGCTACCACAGTAAATTGTAACTTGTTAGCATTGGAAATTTTGTTAGGAGTATGTAATTTCACAACAACACCATCATTTATAAAAAGTGACTCTTCATCTTTCAAATTAATTCTTATGTGAGAACGTCTTGACTAGGGTTTGACACCACCATCCATAATTTTAACCACCTCCAATTGAATTGCCTCAATTAAACAATCCAGATTCACATTCAAATCAATAGCATCTTCATTCATCCTATTTGGAACCTTCACCGCCAGCGATACTAGAGACATCTTATTAATTTCAACATTTAAAGTCACCTCAGGATTTGAACTGAATTTTCCAAATCTATTCACAAAAATTTTCATGTCATAAGACAAAGCTTCATGATCATTTGCCTTCATATTTGATTTTGCTGGAGATTTAGATAAACAGGGAGTTTTGTAATCAAACTCTTGAGCTAAACATTTACCTTTCCCTTCCACCTGAGTAACTTTTTTAATAACATCATAAACATTTTCCTTAATAACCAAAGGAACTTCCTTTAGTCTAGACGGCATACCTCCATTAGGATTCAACCTTCCAACATTATTCCAAATGAAATTAACTTTACTATGTGCCCTTGAATCTTCTATGGGACATTCCAACGGCGTTGAACCCGCTGATGGTCAGCGGTCTTCTAACTCCATTCCCTAAATTCATGCTGGAAGAGCTGAATTCAAATAGTGAAATTTTTAAAATGGGACTTTCTCTCTCTAATGGGACTTTCTCTCTCTAATATAAATCTAGGAGACAACTTTTAGATTTACTAAATTTTTTTTTTTATTTTCTTATGTTTGAAGTTTGAAGTTTGGATTGTTAAGAACAATTAATTGAGAAGTACTATCTATTTTGTCTTTATTTCATGAATATTTATTTCTAATTCTTTTAGTGCGATTCAATTGACTAATATTTTGATTCCTGTTCAAAAGTTATTGTGTTGAACCAGTCCATAATGCTCTTCATGATTTACTTTCCTATAACACATAGTGTGAGAATTTTTTCAAAAAAATTTATAGTATAAATGTTATTTAATTATTATGCTTCACTATATGTTACTTGTAGAACATAGCATTTAATTAATATTTATTTTTCTTTGTTCATTTCATTTTAAACAGTTTTACTTGTTAGAGAAAGAGAATTAAAGATGTCATGCATTCTTCAATGCCCAATGCATAATAGAGACTCGATAATATGTAAGCATTCCTCCCACAGTGCAATGCCAATATGTCATCCTGTGCGAGAACCGAGAGCTGTAGGATGGCTGAACCACCTCGTGCAGGAACCTAGAGTGCAAGGTGTGTCATTAGGTGGTGGTGTTGCAATTACAGTTACTCTCCATTTATTAGGTTAGTTACAAATCCTGCTTAAGTAATTTGTGAAATATTTAATTATATTTTATAGACTTAATTGATGTCGCATTTGTGTTATGTGTTATTTGTTTATGTTTTATAAACTTAATTGATGCCCACCTAATATTAAACAATACTATTATTGAAACAAATCAATCTTATAGGCCGGTGGAGGTCAATATAATTTTATTGTATTGCAGTACTAGCTAGTCTATTATGAGTTGTCACATATGTTTAATGAATGTCAAAATAGTGATAGTTAATCATTTCAAAAATTTTGATACAACATTGTTTCTTAAATTCAAGCAAATTATAAGAAATCCAAAGGAGTTATTTTAGAAACATTTAGGTGCTTTGATTGGTTTGATATGAAAATAGAATTTACAGTAAAGGTAATAAGTTTCAATGAAATCCAAAAGAGTCATAGGATGTTACATGGTTGTGAAGGTGAAGCTTATTTTATTAATTTTTAATATTATATTTATTTATTACATCATCTGGTGCGACCGGTCAAACTGTGAACCTCTCATTTTTTTCGCTTCATTATCCGATCCAATTTTCACAACATTGATAATAATAATATTAAATATTTCTTATGTGTTCATTTTTGTGTAATTTTTATTTATAAGGAAATTATTATTTTTTAATAATGTGAGCCAATTTGAGCTTAAAAGAGCCAAACGGGTTCATTAAAATCAATACGAATCAAACTTGAACAACATATTACCAAAAGAAAATTGACAAAGAGCTAATTTCCAACAAAAAAAAATTGGATAAGTCAAACAAGAACAAACAATGAGTTTGCTTAAGATTAGCATATTTAAAACCCTAGAAGTGATCACCATAGCAAGCAAGCTAATGACTTTAATGATCCTATTAAGAAAGTTGAAGTTGAAGATACCATATTCGATGAAATTTGTGGTCCAAAAAATCCTTGGAATGATTTCAAAAATAAATAAAAAATGACTATTATAGGTTTGACAACTATCAAAGTATGACTTGTAAAATGAAATTGGTTGTAGATATCAAAAAAAATTATATTAATGCCTTAGCAAAGTAAGAGAGGTTTAGAAATGCAAAAAATATAAGGATAAAGTATTCTCCTAGACACCATAATAAGAGACTTCATAGAGTGACAAAGAGGTTAGGTTTCATTCCTAGCTAAGCTTTCAACTCATCCATTAGTCTCTACCCCATCCCATGTTGACACTTCTACCGAGCACATCATTGAGGGAACTAGTAAAATGATAAGGAAATTATTTATTTCGAGTTATATAAGAAGGGTCATACATAACAACATACAAGGCTCCACATTGAGTACTTAGAGGAAGATTTGATCAAGAAGATAATGATTTGAAGAAATTTCATTATAAGACCACATCCCATCCTTTGAAGGTTAATTAGAAATATTTTAGAACAACCTACTATGAGTTATGTGATGTGTTGTTGTGGGCAAGAGTCATACCATGGATTGAAGATGAATATTTTCCCTCTATAATTGCAAGAATAATAACTTAATAATATGTGGGATAGTGTTATAAATGTGATACCTACACACTATATTATTGTGGCCAATCTTAAGGCTAAATATTATTCTGTTTTCATTTTTGTTGGGAAAACTACACTTAAATATCGTTTCCCTATTAGGATGGCAATTATACTGATCAGATGTGATGTGATATCTAACAGATGGGCATTACTCACATCCTCTTAAGAAAGTATTGACTTTAAGACATGAATATCATTTACTATGGTGAAGATAACACTGCATTTATTTAAAGACATGACTTTAAAATAATTTCAACCAAGCATTTAGACAAGAATTCAACCCTAACTATATATACACAGGAGATTATTGGGTTCGAACACCTGATGCAGTTTACGTTCGGTATTCACAGTACTGAACTCGGTACTGTGAAGTACTAAATACCGAGCAGTACTAAGCTCAGTACTGAGCAATACCGAGCTCAGTGATGTGGCGCATTTTTTATTGGGCTCCGAACACATCCGGTGTCCAAACCCAATAATTTCCCCAACTACACACTTGGCTACTGATGATCAATAGCCTAAATCATCTTCATTCGAATCTGTAAATCTTTATCTTATATTTTTGGATCTACTACTAATAGGTATATCTTTCATAAATCATTTTTTTTATGAAGAGTACGTTTTTTTTTTTTTTTTTGTGATGAAAAACCTAAATCTAGATGGAAGTAATAAAAATATCATATCAGAATTTTAAAAATATAGAAAAAAAAATTTGAAATATATATATATATATATTATATATATATTATATATATATATATATATATATATATATATATATATATATATATATATATTTTTCAAAATTTTAGATAAATCAAAATTTTAACATATTAACTAAAATGTTTAGGATGACTAATGACTCTCAATCTTTTATCAACGACTAGTATTATAATAATCTTTCTTTAATGTGGTTAACAGACACTTCATTCTCCATGCCATAACTTCACAGTATTCAGACATCACTCAAGGTCTATTTGAAACAAATTTCTTATTATTTTGCTTTTCACACCACAATCATAATTCTTTTTTACTACTACTTGCTGCTTTCAAAAAATTTATGTTCTAAAAAACCATTTCTTACAACACTCAAAAAAACTAATTTCTCCACAACAATCTTATAATCATCTTTATAGAAACTGTAGTAATCCAAAATTGACCCTCAATCATACGAAAACTCAATGTTCTGAATCCAAATTATAAAACAAAATTCATCTAATGCATTCTCCATCCATAAATAAATTAACATAAAATGGTCATTTAAATTCTATTTATTTTAAATGAAGCCCCACCTAAAATAAAGAGCATATCATATATTTAAAACTTGACTGTTATAAAAAAAATATCCGCACTAAAAAAATACTCATCCATTGCATATCTCAAACAAGTTAAAATATATTTTAATAATCAAAATAAAATTAATAATTTAAATTATAACAAAATAATCCATCTCATCATGCCTGTTACCAATATGCCTGCTAATTTAAAAATCATTATATTCAGCAGCGACAACTAACTTTTAATCTAAGCTACACAATCAAATCACATATCATTTCCTCTTCTTATGACCCTTGGCCAAGCAATTTGACTTGAAATTTCTATCTTTGGAATTCTCTCCTTTCACTGCTGATCTATTAACACTGCCTTTATGCTTCAACTTGTGCTTTCTATTTTTGTGCCTTGGAAGATTTGATACTTGTGGTACATTAGTCTCAGTATCCTCATCCTCTTCCTCAAAACCTGTAAACCCAGTAAGTTTATCAAATTCGCTTTCATCAATAGCCCCTCTCTTCAGTCTTTTCAATAACCGGTACTCGCGTTCCAATTCTGCATCGTCTTCTTTTGTTCGAATAGATTTTCGCTGCTTTCCAGTTTTCTTTCTAACCAATGTAGGAGCAAGTTTAAAACTTTGCTTGTCAGTTTCTGGTTTTGGCAGTTGAGATTCTGCTTCTTTCTTCTGTTGCAATGTCTTCTGTCTTTGTTTCTCCCGGGCTTTGTCTCTGCGTTCAGGAAAATATAAAAGGAGAAAATGTTTGATTAATGATGAAAGAGGAATTAATGATCTCTAGTTTGAAGGATAAAGAAATGGAAAATAAATTTAGTGGGTATATATCCTAATTGGATCCTAGATCAGCATTAAAATGAGAGAAATATATAAAAAATCAATTAATTTTTATATTACACTCAGCTCAAAATAAATTAAAGAAATTAAAATTCCTAATCAAATTTTGAGGATTTCCAGACCCAAATGTTTCTCCTAAAGAAATACATAAACCAGCTTTAGTTAGAGCTAACTAGGACAGGGGGAAAAAAAACTTACTTGTATTTGATATGAGAAACATTAACATCATTTATAGGAGTAAAACCATCAATCGATAAAGAATAATGCTTTACTTCTGGCATTGAAGGGATCTGCAATAAGCCATATCCCATTGCCAATTTCCCTATCTCCAGTTCTTTCCATCTGTAAAGGATTGGTCATCAGAAAAAGAAGGTACTGAATGATTTGAATTGTATTGATGTTAGACACAACCTGAAGATGTAAGAGCAGTGATGCTCTTTATATGCGCGAATAAATGACACAAATGCTTTAAGACCCTTCTCCATGATGGCTCGATCTTTCATTGCAGCAGCCCTTATCTGCAAAAGTGACATTTAACAAGCCTGCAGTCCTTCAAAGCATTAAATTGAATGAAGGTTTCCAACATAGCAAAACATGTATTGAAAAATAAAATCACCAAAAAAAATGTTATTTAGGAATTGAATTTGCATTGAGGTTAGTAAAATATAATTTTGATTGATTCATATATTACAATCATCTCAAAAAAAAATTCAATGATTTAGAGATTCATTTTGATCAAAAATTAATTGGATATTTTAACCCAAAAAAGGTCCTTTATTTAGTAGGGAGATGCAGTGTAATTTGGCATGGGAGATGGAAAGTCCTCTACAATATGGTGCGTGTAATACCTAAAGCACAAAAAAATACAGCCAGATATCATAATACTAGTCGGCTATAAGCAATCACATTTAACTCTATTTTATTTTAGGGCAGAAAATCAAAAGCATGCGACCCAAAGTATTTCAACATGTTGATGAAAATCGTGACCTCATGTGTTATCCAACAGCTAGAATCTCAATAAAATCTACTGAGATTCTGATGTTGAGAACGAAATTTCATACTTCCGAAGTCCTTTTTAAGAAAAAGTTTCCATGCTCCAACTTTGTTATAGTATAAGTGTAAGACAAGATATTATTGCAACTTCAAACAATCACCATGTTTATCCTACATAAAAGATTGAAGGAAGTCAAATCACGTATAAACAATCCTGAATTTTAAGTTTGTAAGCTTTGGAGCGAATTTATATGGGAAGATCTTCACTATCCCACATTGGTTGGTGAATGTTATCATGGTACGAAAGATGAATGGGAGCTTGGTAGATATGTGTATAGATTTAATATCCTCAATAAAGCCATACCTGAAGGATAGTTTTTCCCTTCCCCTCATATCGATCATTGGTCGTACCACCTTCAGGACATAGACTTGAGTTTTCTTGGATGCTCAACCCCGCTATAACAAATAAATATGGATCCTCATGATGAAGTCAGGCAACAATCTTAAAACAGACAAAGAGTTATATTGCTATCGGGTAATGCCCTTCATGCTCAAAAATGTGTTGAGCCACATATTAGCACCTCATGAATATAGGTTGTTCTAAAGTCACCTTATTGTGTGTAATCTGGGTTGTATACTTGACGATATATTGGTGAAAAGTCTTGAAAAATCTCAACATATCTTTGACTTAGAATAGTGCTTTCACTTGTTACGATGTTATAATATGCTACCCAACCTAGCTAAATGAACTTTTGGAATCGCTTTGGGAAAGTTTTTGGGGTTTATGGTAACCCACAGAGGGATTGAAGCTAATCCCGAGAAAATTAATGCACTAAGGATCTGGTAGCCAACCAACATAAATATCAGGAGGTCCAAAGGCTAAATGGAAGAATTCATAGCCCACTATCCGTTTCACTAGCACAATCATTGAGACAAATACTGCCATTCTTCAAGTATAGTAGATAAGCTTTAGCTCTGGATTCTAATAGATCGATGAATGGCAAGAAGCCTTTGAATAGCTACAAAAGTATTTGGCATTCCCGCCATTACTTTCTAAACTAACAATGGGAGAAAGTTATATTTTTACTTAGCTGTTTCTACTCAGGTTATCATTACAGTCTTGGTATAAGAATAAAATGCTCTATAACATTCCATCTATTATGTTAGTAAAATTTTATCTAAAATATAGGGACATTATCCTCTAGCAGATAAGACAATATTGGTGTTAGTTTATTCTGCCAGAAAATTATCCCATCGGATCCACTTTTCAAGTATTCAAGTATTCAAGGTTCATGCGTCTAGGATCGATCCCATCTTATATTTTTTTATAGGATGGGTTACTACCTGAAGAGCCCATGACTACATCACGACTTTGAATACAAACAACAAATTTCACCATTATTGGTAATGAGTTGTATAAGGGCACCTTCATCGGATCGTATCTCAGTGTCTCCCACCTTCAGAAGCTGATTACGCACTCTGAGAAGCTAATTTAGGAGTATATAAAGAACATCTAGGAGAAAGAGCATTGAATTACAAGATCATGAGACAAGAATTTTATTGGCCTACAATGAAATATGACACACTTGAGTTTACTCAAAAGTGTGAAAACTGCTAATCTCATTCTAATCTCACCCATACACCTGCTTTGGAGCTTACATCACTTCAGAGTCCTTGGCCTTTCGCCTAATAGGGGATTGATAAATGGACCTTCCTATAGCCACTAGACCAGCAAAATTCTCATTCTTGTTGTATACAATTTCCCAAATAGGTGAGGTAAGGTACCCTTTAGGCAAAGATTATAGAAGCAAATGCTAAATCAGTTTCTATAAAAAATATAGTTACATCACTTGAGGCTTTCCTTGCAAGAGTCCATCACCTGACAACGAGACACAGTTTAACCTGGGAAAGATCTTTATATCTTTTTTTAAGGACTTTTATATTCAGCTCATCCACACAGCTGTCACCCATTCTCAAGAAAATGGGAAAATAGAGGTTACAAATCAAATAATTCTAAAAGGGCTGAAGACTTGCCTAGGGAAGGATGGGGGGCAATGGGTTGAAGAACTTCTAAATATCATCTTGGCTTATTGGACCACTACCAGAACTCCTACAGGAGAAACCCCGTATATTCTCTATTTTGGTACAGAAGCAATCATACCGATTGATATTGGAGTCCCGAGCAATAGAGTTCAGACTTTTGACTTCAATAATAATGAGGAGATGCTTAGAACAAATTTGGATATCCTCCTAGAAGTAAGGGATGAAGCCTCACTCAGGATAGCTACTATCACCAAAGGATTACTCGTCACTATAATCGGAGGGTGAGATCTCCACCTATCTCTATTGGGGACTTAGTTCTATAAAGCATCGAAGCCACTAGAAAAGACCCTCAGTGTAATAAGCTCTCCCCCCTCTAGGAGGATCCTTATTTAGTGGTAGCTATACTCAAGCCTAAAACCTTCAAACTGAATGATGCAAGTGGAAAAATGCTTCCCCGAACTTAAAATATTGGCAACCTTCACAAGTATTATCAGTAGATGTTGATAATAATGTTTATCTTGTGTATATTTGTCTTGTGTTATGTTATCCTAAGTGGTTATGCTTTGTATTTGTCAAGTATTATTATGCCGACCTTTCGCGCATTCCTTGTATATTGATTGGGGTAGAACTCTTCTAGCCCTCGTATTCCTAATTTATATTAGCGAATTATTTTACTGTCTTATGTAATACAGTGATGTGATATTCATTTTATTGTGATATTATCTTCTCTTATAAAAGATAAAAATCCCTTAAACTCTTTATCAATGATTTGAGAAGTACACAATTTACATTTTATCTTAATTATTGGATGATCAATCCTAGAGGGATTTGATCTGACCTCTTCCATAGAGGTTAGAATCATTAAGCAAATGCTTTGATTAACAACCTTAGATAGGTCAAGATATCCAAGGAGGATATCTCTCGCATTCACTTAAATAAAAAAAAGACCACCAAAATATTTCTCAATGAAATAAAACCAAGTCAATTTCATATGCATGTGAGAAGAAGAAAAATGAATAATTTCTTTATATATCTTTGAAAATCGAGTACATCATATAGAAGCATTAACACCAAACACAAATATAATCACTACAAAGAAAACATAGAGATACAAACAACATCAGAACAATCCTATAGAATCTCAATATTATCCTCCTCCTCCTCTAGGTAAAAGGCCTTCGGTAACTCACTTTCTAGTTCTTCACCACCAGAATCTGAAGAAGGGTCACCATAAGCCTGGTTAGGTGTTAATCCCTCGATATTTGCTCCAGTCTTACAATGCACCACTCGAACGCTCTTCATAAAACCTCTTATGAAGCCCTCATCCATATACTTTACTTCTAGAGCCTTCACTTCCATGTCATAAAAATGATTGCGAGCTTCCTAAACGTGATCCTCAATAATTATCTTGAAAGGCAAAGATCCTGATTCTTCTAGGTACTTAGACGGTAAATGCTGGGCTTCCATCTTGCAGCATTCCCTCATAAGCCTTTTTTCTCAGTTTTCAAGGATGTGACTGATCCTCATCGGTTGGGTTGATCATCGCCTGTACATCCACCAAACTTTATAGAGTACGAATCCATCTGTCTTCTGTGAGGAGGTTGAAATTATCTTGTTTGCCAGCTCTGCTACACAGTCTACTACTACTCCTCACACTACCTTCATCTCCTTCACTTTATCATCATATTTCTTCTTGTATTCTCTTTGAAGATATTTGACCGCTATAAATTTATTGTTCCAGTCATTAAAGGTTTTGGTCATCTCAAGCATGAAATTCGTGTACTGCTCTAACTAAAGCAATAAAAATGAAACTTTGTAAGAGTCATATCCTCTAAAAAAATACAAAAGGAAAGAAGAAAATGTGAACTCACCAACTCCTCAGTCTGTCGAAGGCCAACACACTGATGTTTCAAAATATCTTCTGAAATATTTGACTTGATGGGAGATATGAAGACCTTTGTCTAGTGACTACAAAACTACTCCGCTTTCTTCTTTTTTGATGCCTGCAAATCACCCTTACTCGCTGGTCGTTTAGAATGAATTATTGAAGGTTGGGGAACTGCCTCTGGAACTTTCATAGGCTTCTTTAGCATTTGGGCATGCGATCTTCCTACTTAAGTAGATAGTCCCACCTTGAACAAATATTCTTCGTTTATATATCTGCTCAAATAGTATACCTCATAATGTAGGATAATATCAGGAAGCTTGAGTATCTTTAATAAATCATCTGCTCCAATATGAAGGGGAACGTGTAACTCCTTCAACTTTTCCCATTTTTCTTGAAGATTCCAATCATTTTGGCAAAAAAGAAGGCATTAATCCTAACCTTTTGTTGGATTGAGTTACGAAGTCCACCACATTGGATTAAAAGAGATACCCACCGCGTATCACTAATGAGACGTCCCATTTGAGAAAGGCATTTTGAAGATAACACCACTCTACGATCTCTAAAAAGTACAATCAGTTCCATTATGATCGACATGGCTCTATAGGAAAGTTGGGACAGACTTACTCCACAAATAGTCAAAATATCAATCAATATAGGAGATGGTGGAAACTGCAACCCTTTTGCAAACTAAATTCATATACTGTCACATATCCTGGGGGAGGATAACGGGCACGATCAGATCTTGTCGGCACCTTCATCCCCAGATCAATAGGAAAATGAAATTTTTTCCTAAAAGCGATGAAGGAATCGTCATTGATGGGGGAGATAACATCATCAGTCTTCGCCGCTTGTAATCATTTTTATAAACCTCAAGTCGGGGCAACATGTGATTCTTCATTGTGGAGGATTTCTTGTGGATGTGTGATCACCCATTTCAACTTTTATACTAAAGAGGAATATAGGGGAGAAAGAAGAAAGAAGGGGAAGAAATTTTTTAACTTCTACATAATAGGAGGGGCAATGAGTTGAATAGAGAAAGTCACATAAAAAAAAATAGCGGAAGACCTCAACTGTTAGAAAGCGAAAAGGAAAAGAAGAGAAGGTGCAAGTTTCTCCCTGGCCTTGGGGGGTATTTATAGTTTTTTTGAGAGAAATGAAGTTTCTAGAATTTTTTAGAATTTTTAGATTTTTCCAAATGTTTATGAATTTTTTTTAGAATTTTTTTAGGATTTTTACGAGTTAAATAAATAAATAAATAAAGTAATAGCCGATCGGCGGTTTACAAACCGCTAGCGGCCAAACGACACGCGGTGGCCAAATGGCGCGCATCACCGCGCGGGCCAGGTGCGGGCCGGCTGGGCCGTGGGCCAGCCGTAGGCGCAAGCCCAGGCAGGTCGTGAGCAGGCCCAGATGGGCTACGGGCAGGCCCTGACGGGCTGTGGACGAACCAGAGCACGGGCTAGTGAGTTCGACATGATGTTTCGCAGCGGCGACGGTGACTGCCGATCGAGCTGATTGATGCACTCATATTAGGGTCCATTTATGCCCTGAAGAGGCCAAATCAGACGATTTTTGGATCCCCGGAACTGTTTTTCGATGTCCCAGACTAAATTTCGACACTTTTAAAGCCATTTGAGGCTCCTACACGCAAGATCGAATTTTCAATCACATGAAAAATTCTCTAATATTTGTGATGCATATTTTCGAACTCCTGTAGCTTCAACACCTAGAAATAGGGGGGTAACTGATATATCATCAAAAAATTATATTGATTGGCATGAGTCCTCGAGGCAAAATCAAAGCCGAAACTTCAAAATTAAATATGGGTATCACCTCGACCTTCAATTTCAGGTAAACTTATAGTCAAACTGAGCGTCACGCAGAAATACAAACTCAACACACCAAATTTGAACTCCAATTTGAGCCCAATGATCCAAACTCAAGCACCCGAAGCGCTATTAGAAAGTTTGAACCACAATTTGAGTTACCCAATAGTTTTGAAACATGTCGTTCTTATAGTCGAATCGAGCAGCTCGACGAGACGAATCCTCGAGCCCAAGATTGTCAAATTCTGACCTTATTAGGACCTTCAAATGTCTGACGAACAATATATGATCATGGGATTCAATATCGACCGTTCATCCAACCACTCCCCATTTATCCCTGATCTCTCACCTTATTATGGGCCATGCCACTTCATAAATCTATTTCTCTCATGTTTGTGTGCTGGATATCCGTGCAATGCTGAGACGAAAATTTTCTAACTCTATCGCCGCGTATATTTTAGTGTGCAAAAATTATAAATTCTATTTAATAAAAAAAAAACACATATAATATAAATTTATTTATATTATCTACTAAAAAATTCATGAAAGTAGAGCTAAAGGGTTTAAATCAAACATAAAAACATTCAAAAGGGAAGTTGTAAGAGATATCAAAGATTTAATGAATATAAGATTATATAGAGATATCAATGTTTAACCATTGAGCTTAGATAAGTAAAAATGATTTCAATAATGTTTATCATCATCTATAAATAATGCCCATCGTCAGGCGAAGGTGTTGATATAGTGTAGTAAATATATATTGTATAGAACATAATATGTAGTGGAATTTAGAAGAGTCATGTGGCATAAGAGCTATCTTTAAAAGATATCATATGCATTGTTGATTCATATTCCCATGAGGAGAGAGTTTTAAAGACTAAGAAATCATGGTACTTGGATGTTAAGTTTCAAATAGTGTAAACAACTTTTACCATCAACTTATGAGAACTCTTCATGTGTTTTCAATGTTGGGAAGTAAGTGATGAAGTTGGTGGGTGTCATTGTAGCTGTAACACTCTAGGACTTAAGGGAAGAATTTACTCAACCTTACCTACCAAACTCTCAACCCCCATTTACTTTTCACTACTAAAGCAGTTTAACCATAAAAAATACAATAAAAGTATATATCAAGATTATTCAAATTATTCTTCAAATTTTATTTATAACAAGATTTAAAATAATAGCTTAGAATACAATAGTTCCAAAAAGAATACCTAAATAAATTCTGAACTAACGAAATGATAGATGTATTGTACATACCCAAAACTCCTGCTCTTTATCAGAATAAACCTACTCGG